>VZSR01000028.1:3587401-3637223 GCA_013398615.1 Brachypodius melanocephalos | reverse complement strand
ACAGAAGGAAAACAGAAAAATTAAACCAAAGCAGAAGCTCATCACATAATTTTTTTTCAGAAAAATAAAAGCCATTTTTTTTTTCAATTTAAAAACGTTTTGATGAAAAATTACAACCACTTTTCAGTGAAGTGGCTTTATAGCTTCCCTTAATTTTACAGAGACACCCACATAGAGGCTGCATTGTTTAAGCAGCTGTAGCATCTCCTCTACAGTCCCACTCTGCAGAGCTCCTTGCTGAGCAGTGAGGATATTTATAGCCTGGATTCCCAGAAGGGAAATCTCTAAGGTGCTGCTAATTAGTTCTCCTAAAGCACTGTTAATAAAAAGGGGAAACACAATCTCATGTTGTGAATAACAGTTTTGCTGCTGTTTGTCACAGGAAGTAGGATATCCCAGGAGTGTTACTCCAGGAATGAATTGCATGGCCAAGATGTGGATCTTCTCCCAGGGTTTTCCTTCAGCAGGAGGATCTGATTGCCATGTTTGTGGGGAGCAGCAATGACCACATTTGCCTGCACCCCAGAGTGAGAACTCCTTATTAGCCCTGTGCCCTACATCCACGTTCTACAAAGAGAAAACCCAAGATCTGGTCTAGAAAGGAGCCCTACTGCACCCAGGGGAGGTGCTCAGACAGACTGATGGACAGTTCTCAAGAGAGAGTTGCAATAAATCCCATTGTGATTCCCTTTGGCCTGGACACTTTCACAGGTATTTGATCCAAGAAATTCATCACTGGAGTGAAATCCTACCTTCATCTCCAGTAGCAGATGATTTGTGACAGTCCCCCAGTAAACAGAAGTACTTACACTTCCACTGAGAAATAACTAGCAAGCCACAATCTCAATAAAATGTGTAGAAAACATCATCAAATAATCACAACCTATGTGCTCAGGGACGTTTCGCTAAGAAGTTACCTGCTTAGTAGTAAATCAATTCTTCTAGGCAGTGGTAGAGGATGGATTGGAGCCTTGCTATCCTGGTCCATAAAGATGGGAGCCTTTGCAAATTTTTCAGTTCCTGCACTGAACTATTTGAGTCCCCAATAGCCCCGTTAAAATGCCCACCACAAATTAGCTTTGTCTTCTCTCAGCCCCTTTCAGAATCAGTGGCTATTATCCAGTAGACCCCTGCCCCTGCAGGCACTCTGTATCTCACTCTGTAGGAGGTGTTGGGGCTCCTCGTTGCCAGGAAGGCAATCATGAATTAGCGTTCTGCCATGGCTCAAATCTCATTTTTAATACTTTTACATCAAGTACAAACTCACGTGGGTGAGCATCTGGACAAGTACATTCACAAGAGCTATGCAATAAGGAGTGAAAATTTCAAAAGAAAGCAGGATACTTGCTAAACTCTTACAATCTTGCAATGTTATTGCTAAGTGTCATTAAAGATGGGTTTGAAAAGCTTACCTGTGCCTACATCTACCCACGACCTTGTCCGAGTTCACTAGCTGAAAACTAACAGCACTGCAAGCCTGATGGAACACTCAAATTACAAAAGGACAGGCAGCAGTATTGGAAAAGTCTGTCTTCATGAAGGAAAAACATTTCTGGGGAAGAAAATGCACAATGCCATTTAAAAAAAAAAATTGATATTTTGATGTCTCAGTGCAATGGTTTTCACCTGCCACAGTTTTAGGGTGGGGAGAGGAAGTTACTCACACCATGCAAATACAGCATAGGGAATAGAAATAACAATTATTTGTGATAAATTCAAGCCACATTCATGTTTGGCAGCTTTCTCCTCATGCCAAGAATTTATCCAACGCCCCTTTTATTTATGATGAAACAAAAGTGACATAACACTTTGTCACGAAAGAATGTTGTAAATGATGCTTTTTTAATTATATACACTGTTGTTCTTGAAACAACTCTCCAGTAATTTATGTTTATAGTCCTACACATGCTGCAGAAGTGGATATAAAATGCAGCTGTGGTCAACAATCATGTGATTTCAGTCTGATGCTCGCTCAATATTAAGCCTGGAAGAAGAAAGAGGGAACACATACTCCAAGTGCTTTTCCCCATCCTCAATTTTTGCAATATTATTGAAGCACTGGCCTACCAAAACTCAGATGTTTGCAGTCAGTCAGACTACAAAAAAAGAGAACATCCTGGAAGCCAAATCTGAACACTGACATGTCTCTCCAGCAGATGAAGAACAATAGCAAAAAATCCTGATTTCTATGGAAAACTTGAGGAATACTTGTGCACTATATTGTCTTTCCAGTATCTCAGAGCACCTTTGGGACTGGGTGATCCCTCTTAGCTACAGAGGGACCTTTAGGTTGCCTCAAGAGCCTAAGATGTCAATAATAGCAGCTAGGTCTGCCTCTGCTTTCCATCTCCCACTCATTTTTCCTAGCTTCTCAAATGTTGTTGAAGCTAACATTCATAGACTTCTGAAAACTACTATTCTTACATTTCACTGTAATCAGCACACACAAGAACACAGCCAATGATATCAGAGAATTTTCTGCTATTTGGGGCCCTCAGAAAATACTTGAGTTTGCAGTGCTAATAAGAATGAATTCCATCTCCCCTTTCTCCTGGTCACCCATTCCAATAGAGCCACTGAGCTTTATTCACCACGAATGTAAGTGTCAAAGAAACAAATTGTCGAGACTTTCCAGGCTGGGAAATGTGGGTATCAAGGATGTGAAAATTCAGACGTGCAAGAGCTGTGGGATACGAGCACACCTTTCCACTGAGCTCAGCAAGTTCATGTAAGTGAATCCATTGGAGCAGAGCACCAGAGACAATCCACTGCACAGTGCAGAAGCCAAAAAAAGATCAAGGCTACTGTGAACTCTGTCCATATAGCAACTGCAAGGTAAGATATTAGAGGAGATACATGGATAGAGATGTGAACAGAAGCTTATGTTTTACTTCAGAGGACAGTGATGATAGGACCACTGAGAACTGTTTGTACTTATATAGGCTTTAAAGAACATAAAATGCAAAGAAGACAATCAAAGAAGAAACTGGCTTATCCAAAAATGGACAAATATGTGTTCTGCTCTTTGTTTTTAGTGGTATTTAACATACAAATATTTTTCACTTTTTAAGTTTTTACTCCCCCTGCATTCTACTTTCCACATTTATGAACTTAATACTTCACTTCTTCCTGAAATTCAAAATCGTGCTGAGTCCAGAAGTCTCCAGAGTTACAGGCCAAACACAGTTCTGGTCACACACATTTAGGTTGAGGATCAGGGATGAATCCTCTGTGTTTCGCTAAACAAAGCATGCAGCCCATGATTGATGAACCTCTATTTTTTTCCTCTGGCTTTCTTTCAACGCACAAGTTTGGTCCACTCCTTAAGATTTCTGACTTTCAAATAATATCATCCTTTGAGTTCAGATGATTAGGAGAGCCAAAAGGCATTGTTTTAGTTTTTGCTACATTTAAAACCAGTTTGTTTTCCTTGAACCAGTCTGTCAAAGTCTTTTTGCAGTTCAGGCGTTATGTGAGAAACAGATTTGCCATTAAAATGCACAGTCGTGCCATCTGTATAAAAATGTATAGCACAGTAATGACATAGCCTTGCAAAATCATTAATAAAAAGAAAAAAACAGGAATGACTGACACTACTCAACTCAGAGAGGGGGGAGGATAGAGGGGAGAGACATTGACACCTTTGACTGACAAAGGGGGGAAGAGACAGCCCTGTGAAGAGAAACAGATTGATGCTTCTCCCAGATTCTTTGTCTTCCTGACAGAGAATGGGCAGCAGCACAGGACACCTACTTGCTGCGCTAACGCCTGCAGCACGTTAGGCCAAAAGCTTTGGTGAAGTTAGCTCAGAAAGATTCCCACTACATTTTCATTTATTTGGGGTACTCTTGCAAGAGCTAGTTATTAAATGCCTGCTCAGAAATCCCGCTTCCCCAGAGCTGTTCCTCTGCTGACGGGCACAGGCGGGTGCCCCACGCTCGGTCCCCCCATCGCTCTCCCCATCCAGGCTGTCACCACCTCGTGCTGCTCAGGGAGCCTTCCCCTGCCCACGGACCCGCCTGCAACACCCCTGATTCTGAACCTTTCTACAGTCCAGGCCAAACCCTGAGGGCTGACAGCCCCCCTGCCCTGCCCCGCTCCTTCCCAGCCAGATTCCACCTGCATACACCCGCTTCTCCAGTCACCCTGCTCACACCAGAGCTTTTTGTTTAAAGCCTGGCGAGTACCCAGCTCATTTCACTCCCAAGTGGAGGCGAGGTTATAATGGCAGCATAGTTCAGGTTCTGCCTTACTGAGACTGTACCATGAGCTGAGGGAACGAGCAGCAGCAGCAGTGCAGGGTTCCCTCAGTGGCCTGGCAAAAGAGCATCGGCTGCTGGCAGCCCTCACGTCACACTTATTAGATAGGATTTAGGTTCGGGGTTGACACGTGTTGGTCCCACCTCATTCTGACAAGCCAGCAGGATACTGTGATTCACAGAGGGAGACGTGCGAGTCTTCCAAAAATATGCCTGGAAGGAAAGAACTGATGAGGGCATCTGAAAAAGACGCACATATGGCTTTTCTGATGGCTAAATAGCAACCAGTTCTTTAGACTTTCCCTCAGGTCACACAGGTGAATGTTTTCCCTAGGCTGAAGCCTTCTATAAATACCATGAAAAAGATTCGTTTTTGGCTATGTTGAGTTTAACAAGTGTCCCTTAAGCTTTGTTTACCCATCATCTTGTCAACGTGGCATATGCATCTCTTCGCTATCAGCCACGTGCTCCACCCTTTGCGTCTGGCTGAGCGCTGGGAGCCGACTGCAGCCCACAGCCTCTAAACAGTCCTGGGGCACAGCCCAGGCCTCCTGACAAATCTAGGAACACGTGCTGGAATTGCAAAAGCATCAAAACAATAAAAGCCAGAAGAACATCTTTACAAGGTATTTGCTAGCATTCACCCCAGGGACTTCACTATCATTTGAGAGGAAACATTGCAATTGTGGTAGAATTACAGATTACAGTTTTACTCGGACTTCCTAAAGTTAACCTCTACCATTACAGACCTAAATTTGGAGCAGTCCATTGTGCCACTTGGAGGAAAGCCGCTAGTTCAGCACTAGCAACTTCAGTTGTATAAAAAGAACTTTTTTTAATGATGATTCGTGTTTCATAAGCATTGCACTATTTTTAGCAACATGAGAAAGTGAAGCCTGCCTTCTTTTAAATCTGGCTTTTACTGCACCCTGTAATTTATGGCGATATAATAAGTGATTTGAAAATAAAGATTTGAGACAACATTTTAGCATTAGTGTTTTTAAGACAAAACAAACATTCAAAATAAAACCTAAACCACAGCAATGAAATCTATCATTAAATGCCTACTTTCTGCTAAATTTGTAGCTATGGCAGCTTAAATCTCAAACATTTGTTGTGACCTCTTGCAAAGTAAAAATAATCATATTATTCATTGCGGTTCAAGACCAATATAGGGTATTATTTCATCCTAGCCATAAATATTCGTGGAATTATATAGTGTATCTTTAAAAATTGTATTAATTACTCTTTGTTGAGTCCAAATGACTGCTGGTTTTCAGAAAGAAATGCATATCACCACGTTGTATTTGCTTTATTTGTGAAGACTAGCACTTTTTAGGCACATTTATGCATAATACATCAGACGTGACCTGCTTAATCAATGCCAAAGTTCTTCTGAATTAGTATCTCTGTGCAAGTTTCAAACACAAAGGCTTTTGACTGTTCATGGGAAAATTCAGACATACTTTTTCTCTTGTTCACTGTGTAAAAGCTGCTACGGTACTGTGGTGCCAAAACTCAAAGTTAGACTGCAGTGAATAATACATGCCAAGCAGTTCAACCCAGTCCAGTATGTCTCTCAGACAGCACTTACGTCCTACCACACAGAACCTCACACATCCTTATTTATCACAGAGTTGTTTTTCTGAGATAAGGAGAGTCCTCTCCGCATGGGAACTGGCCCTAGGTAAGGGACATAGGCACATGGCAGTTCTCCCTACCAGCACACTCAACAAAAGCCACTCCTCTGTCTCCATTTCTATTTTCACCCAGCTTTCATATCACCTAGGAATTGCATGACTTGGTCGTTAAGAAAACGTTCTCTTACCTTGGCTTTAAGGAATTGAAATGTCGTATTGAAAAGTTTTCCAGAAACCACTACCTAAGACTTCCAACTTGTTATGCATTTTCAAGGCCAAGCATCATAGGAGACTGGCTGAACACCAGAGACCTTCTTCAAGCAAAGAAGGGAATTTGTAGGTTGTGAAGTTTACCAATTGTTTTCCTTCTGTGATTTCTGAAAAAGGCAACGTTTAGAGAAGAAGAAATAGAACAGATTTTGCCTTAAAATCTCCGTATCTTTTGAGCTTCCAAGTCAAATATCTAAGTACTGCTCCCTTCATTCTTCAAACCCATCATGGACCTGTACTATGAACTATCCAAGCACAGTAGAAATGACGTCTGTAGCCATGCATGAAGTACAAGTTTAATTTGCATGCAGACCTCATTGAGAGAAGAAGGTTCGGTTCTTCCTGTTAGATAAAGAAACTACTTGATTTTGAGAAGCCAGAGACAAGTGATCATGTATTTTGGAGGAGAGCTATGAGTCTGATCTACCAACCAGATCCAAAACCGGCAAGCAAATTCAAATTTTAGAAGAGGCCAACAAAACACAAATGGATATCAAAGCATTGATACAAGCAAATTTTCCACAAGCAGAAGACCACTTTAGGCTCAAAATGAATATTTAGCCATTCAGAAATCCTTCTCTGAATTCTAGAACTTTCTGGGGCTCTTGTCATACCCAGTCTGACAGGCCTGAGCACTTAGACCTAGAAAACTGCATTCAGACTTTTGTGTCTTAAGATCCCTCAGCGTGCCTCCCGAGCAGCACATGTGAGCTCTGCAGCAGAAAAGGCAAAGATTGACATTCTCTCTGGGTTTACACCCAAACCAGCCTGCTGACTTCTGTGTGGCTTGGCAGGTGCAAACAAGAAGAGAGTTTATCCCTTGCTTTTCATCTCTTGAGTCCCCAAAGGTTTTTGTTGTTTTAGACCAAGAAAAATATGCACATTTAAAGAAAGAAAAAAAATTTCAATAATTCTTGTTCTCTTTTCAACCGTTACATAAATGACTCATGTAAATCATAAGCTGAAACTTTGAAATTGATAGAATTGAAGATCTATATCTTTAGCATGGCTTTTTGTGCCATGCAAAATAAAACTTCTACCAACTAGTAATGTTTTGTCCAACTCTTAAATATGTTTTTGACTTCGACATCGCTGGCATTGAGTCTAGGTAGTCTTTTCCTGCTAACAACTTTTCCATAACATAAATATGAATTTATGAGAATTTTGTGAAAATGGTATAAAAGGAGAAGTAGAAAAGACAGAGATAGAAAATGCATGTTAAGGTAAATTCATTCTCAAGAGCCAATAAGAGCTTCAAGTTTGTCCCCACTGATGCCAAGCTCACGCTCTCTGTCTCTGTGGAAAATCTGGGTTCAGGAATGAGTAGGTGCAATAAATGATGCTAACACACAGCCTGGCATGACTTACAGAGATGACAGATTGCCAACCTGAACAAGGAGCCTCAATGGAGAGAGGGGCAGGAGCTGCAGCATTCCTCACTGAGGTAGCTGCACAAAAGTCCACAGGTACCAGGCTGAGGTTAATGCAGTGGCAGGGCACTTGTTCTCCCATTTTCCAGGTATGTTAGCATTTACAGAACACTCAAGGTTTGGGAGGAAATAGCCAAGAGGTCTCCGTTCCTGCCAGATCGTTCCCATCTCTCTTCTTGAAATCTGCGGAACTCTTCATATTTATAGATTTTTTTTTCTTTAACTAAATACAGACTTTGACAGGGAAAAGAAAGATTTTACAGAAAATGGTAATGAACTTCCCCAAAATGTGGGTTTCATGGGGAAAATAAATGTTTCTTTTCATAAATCAAAAATCCTATTTAAGCTGTCATTGTAGTAGTACTCGTTAAACTGAGAGAAGATACAGAAAATTTTCAAACATATTGATACCATTTAAAAACAAACAGGGTGAACAGAAAGAGAACCAATTCACTTTTAACTTCCATAAAAAACCCCGACTTCAAAAACACTGTAGATGTTCATGAAAATAGATTTTCATTTGCTATCAGCCCTAGAGGCTAAAACCATATACTTATTCTCTTTTGAGCCTCACATAATCTACTAATCCACATTTCAAAAAAAAAAGAAATGGCAAAATGCATTCATAAACACAAATGCCAATATGTATGTGTCTGAAAAAAGCTAGTAATTTAAGACTCTTAAGACTCTTAAGTGTTCTCCAAAGAATGTTATTAAAAACAAGAAAGAAAAATAATGCTAGTAAACACCTTTATGATGAAATAATTGTGTGGAAGGCATGGTCACATAAGAACATGGACCTACAGCCAAGGACAATTGCTTCACTGTGCTTAAATCATTTATGAAACACAAGGTGCCATTTTTATGTGGTTTGGCTAAGACTGGTGTGGATTTTTTTTTTTAAAAATTATTCTTACAAGGCTAATGGATTATAATATATTTTGCCTCAGACTGGATTCCATAACACACCTTTTATTCAGAGGGTGTATGATGTATACAAGGCTCGCTTTCCCCACGAATTGATCGATCAACAAACATCTCCATATTGTGTAAGATACTGTTGTCTGGTTGCATTTAAGAAAAGATTATTTGCTCAGAGCATTGTGAAGTTATGGGAGGAGGAGGAGGTACCCTAGCCAAGGAATCCTTTTGTGGCAATTCAAGAAAACAGACGATCATCAAAGCAAAGGCTTGCCAGGCATGGAAGTTCACAGGTCATTGGTTCAGAGCCTGCAGTGCACTTCAAGTCACCTCCTACACACAATACAATGCAGAACAGAAGCATGCTCAAAACACAGAGTAATTTGAAGGAGGGAAGAGGCCTTTTCTACTTTTTTGGATCAAGCTCAGCCTAGGAACACAAGCCCTTGAACTAGTATTGTTTAATGGCTGCAACATGCTATACTTGCCTGGGATGAGTAGGGAGACCCAAAGACAGGCCTTACAATTTCTGCAAAATCCCTCATGCCGTGCTGTTCTCAAGCCTCAGGGCTCTCTACTATAATTATCAAAGCTGAACCACGCACTCTACCAGGCTGCCAACCCTTCCACTGCCATGGCACAGATACTGGAAGCCCCTGTGGTACCTGGTTCTGCCCTAAACTGTAAAGCAGAGTTGACTCTCTGTAAACCCAGGAGCCAGCAAGTGAGGGAACAATGTCTAGGAGAAGATTCACTGTCAAGCATTCATCCAGACCTGACCTCTGCATTCCCAAGAGAATCAGCACAACTGACTTGCTGCCACAAATGAATTTGGTATCTGCCAGGCCCATGCATTGCCTGTGACCGTGTACATCATTCACTCCACAGCTGCCAATCACACAGGGTAGAGGTCATGGTGACCACACAGGGAGGCTCAGGAGCCCATTTCCCATCCAGCCTCACCTCTGAAGGAGGCCCCTTTCAATTCCTGACCACTCACTTCTCCTCTGGCACACAACACTCCTTCCTTCCAGTGGCCTCTGGCTGCACCTGCTCCCCTAAGACAGCCAGGGGACTGCACTGACTTGAATTAGACATGCAGGTAAATTCCTGCAGCAGACTCAGCAGACTCACCCAGCTAAATTTGCTGCAAGCTTCTCAGCTCTCCCTATTTCTGAAGTGCCCTATTTTAGTTTTCAGCTGTTGGCTCAAAGGGAGCAGCAGAAGAAAGCGCAGGTCGTGTGATCTCCTGTGAGAGGGATGCAGAAAACATAAGCCTCAGTGAGTAGTAACAGGCACAGGCTGCCTGCACAGGGGACTGTGCGATGGCAGCAAGCTGCCCAGCAATCAGACCCCCCTCTAGGAGAGGCAAAATTTTCAGGGGAAGAGAAATACACAGACTTGCAAGCCTGGCCATGCCCAAGGGAAAGCAGAGTCCTGCTGACCCCAAGAAGTGTCCCCTGCAAGATGTAGGGCACTGCCTACTTCTGTACCAGCAAAGCTCCATGTGGATATCAGAGCTGGGTAAAGTAGTCCATCCTCGGATAGTCTTCTAAAACTGTAAAACACTTTTCTCTCAAAGTCATTTCAGAGCTATTGTGTAATACAGAGGGAGAAAAAAAAAAAAAAAACAACCACAACCTTTTCTTTTCCTAAAAAGAAGGCTTTCGCACCACCTACAAGCCAGGATTAAACTTCAGAGGCAGTTACACAAAGAAAAGGATTTCTGTAAAGAAATCAATCAATCATTCGTCAAGTGTGGGTTCAGCACCTCTGAAAACCAGGCCGTTTCTCAGGTACATGAGGATATGAGATCTTTATTTAAACCACCCTCAAACTGTTTCGCTCAAACCTCAGAAAACTGCGACCCAAATGCCTTGAAAGAGCTTAGATTTCAATACCAGCCTCTTTGGGGCTGAAACCACCTCTCCTGAGTATCTCCAGCTCACCTTTCCTTTCCAATTCCACGTGAAACAGGGAAAACCACTGTGCACGGACAAGCTAGACAGTTCTCACTGCATCAACTGCACCAGGGGCTACAGGGCTTGGTGTTACATATAGCCATCCTACAGGTTTCATACTGGAAGCTTTCAGAAATCTAAATACTCAGAAAAAGGGCTTTTGACATACTGCCCTCTGTCCTTTATACCGTAAAGCTCATTGTTATAATTAACTCTCTGTTACAAAGTGATCCAAAGTAAGACTGGTATTCCTAAACTTCTAGGACACTTCACTGTTTTATAGGCATGGTCAGATCTCCTGAACAGTCAGACCCCAGTTTTATCAATATTTTGCTATTTTTTTATTGTATGTAAGCAAGCAGAGTAGGTGGGACTGATCAATCAACACCTGCAGTACATTGTGAGTAACTGAAGATAACATCACCTTACCTGGAATGACTTCAGTCCTTTGCAACAAAGATATTCAAACTCTTAAATGCTTAATGGCACACTGAGGCAAACAGTCCATGGGAATAATTCTATGGTTCAGACCAAAGGATCAAATCAAAGCATTTCACCAATTTCAGTACACGTTATTTAGAAGTCTCTGTCACACCAGATGGTCTTAAAGCAGGGAGAGGGCTCTAAACCAAGAGGTAAAACTGGTGTTACTGTAGTCACTTCTAGAGTGAGCAGGGAAGCAGGAGGATGCTCCCATGAGCATGGGGACAGTGCTCCATGGTGCCCTCCCAAGGGGTTGCCCTCCTTCAGCTCAGGGTGCGAAGGAGCTGGCAGCCGGCTTCAAAAGCACCTCTGGAAAACACCTGCAAGTCCTCTCCCAGTGGAAGCACAGCCCCTTCAGGTGGCTTTGAACCTCATTGCTCTCCCAGCAGCAGCCAACCCGTGTGAATCCTGTCTCAGATCTGACCTGTGGGAAAGCCACAATGGCACTGCCCTGCCCTGCCCAGAGCCTGTTGATGATGGGGGCTGCATCCAGGAGAGACAACCTTTCAGCAGGTTCATGAGCTGCACAACATCAGACAGGCCTGAGCAGATGGTACTGAGCCCCACTTCATCCCCCTGCAGAAAAAACATTTTTATTATCAGGCATGGAGTGCTTGGAGTCTCAATATCTGCTGCTCTTTGCTCGGGGCTGCTGACAGAGGTATCACTGGAGGGCTGTGATTTACCACCTTCGTATTTATTTACATTTGTGTCTCAAGAAAAGTGGCAATTCGCCAGATTTGAAAATGCTTAATCAGATCTGATGGGCAGATTAATTAGTGCAGGTCACAGCACTAGTTGTCTTCCAGAAACATTATCTTCTTTTTTTTTTCTTTTTTTTTTTTTTTGTCAAGGTAAAGCAGGAGGAGGTCAATGCCATCAGCATGTTTTACATTGTGCTAGTTTAAGTCTTTGTGGGTTTATTTCATTTCCTCTGAGTAAACGAACTTTGCTTCTATTTCTACCATGACAGTATGCTCCAAAAAAAAATAGTGCAGGCTCACACAAAAACTGGAATGTACAAAGGCAAAAATCTTTATCTCTCCCTTCTATCTACACTGCTCATAATAATCCTTTTCTCCCTTCCCTTCCCTTCCTCCCCCCACCATGGTTCCTGCCCCTGCAGTATGATCCTCTTTCCATTTTTGAAAAAAGGTGGTTTGGACTATGCAGCATTTTCATTACACATACACAAGTACACACACACACATTTATACAGACACTTATTTTTATAAATACATATAAATAAATCCATAAGTACAGAGATATGCAGGCACACACTGTATTTGGCTAAATGTTATAGCAGACTGAGCAATTATAAACTCAATTGGATTATTCTCAATTTTCACCTCCCTGACCTAAATTTGAATGGGGCCAATTAGGTACAGACTGACAAACCAGAGAACATAAAGATTAATTTTTTATGGCTACAGAACCATTTGCACTCCATAACCTTGGGAGTGACACAGTGCTGATAATCGGGGACACGCGTTGTTGTCATGCCACCATGGTAAACGTGAAAGGACCTTTCACATCTGTCATGGCACAGAAGGCAGGAGTAGCATATGGAGAGCCAAACCTCCCCAGGACACCGCTGGGACCACATCACTTTTTGAACAAACGGGAAAAAAGCATTTGCCCCTTTTTTTCCTTTACAGAAAGGAGTTCATTGGGACTTCAGAAAGCAAAGCAGGGCCCAGGCAGTACATGGATCATACAGAGTCACAGCACCAGGGCTCTGACACCTGCCCCATGGAATGTCCTCCCCACTGACCCATGGCAGAGGACAGGCATTGACCCTTGTCATGTCCCTAACACAGAGCACTGCAATAAACAAAGCATTCCTTTACAACTTCAGGGGACTATTAGCAGACATAAGGCCCAAGACACCACCACACAACCAACCAAGATACTACAAGGTGAGTGGATCCAGCTGTTTGCCGTGAAGATTTGCTAACTTTACCCATATTCAAACTGTTTTTAAACTAGGCTTGTTTCCCTTTCCTCTGGCACTCAGATTTATCACAGCATTAAGGGGAGAGCCAAATAGTCTCCAGCACCGTCCAGTATCCAAAGCTGTTGTCCCCACAGGATTTTGTGGGTCGCTGTGACCTGCATCCCCCTTCACCCTTTGCCTTCTAGAAATCACCCTGCAGTGAGTGAGCAGGCTGCCAGGAGGCTCCTGACTGCCCTGAGCAGGAAGGTTAGCTTACAAGAGCAAAAAACATTCACAAACATGCCCAGTGAAGAAAGAGACTGGGCATGGCCCAAAGCAATACAGTTAAGCTCTTCAGCAGGAAGGATATAAATGGATTGATTTTTTTCCCTTCCTTTTTTTTTTCCTTTTATGTATCCTCACTCTCACACACACATCCTGAGAAAAAGGAAAAAAAACTCTCCACAGAAAGAATGACCACAGCTCTAGAGCCAAACCCCTATTCAATAAAACAAGCAGAGAATGTGTTTTTACATTTCCCTATTTACTCTGACTCATTTTATTAAGTAAGTTGAAGATGATAATTTTTATGCCTATTTATGACCACATTTCCAATACACGTGGCACCCTGTAAATCCTACCAGTGCTGCACCCCACCCAGGGCTGTGCTCCAGCTTCCCACACATTCTCTGACTACACTGGTGAGGCTTGGTACTGCCACTGCAGGTCAGGCTACGCCAATATTTCCACTCAAATCCTCTTCTGGATGGGTGTCCCAGAGCATGGATTTGAATTTAGCTGGGCTTTGCTTCACACAGTGGGACAAATTCACTTCCCTCCATATTATTAAAGGAAACAAACTCCCACAAAAATGTATTGCCTGATTTTGATTAAATGAAGATGAAGGAGTTGAGAAGGAGAAGCCCTGCCTTTTGTTTGAACATATATTTGTCTTTAATTATCTCCAAGTATCCCACTGCAGTGGGACAGGTGGTTACAAGATGCTAACTTTTCTCCAGCAACATCCCTCATACATGTCGAGTTTCCCACTGCTAAAGAGGATGGCACAGTTTATTCCAGGGGCACTTCTCCTTTTCGCAGCTGTAATTTATAACCACAAAACTTGCACCTGTAATTTTAAACCCACGTTTGAACTGTGGGCAAAACTCAACTAACCCCTGTCTGTCATTGCCTTTGTGTGCAGCCAAGTCACAGAATAGGCAGCCACATCCTCTCAACAGAGGGAAAAAATATTGCAGTTACAGCTGGCAAAGATGTGCCCTGCCCCATACAAAGGAAAGCAAGTTCTCAGCTATTTTCAGTGACAGTGAAGTTTCTTAGTTCTCTGGTTAGGAGGGAAACCTTCCAAGAAGGGATGTAAGGACAGACACGCCGGCTCAAGCTGCTGGAATGCTCCAACAATAGTGAGGAGATATTTAAGATGCTGCCTTTAATCAAAAGGGAGTGTTTAGGCTGCAGCTTAATGGTGACAATGTGAATGTCAACATTGTTAACAGTTTCACTGCTGATCTGATTAGCAGGAAAACCCAGTTAGTCCAGGGCTGTGGGCAATTTGAGTAGTTTCCCACCCCTTCACACCCACTCCATCACTTGAATCTAACTTAAAAGAACTGTTAACTTTTATATAAGCCAGATATTTCATAGGCTCATTTCTTCCCAGCAGCAGCTGTTATGTATTTATTTTCAAATAATAATAAAAAAATAGTTTAAGCAGTCACATCCATATTAAGTTTCTCTGGGCAGGGCCCATCTTTATGTTCTGAGCTTGTACAGCATCTAATTCAATCTGGAAAATAATAATAATAAGTAACAACTGTGTAAAAGATTACTGTAGCATGAACTGACACAATGGTCTACTTCAGAGGAGCTTAAATACATTTCCAGTCCCAAACACTTGGCTTCTTACCACTGCGTGAGAACAACCCATAGCTCCTTGTCACTATTACAGACCTGACTCCACAAGGCGTATTCTTATCTGAAATTTTATTTGAAGAATTAAGAACTCCATTCCTGGCCCAATACTACCAGAGCAGTCTCCAGCCTATCAGAGGGTGCTCTTTAGCTTTACCAGGCCAAGGTGCCCATTATGAAGTTCACCTTCCACTAACACACACCTGCATTTATACATAGCAACTCTCTAAATCACCTGTTGGGGTTAAATTGCTATACGCCCATATTTGATACCCAAGACAAACCTTGCATCTCAAAGAGATCACTGTTAGAGAGTTTTTAAAGCTGGGTCTCTGTTTCTCTCACAGCTGCAGGTTGCAGATGTGATGGTCCAGGGCAGTTTATACACAAGGAGGAAATCCCCATTCCACAGCACTGGCACACCAAGAGCTCAATGTACCCATGGAACTGGTGCTGTACCAAACTCAGCTGTCAGGAGAAACTGGGCTTGCAGTTGAGTAATTAATAACTTTGTGGCCCACAGAAAATCTAACTAGCATCTTTATTTTGACCACTCCAAAATAAGGCAAGAACAGAACAGCCCTTCTGACTGATACCTCGCATAGGACAAAACCATTTTCCTGCTTCAGGATACATGGGTTTGGTTTTCATTGTTCTATGATAGCAATTCCCACTGACTTCAGTGCAAATCATGCATGAAAACAGAATAATTAATCCCCAGAGGCAGCATTTTAAAAGCTACATTTTATTTTGGAGGCAATTCCTTGGTACAAGAAAATCACCGATGCCTGATCAACAAGTAAAGTGCCTTAAATGCTTCAAGACATCACACATACATACATATGTATGATAAATAAATTGAAAATGAAGAGTGAAAGTACATGTCAGTACTTTATAGATAAAAACGTTACAGGGATGTTACAAACTTCAGTCCAGGAAGCATAGGGGAGATTGGGAAATACAGCCACCTATTCTCTATATAGCTATTGCAAGGGGTTCTCCAACATCTCCATCTGATGCTGGTCCCAAACCACCCTGCAACAAACTTAAAATCACGTAGTAAAAGGACTAAATCTCCTAACCATAAAAAGTCCTAAGGCAGAAAAAGAGTTAAAGTTCTCTATACAGATACTGGATAAACTCTCTGCTCTACAGAGAGTACAAAAAATGAAAATACGACTTAGGTGAAAAACCCTGCCCTGGACCCAAACCAGCAATCATTTTAGTACTCTGAGCACTAACTGAACACAGGAGTATTTGGTACTGCTTGCAGGAGTACACAAAATCAGCAACTGCAGAGTTAAAATGGAGAATTAAAGGAAACCAAGTCTCCAAAAACTCTGGGCATACCCTGCTCTAACTCAGAACTGTAAAGCTGTACAGTCCTCATGCCAGGCAACAACCACATGATTAGTAGTTGAGATCTCTCAGTCAATGAATATTGATTTTAAAGATTTATTAGCTTGGTGTTCATTGGAGCTGCATTGCTTGATCCCATTGTCCCCTTCATTTTTTTGCCCTGAAGCAACCAGGGCAAACAAATGATTTGTTTCATTTGCATGCTCCTGTGTCTCAGGAAATGTTTCTGAATTCTGCACAGAAAAGATGGTAAGATTTTAAGCAATGGTAAGGAAAGCCCCAAAAGAAGACAACTACTACATCTTCTCAACCACAAATCTAAATAACCTTACAGCTGTAGGACTCTCACATGGAGTCTTCCCTGTACAACTAATCTCCAAATAAGTTTTCCAAAAACCTTAGCAGACAGATTTTTCCTAATAACTATCTCAGAACTGAGAGTTTCATTCCAGACCAAAATAAGTAAAAAAAGGTAACATCAGCCTTGCCAGGCTTCCAGATGGGGCAGCCATCCCCAGTCCATAGCTGTGGGAGATGCCTCATTCTACCAGTGTGCCTTGGGTCACAGGCTCCGTCACTCCGGTGCACAGCACGCTGAGGGTCTCAATACTCTGCCAGAGTGGGTGTGCCTTCTTAGGAAAGAGCAAAGGACACATTCAAAAAGTTGTGGCTTCTCTAGAGCCACTTTGTCCTTTCTTTTCTGTTGTTGGTAAGCTGCACTAGCAAGGCTGACATTGCTTCAGTTGGGAGCACCAACCAAAATCTCTGTTCAGCAGCTTCAAGGCTACCCCACTTCTTCCCACAATACTCTGCCCTACTCTGTCTGAAGGAAGCAAGTGGCATCCCTGCAAACCTTCCAGGTCCTGGCAGCCACAGGCTCCAAAACATTTCAAGGACAAGAGTTTGGGTAAAATTTTCCCCAAATTAGCACTTCATAGAGGTATGATGTTGCTCTGTATTTCTCTCTTGATGCCTATGCTGGGGTGGAGCAACAGCTGCTACAGTCCCAGTACTACAGCTCCTTTGGGCAACAGCCCAGCAGTTTGAGGGGGCTGTTTTCTGTAACAAATTCATAGCAGGAATCAGGTAACAGTCATCCATATACCACAGCCATGAGATTTTCTTCATTACAACAAACACCATCATCTGACAATACACACAGTTGAAGCATTTGTCCTGGCCCGCTAGTGTCACGCAGAACAGAACGATGCAATTTAGCAAGGAACAAGTCTTTGATGGGTTTTAGCAAACATAGATTCACTTGTAAAACTCACAAAATTCATCCTACATCCTAAGGAAAACAGCAGGTTTAGAAGGAATCTCTGTTTTCACAGAAATTAGTGCAGAAAGGGGCTGAGGCTGTGCCAGGAATTAGGCTTGGAGCCACCATGGACCCTCAAGCACCGATGGAAGCAGGTACCTCATAGAAAAGAGTGCAGTGGAGACCTGAGATAAGGAAGGAAGACAAGGGCAGCTTCTACTGCTGTTAAAAAGTGTCCATTATCCATATTACACTAACGTGATACAGGATGTGAACTCAGAAAAACCTGCCTACCAAGCAACTCAGACAAACTTACCACACTCCACATGCATGGGACATTAATTTAATAGGTAATAAACTGCAGTAAATTAAATACATGGGTTTCTTATTACCAGGTTTGCACTAAAGCATTACCCTCCCCATCACTATCAGCAGCAGGAAGTCTATCACTATTTAGTAGTAGCACAATCCACGTCAGTAAAGGCAAACAAAAGCCAAAAGGTACATCTCATTTAATGGGAAGAGTTACTGCTGTGGGAGGAACAGGGCACTTGAGATGCAGAAATGATTAGGCTGCCAGTGTGGTACCAGTGGAGATGGTAACAGCACTGGTAGGCAGGTGCTGCTCCCATTGCCAATGGATGTTGTTTATGGAGTGGATCTTCCTCCCAGGGAGTTCTGATAAAATGATTTTCCACTGGAAAATGGGATGAGAGTATTTGCTGATTCAAAATACACTGAATAGTCATTAAACGGCATGACTGTTTCTGGTGATCTAGACCAGACTGAAACCAGTGTCCTGGAAACAAGCTGATCTGTGCCACTTGACGAACCTCAAGAAATATAAATCCTTCCTTAAAAAGAAACCACAAAATAAAGAGGAATTTAAATGACATAACCGTGAGAAATGGAAAGCACAGGAATTTGGACATCAGATGGAACAAACACGTACCTACACCGAGGCTTTTCCAAATAGCTCTACAAATAAAATTAATTTTTTCTAAGGTGCATTTGTGATGAACTTGAGCACCCACTTGCTGTTCTGCCTTGTTTGACTGTGGTGTTCAACCAGACACCCAAATCTGCCCTGGGACTGCAGTGAACTTCCTCCATCACGAGATCTTCCAGAGGACCAGGTAGAAAATTCACACAAACGCACACTGAGTCACTCACAGAGGTTCAGTGCATTGTAATGAAGATCAAGGACACCCTGATTACGGTGGCAAAGTGATGCCGAACATCTGTTAATGCTGGAGAAGGTACTTCAAAGAATGAGGACAGCTGGACTTCACATAAAATGGAATTGCTAAGTGCTTGTGCGTGAGGCTGCGAGCGGGGCACGCAGGCTCCCGATGGTGGGACCAGAAAAAGACCCACCCTGCCAGGGACAAGGTGACTCCACAGGGAGAATGCCACAAACCCTCCTCACATCAGGCCAACACCCCTTCCCCTCCAGCTGCTCTGCTCCACCCAGGGGAGCACTCCCTGGGGCATCAGCATCCAGCTGGGCAGTGTTTAAATTTTCCCCATTCCCATTTCTGTGGTGGAAGCTTGGTGTCCTCCCCTCCTTTTTCCTCATTCATGAAAAATTGTTCAGCCTGAGGATCAGCTGCATTTCTGTATTTGACACTGTATGTAGCTGGAAACTGAAATTCGCACCTTCCACTTCATCCTTCCAAGCCTGAAAAAAATTTGGATTTTCTTATAGGTTAAAAACTATTTTCACTTCAGCTCAGCACTAATGAAATCATTCATAACTATATTGCTAAATCCTTTTCTTTCAGAAATATAGGGGGAAAAAACCCAAAAACCCTAAGGCAGACCAGACCTCAACATTTACATTTCATGAAAAAATCCAATCTGATTTTGAAGTTTGGCTTTGTTGTCAGTCAGAAAATAAAATACAAAAATAAAAACAATTTCTGTGTCTAACATTGCTGTTGATAATGTTTTCAAAATATTTTGTCTCAAAAGTGGCAAAACAAATACCAAATTTTCAGTGTTTCCTGTAAAATAAATTTAAACTCTATGTGCTTTTATGAGTGAACCTTATTGTGAATGAACAGGTAGAGAAAGCGAGTTGTGATATAAAAAACAGGTATGAGGAATCATAAAAAATACTGGAAACTAGACAAAATTAGTCTGAATTAAGCAGCCCCATTTAACTCTAGTTTTTCTAGAAACTTTATATCAAATATTTATTCAAGTGACAATTTCACGAAGAAAGAAAATGGCTTTGTCAAAATCACTTTTTCGAGTTTTGTAAACGATTCTCTTGAAGCCTGCTATTCGAACACAGTCAAAACAAAGTTGTTTGTCAAACATGGTGGGAGAGGGGGGAAAAAATCCAACAGTTTTTCACCTCGCAAATATCAACCGTTTACAGGCTCTCATGAAATGTTTTGAAACCATGGAAAAATGTGGGCCACCTTTGGTTTAAAGTCTGAAGTGTGCTGTTAGCCCATGCTCTGCAGTCAGCTTTGACCCCAGCCATCCTCCCATACACACCATGGAAGTGCAGTATTGTACAACTGAGCTGTTCTGGAGCTTCCCTGGGAATGCTCGCAGCACTGCCCATCATCCCAGCTCTCATGCCCAAAACTGTGCTCTTTTCTCTAAATCTTCCCCTTTTGTCTTCTTAAGTATTCATGCTTTGGGGGGACAAATTCCAACCGATCCTTACTCAGTGGAAGACACAATGCTTTCTTATTTAAGCCATTTTTGGTTAAAACCGTGAGATCTTTTGTATATGGCTGTTCTGTATGCATTCAAACAAACAAACAAACAAAAAAAATGTTGAGGTGGACGTAGGGTGAGAAGGAAAAAGGAAGAAATAAAAAGAACGACGTTTACTGAAAATAAGTCATCGATAAGAAGCACAGAGCGCTCTCATTTTTAAAGCAGGATGGAGTCAGACGCGAATAAACTGGCAAGGCTTATTCTGAAAAAGGGCAACCCCCAGCGTGCTTGCTGAGGCTGTCAGCGCTCCCTGGCCTGTGCACTGGGGCACAGCTTGGGCTGAGCCGTGGGGTTCGCCAGCAGGTTGTGGGGAGCTGCCACGCGGGGACGGATGCGCTGCGAACCGCGCCGCGAAGCCTTTTGTCTGCTCGCTCTCCTTCAGAGCAACTGCGGCTGCCTCCTCGCTCCAGCTCAGGAGCTTGAAGTGATTATAACTTCCTCTAGAAACTTAACTCTCTGACTTTCTGATTTTTAACACCCAAATGGAACACAAATTCATATTATAAGAGTAGCAGAGATTAAATAAGGCAGAATTCATTAATGTGCCAAAAATATGTGCCAATGTGTCTCCAACTAGTTAAAAGACAAATACACAGATTGATTTTTTTTTTCCTCCCAGTACATCCCACATTGCCTATTTCCTAAAACCTTCTGTCAAATGCATAATCGACTGCTATGCCTTCAAAAATAGCACTTTTTTATAATCATTCATCTAGATATTTGGGAGTAGATGTCACACTGTCTGTCATGCCCATGCAGGACTGGGACAGTGAAAGCATGGGCATCTCTGCTGAGAACCTGGGCAGGCACCTTGTGCTGCCACACCCTGAGTGGGACAGGGCAGCAGGTGGGAAAATTTGGCTGGGGGACATGCCAGAAAGGGCAAGCTTGCCCCACAGGCTATGCTGGCTGCAAAGCAGGCATCTGCAGCCTTCGGTTCCCCCTTTCTTGACAGGTGGGGAACCAGCTCACACATGTCTTCTCAGGTCTATGCACCTTGAAGTAATTCCCCAGAATCCCTAAAGAGTGGCAGGGCCAATACAAAGGAAAAATATCCCACCCAAAATGACTTCTTTCCCAGAGGAAAAAACCAAGCAGAAGCAACTTTTCCTTATAGCTGCCAAAAGAGCATACGAATTTTCCTGCAGAATATTTTTACACGCTATTTTGCAAATCCAGTCAGGTTGTCATTACCAGAAAAGGTTTCTCTGAACTGACAATCAGCACGGTACTATCTATTATATAGCCAGTAAAAGATTCCCATCTCTAAGAAAAAATACAAACCAGTTTTCAATTTTGCAGAGAGAAAAAACCAACCCACACTAGCCTGTTTTACTCACGAGTTCGATAAAAAAGAACTCCCCCCTGCAAGAGGACCCACATGACAGTGAATCTAGGAAAGGATATCCCAGTACTGTTTTTACAGTATTTGGCTAAGCTTAATCTTGTCCTCCCCTGGGGTACCACTGCTTCCCAAAACCACCACTGCAGGTCGTCACTGAGATCGCAGACTCTGCTGATGCCTAAGCTCAGAGGCAATTTCCTACTCGGCTCTGTTGCACAGCATCCCTCCTCTTTCTCACAGGAAGACTTGACTCCAGCTCTTCAGAGCAGACACCGTTCTGGACTGTGCATTTTTATGCAAAACTAGCAGAGCAGTATTTAACAACTAGCCACAAAGCAGAAGGGCCAGAAATGCAGGTAACCCCAAATTAAACGAGCAGGAAACTCCTCCCAGTACAGTAGCTAGCAACTAGCAGTGATTTTTCTCCTGTAGTGCTATAAGAATTTACTGTAGACTTTATACTGCTACCTTGGGGGAGCTGCTTATTGTATCTCATTTCCATTTTTACATTGAAAATGTGGATTGTAAAATTTACTGCATCATACGTGGCGTTTAAACTCACAGCCATTAGACTCTTACAACTCTACTAATGCCACTTTTATAGGTGTTGGCCACAGTCCTAGTTTACCATCAAAGAAATAGATGCGGCTCCCATAGTGACCAGGATTTGTGATTTAAATAAATGGGGCTTAGGAAATCTCCCAATGAGTTTTCTTCTCAAAAAAGAACAGTTAACAGAAAGTTAACAGAAAGAGATCGTTCCAAAAACAATTGGTAGGAACAATGCTGCTAAAGTGTAAATTACAAGGTGGTAGGCAGTGGGGAAAAAAATGGTTCCCACATGTTTTGAACCAGCATCAAAGAAACACTTAGTGGAAAACAAAACAAAACAAAACAAAACAAAACAAAAAAAAAACCAAAAAAAAACAACAACAAAAAACCAACAAAACAACAAAAAAAAAGTAAGTTGAAGGACAGAAAGAAGAGCTCAGGATTTCTTGCATTTGGCTTAGTAACACAGAGAGCAACTCTATAGCACTGTAAGGAAGTTTTGCATCTCTACATTCAGATATGAAGGAAAAATAATCACGGCTCAGGGTCTGTTGTTCCTTTGGCACAGGCCAGGTTGGTTTAAACCCTTTCAGAGCTGTGTCAGGCTGAGCCAGCTGGGGTCTGTCCAGTTGTCTCACCTGCTCTTGCAGACACAGGAAAGAGAGGAGACCCACCACACCCTCCCTTTGCTGGAGCTGGCTGTAGGGCTCACTGAAGGCCAGGCCTTGGGGTACAGAGCACAACCACCAAAAATGTCTCTTTTGGCAGCATCTTACTGTAAAAGGGGAGGTGTGAAATGAAGTTCAGAGGCAGCCAGGTTCTCATGGCCCAGCTGTTCTGTGTTCTGGCTCTCTCCAGGTCCACACCAAGCTTTCTCTGCAAATCTCTAAATCATCCCCCACGAAGCACCAAGTTCCTTTCCATTCCCACAGAACTTCCTCTCTGTGCCCAGTATCCCAGTCAGTGATGGGAAAGGGGAACCTCTCCCAGCCCACTCATATTTGTAGGCATTTCTGTTCATCTTCTCTCCTAAGCAGCCTCCCTGCCATCAGTTAGGATTGAGTGTCTGGAATAATGGACAGGCAGTATTAATGAACCTTAGACTGCAAATCCTTGTGATCTCTAGCAACAGTGAGAAGAAGAGACTTGTTTCAAGGAGAATTTCAATAGCACATGAAAGAACATATTTGAATCTCCAAGTCAATATTTGATTTTTAAACTGGGTTTATGAACCAGAATAACCATAATACCTCCCATAAAACATCAAAACAGATAGAATGAAAAGTTACCAGATCCACCAGAGGGGATGAAAATGGCTCACAGATTAGCTTTACAGGCAGGAAGAGAACAGAGGTAACGAGAGATAATTAAACTTACTTGATCCTTAAATAAATGAGTGTAGGAAGTAACACCATGAGCATACTCTTGAAAGCCATATAGACATATACTCTTAAGTGATCCCTTATGACCATACATGACACTAGACTGCAAATGCTGTCATCAGAAAAGAGCAGAAGCTGGTGCCACTCTGGATGCAGCTCTCCTTCCCGTGTGAATAAAGGTCTGGGCCATGCTGTTTGCAGCACCAAAGCCCTGAATAACAGCAACGAAGGAGCCTGCAGGCTCCTGGAAAAAGAAACACAGAAAGGAAAAGTGCAAGTGTTTGGGCAGCATGGAAGCCCAAGGCATGGCTTCAGATCCAAATGCCACATACAATCAGGCAGCTGTGGCCGAGCAGGGGCAGGGTGAGCCCAGCACAGCCACCACTTTCCAGGCAGCCAAATGTGGGCAAGCACACTCATTTCCTATTGGGGCTGCACCCACACAAAGTCTATTTATATTTTGCATCCAGGACCACATTGCAAGCTGGATTTCAAAACCGTGGACCTCTTTCCTCCCCCTCCTGTGCCCCCTTACAAGAGCAGGGCTTACCCAATCCTTTAATTTTTATTCTGTCAGGTTGCTTTTGTTCTGCCCCACTCCTCCCCCCAGTTAAAATAACAATTTAAGCAAGGTTTAATCAAATACACCCTGTGGCTTACTAAATCCATTTTTCTTCAAAGTGTACAGGTCCCTCTGAAAGGGGAGCAGGTTTTATGCCACTGGGAGATGCTTCCCTCTGACCAGGGCAGCGGGGGCTGTTGTATTTAGTGCCTGGGCTGGTCCTTGCAAGTGTCCCAGTGGTGAATGCATCTGCCCCAAAGAGGCAGCAACACTTTACTTGGAGCTGCAGCTGACAATGGGAAGGGCTGTGGGTGGCCTGTCACCTGCAATTTGCCAACAAGGAGAGCATCACGCTCCCAGGTTTACTTAGATCCATCTAATGGTTGCTCTGAGCCTCTTTTTATTTCTCTATTCTTTCACCAGAACCATTGCAAAAGTCTTTTTGGTTTTACTTATCCTATTGCCCTTCTCTAGTTAATCTGTTTAATGCAAAATATTGCCATCCCCTAAAAAACCTCCCGGTCTGGTCATATATGCAAGTATGGACTCTGACCAGATCGCTTCCTTAGACTGGCCTGACTTTTGAGTTGATTATTCAGACTCAAGGATCTGAGGTAGCTCTCTCCCATGGAAGGAATCCATTAGCTTGGGCAGAAGGATCAGCCTGTTGGGGTTACATCTCCCTTTCTCTTGCATTCAAGCGAGTTCCTTTCCTTCACCTCACAACAGAGGCCTCCATCCAACCCCTGGCACAGCCACCTCCTTCCCAGGAGGGTTTTGGGCAGAAAGAGCACAACCTCTCAACCTGACCACCCTGGCCTGGGTTTAGGCAGTGTGTCATAGACTTCTCCTGACTGAATCAGGCTGTCTCACACCAGCTAAAGAGCAGCACCAGAGTGAAAAATGCCTCTACAGACTGAGTTTCTCTAGACACCAAGCACAGCACAAGCGTTTTGGCTCTCCCCAGAGCTGACCTTGAAGCATTTTACCTTGCCTGTAGGCAAAAATGAAGGATAACACCCCACAGCTATAGGAAGGAGTGATAAAAATGAATAAGCCATTGTTTCCACCACTGTTACTTTCTCTGGAGCTGCACCAGTGCTAGAACAAAGATGAAAAACTGTCCAAGTTTTAAACAAAAGCCTGAGAAGCAACTGGGGCCAGCAGTCCAGGAGCAGCTGCCAGTGGAGAAAAATGCTTGTCTTCGAGCTGAGAGCTGTGACCCTGCAGTCAAGGTGGGCTCATGATGCCTCACAAGGCCACTGCTCCTCTGGGCAGTGGGCAGCAGGGAAGGCAGGGCCATCAGAGGCAAGCACAGATGTGAAGAAGTAAAGACCCTGCCCTAAGCAGACACTTGAGCTTCAGAGAAGGCAGAGAATGAGAGAGGTCTTTCTGCAAATCCTGCATTGTCCATTTCTCAGCTTGGGAATCTGCTTTCAACAGCTAGCATGAGCAACTCATCACTCTGTTCAAAGCCCTTCCTTCCTAAGGGTAAGAGACACACAGCAGAAAGGCAGAGGGTCTCTGCCCCAGCAGGGGCTGCTCCTGGCCTGGTCCACCCATGCCAGCAGCAGGAGGCTTCAGCTCCTGCCCAGCCAATGCAGGGAGCACTAACCCTACTTTGGTGCACTCTGGAGTAAGTCCTGTCAGCTCCTCAATGATTATGTGTCTGCACTTCAATCCAGCTGCAAAGAAAATATTCCTCGACCGAGGTAAAAAGGAATGTGATTATGCTCAACACTCCAGGACACTGCCAGATTCTTATTTAAAAAGTTCATAAACGGGCCTTTTAGTATCTGCCTTTTCTTTGAAAAAGGAGAGACAGAAAGCAAAAGAGCTAAGAATAGGAGGGTTTTTTCTCTCACCAAAGCTTACAACAGCAGTGAAGCATTTCAACATTTTAATCTAAAGAAATTCCTGGTCTTCCCTCTCTCCTGCTATGGGTAAAAAATATTTTCATAGGAAATAGTTGACTTTATGAAAAAATTGCAAAAAGACACAAGCATGTTGATACTGAGGTTGGCCCTGGCAGAGACTCTTGGTGTGCTGTTTTAGGTGTTCCCAGCCATCCTTCCTAACCTGTACCTGCTGTGTCTCCAAATCACTACACTGTGTCCATTGATGTCTCTTCACCTATGTCACCTTTGGTGTTTTTTGCATCCTCTCAGTCACACCACTGCTGCTACCTCTTTCTTTGCACATACTGTCCCAGTAAAAGATCTTCTGGCTGAGGAAAAACTTTGAACTGCAGAAGCTAAAGCTGTCCCTTGCCTGCAAAAGTAGTTTGACAGATCTTGACCTTTCTTGTGCTGTCAAAACTAACATGCTCTGAGTATGGCAACAGTCCTGAGCCCCAGGAGCCGAAGAAACAGAAGCAATTTCTACTTCTGATATGTGATGCTAGGGGGACTGACAGAACTACCCATGTATTTCCATCCATCCATCCAAATTTCTTCTGCATGTGTTTTTCCACATAGTTGGTGTTTTTGTTGACTTGCTTTGTGTTTGGTTGGGTGGATATTTTTTGTTGTCATTGTTTTTGTTGAGGGGTTGTGGGGGTTTTTGGTTGGGTTTTTGTTTGTTTGTGCTTTCCCCAAAACCCCCAGGGTACTTCTCCTGTTTGGTCCAGGAAAACAAGCCCCTACCATGGCTGAACCTCTGGGCACAGGGGAACTGTCAAACACACTCCTTCCTAAGCCCTGAGTCCTCCACTAAGTGAGCTATTAAGAGGTCAGTGAAGGTGCTGGAATGTGTGTTTAAGGCAAATGGCTTGGCACGCGAATGCCTCTCACCTCTGTACACCAGGCAGCCCAGAGAATTTCCCTCCAGCAGCTCCCGGCAGCACAGGGTGCTCATTAGCCAGGGAAAACAGAGAAGGGCATCCCTCACACGGGGAAACTTCTCCAGGTGCCATTGCTGGCCCAGGGAGGAGGTAGTGCCCCATCCCCAAGAGCAGAGTAATAGGAGCTTACTAAGGAAGCTGAGGATTCCAGGGCTAGAGTGGGAGGCAGGCAGCTAGGAGAAGGTGAGATATAGAAAGTTCTTTTAAGAACACCTATTGGGAGCTTCCATGAGCTCCAAAACAGGCAGAATTTTTGCTAAACATTTCAGCTAAAAGCTACTGTATTCTAGAAGAGTTCCTGAGAAGAACTAGGAAATCTTTTATAGTTAATCCAGGCGCTCTGAATACAGGAGAAATTAATGACCTGGTAGTACTGTCAGTCAGAGAGATGAGCATAAGTTGTCAGACCTCACCAGCAGTTCATCTTCCTCCCCTTGAGTATAAACAGTCTCTTTGCATTACATCATATGAAAGGAGTCCAGGGTGTACTCTTAGCTGTAAGTAGTTCACTCATCTGTGATAGTTTATAATAAGGGTCACTAACAGATTCCTTGGGATTTTTTTCTATGCAACTCAATTTACAAGCAGAGCTTCTATTTGTGAGTCATCTGAAGCTTGAGTATTACACAGATGCGTTTGCCAAATATTTAAGGAAAGGATCTTTGACCCATGGGAGGCCACCTGACAGTGACAACTCTTGCTGTGTGGTGCCTTGGAGCAGCCACATGGCACTGATGGCTTCTGCTGGCATATCTGAATGGTTCCTGCTCTATCTGGGCTGCTGAGACAGTTTGGGGGCCCTTTTTTTTTAAGAGATAAATAAGAATTCACCAATTATAAACGATGAATTCGCAACAGTGTTATCTATTTGTACAAAGTCACAAACAGGTTGGAGTATTTCTGCATTTTTAGGATTTGAGTAGCTGTTCAAAACATTACAATCCTTACCAAAGCCAAAATAACCCATAAATAAAGCAGAAATCGAATTCCAGCTGTTGGAGTATCTTTTTAACTCAACCTCAGCTCCTTCAGAAATTCATAATCTTATGGAAAGACAAATTATTTTTTATCTATATACAGACATGTGTGTGTAGACATGCACACTACTATGAAGTACACCAACCTGAGCAACACGCTGGGGGTCTTGTGTAATGAAATATCCTAGACATTTCAAAAAATTATAGTTGACAACTTCCTAACTCAATAAAAATCAAATCTAGCAGGGGGGATTTTGTACCAGATCTCATTTTGACAGATAAAGAAGAACTGATCACCAAACTAAAAATTAGTGGTAGCTTACACACAAGTGATTGTGACTTGATTGCATATATATGCAAGCAGAATAAAGTCCAAAGTAGTAAGTTATACACATGGCAGTTTAAGAAGACAATTTTACAAAGCTGAAAACAATTATGGACCAAATCAGTTAGGAAAATGAATTTAAATAGAAAAACATGAATAATAACTGGGAGCTGCTTAAGAACGCATTACTAGATGCCCCAAAGCCACAATCAACAAAAAAGGCCATAATGGTTAGGAACTCAACCTGGCTCAGGGGAAGTCAGAGCAACCAGAATAAATGAAACACCAAAATAGAAATGTACAAAAAAGTGGTAAGCAATAAATACAAATAAAAAACCCTATGAATTAAAGAAAAATTATAAGTACACAAGAGATGAGGAGGACACATTAAATAGAAATGTACAAAAAAGTGCCGAGCAACAAATAAAAAAGTAGGAACTACGGAAAATTATAAGCACACAAGAGAATACACATGGACAACAATAGAGAATTCTAGGTGTATTGCAAAAAAACCTCATTAAACATCACTATCTGGGAACAGTAGGCAGACCTGTCATAATTACCCAGAAAATATTTAACTGGCAAAAACATATTTAGACTCTATACAGAGGGGACAAAAGTCAAGCAGCTGCTAAGGTTACATTTTTTTAAACTAAGTTAATGTCAAAAATACTCACTTGTGAATTTTCAAAGTAAAGACCAGGGCTCTTTGAAAAAATTAAAGCTGATTTTCAGGACTTTTTTGGATATTGGGACAGAACTAAGTCAATTAAACAAAACTAATGTCAAGACAATTCTTTGAGAAGAGAAATGGAATGGCCCAAGCAGATACTAACTAACAGAAAAAGAATCATCCCAGGTAGAGTGATGGAAGGGCAGATGCAGAATTCAATCAATTAAAAATTAAAGGAAGGTAATATAACTAATACTGAGCAGCAAAGCTTTATGGAAAACAGAGCTCCTCAAACTAATTTGACATCTTTTCTCTAAATAAAATTACTGTTGCCAATAAATGTAATAGTACTGAGGTAATAGATATCTATTTCTACAAAGACAGTGGATGGCATGACATTTTGATTAAGATACCAGCTCAACACACAAAAGAAGTGAGCTTGGCACATATTAATGCTTTAAGAATGATGAGCTGACAAATCACAATATAGAGAAAGGAAGATCTCACTGAGCAGATGTGGCCCTAAAGGCTTTCAACCCTACACTCTGCTTTTCAGTGGCCTGGTAGAAAACCTATCATTAGTGATAAAAGACATTGATGATACAAGTGAAAGAGAGGTAAATATGGGAGAGACTAACTTGGATTGCATTGTAAATGGGATGCAAACACCAACAAACAAGTGAGTTGTACTTCCTGGGCATGGAGAGAAGGCTACCTTTGACTCTAAGAGATAATTATATCATCTCAGGGGACAATTACCTGCACAGGAACTCTCACAGTGAGGATGCAGACAGAAGAATGAACACTCTCCTCTATTCAGAAGCAGGGCCATCACCAGGAGAAGCAGGAACCCTGAGGTACCCATTATTTTAGACCAGCTGTAACTGCTGCTATCTGGTGTCCTGATTGCAGGTGTTGAAGAACTGAACAGCTTTGTAGGAGAATTATAAAAATAACCCAAAAGCTTTGGAGAGTGTGAAATAGAAACAAAGTACTAATTGATGCGGTTACTTAACAGCAGACAGCATGGAATTAAGCAGGGAACAGTGATGTGACTGTGTTTCTTGACTGTCTACCCCTCAAAGATCAGCTTTAATTCAAACTGGAATTAATTCAGAGCAGATCACAGTGAGCATGTCCTACTGAAATAGAGTAGCAAGCATACCAAGAGGTCAGTTGGGATTTGATAACTCCCACAAGATTATAGCTTGTGCGTCGACGAAGCAGAGCAAAGTGTGCCGTGCACATTCACACACGTTCAGAGGCTCAAGGCATCTTCCTCTCAAGCTACTGGTTTAGGGCTGTCCTTTCTTGTGTGCAGTCTCGTGTGAGCACATCCTGCCTGCAGGAATGGGCAGTCTCAGCAGCAGGGACATGAGGGAGAGGGGTGCGCCCCTTTCACCAAAGCTCCTTGTTTTGAAGGGGCAGTGGACAGACCATGAGGAATTGCCTTTTTGTCAGGGATCCAGCTGGGGGTTCCAGCTCTGACTGCATCCCATCACATGCGTTTTTATTGCACATAGATTACAATTCTGTTAACAACTCAGGGGCTACAGTCCTGTGCATGCCATGCTGAATGAGCCAAATTCAGTTTGGGAGTGCCCCAGAGAACCTGAAGGAGTTGTACCAGACTGTCACAGCTCACTTTAAAGCTGCCAATACCACGGAAAATATTCCTGTTAGCTCTGCTGTTAGTTAGGCTTTATTTAAAATATGAGCTAGGGTCTTCACATTTAAAGTCTGACTTGGCCTTGCTCAACATCATAAACAGAGGTGTTAATCTCCTGAGTGTCCCTGCCTCAGCAGCATCAACACTGTGTTTGAGGCGACATTGAAAGCAAGTCCTCCCACCTGCCCAAGCTGTAGGTGAGCCATTGGAGAGGGTGGATAACCCCTGTGTCCTGGACGAGGTCCCTTCAGGAAACAGTCTCTAATGTCCAAAGTTGCAAACCACCACGTTTGCCTGCACAGCTGGGGCTCTTGAAAGTATTTAACACCTTACTTTCTGGATAGACAGGAGGTGTCCTGCTAGACAGGAACCAGCAGAAAACAAAGACCTATTCCCCTACACCATAAACACAGAATATGGGCTCAGCATGAGTGGCACAGTGACTACAATCTAGCTGTAACACATATACACACACACTGCACCTCCTGTGATTTATATACATATATGTATTACACATTTTCCATCTATGTTTCCAAACTGCTGGCCCAGTTTGTTTTCCTGCAAGTCCAGATGCAAAGAGGAACAGAACTCTGCCTGGGCTGCATTGACCATAAAAACCAGGAGGAAAAGAGGAGGCCATTAGGAAAATTCTCCTCCCTGGGGATCAGAGGCAGGAGTTTATGCAGATAGTTTTTCCTCTTCTATTAGAAAATTAGATGGTTTTAATTTAATAACCCTTGTTGCATTCAGAGGCAGGTACAAGTCTAGAAATGGCAGTGTTAATATCTAAGTAGGTCAGCCTTCTGTGTGGTCCTTGAGGGTTTCCTCACAGGACTAGTCCATTGGTATTAATGGGAGGTACTCCTCCCCAGTCCCCACACACCACAATGACAATTCAGCTCAGCATGGTAATTAATGCTGCTTCTGAAATGGCTTTGAGTCAAACGATTCTCCCTTTCCTGATGCTCAGAAAACACTCGTGGGACAAAGCGGCAAAAGCAGGGACCAAAGCAGAGCAGAGCACACTCACCCCAAAAGCATTTCTTTCCCTAATGAAATCCACGTATGTTGATCCCCTGTGGATATAAGTGTACAGAGAAGTGCTCAGGCCTGGTGACCTGGGCAGACACAAGCCAGCTCTGACTGGAAGCTGACCAGCCCTCCCAAGAAAGCATCACAGCGTGCAGGAGCACCCAGGGCACACAGAGCACGGCTGACTCCTGTCCAGCCAGCTCAGCCCCAGGGGCAGCTGTGTGCACACCTCTGCACACAGACGCTTGTGCCCGTTGCTCAGTATCATTGAGTTGCACTCTCCAAAATCACATTCCCTCAACCCTCACTTTTTTCCTTGCTCAAACATGTCAATTGCTAGTTCAAATGACAAAGATCTCGCTGCAGGCCATAACTCACTCTGCAATTATTATTACCTTTCAATGACTCCGTGTAAAAGGTAAATCTCTTCAAAAAATAGTATTTCACTTTATATGATCAGTACTTTCACTTTACTACACTCACTTTACAGCATATATTACAGACCTACACCAAAGCATTCAAAAACAACATTTGATTCATCTTAATAAAATACTATCTAAATTACATAAGTCTTTTTTAAATACGGGGACACATTCTTCAGTACCAAACCTTAGCACTGATTCTTCAATTTCCTACGTTCTATGAAATGCACTATCTGGGATAAAACTTTGGCATAATTCCTATTAAAGACAGCAGTGTTTTTTTCCTGAGCATGAAATAAAATCTCAATATCAATATTTCGAATATTTTCTACAAGGAGAAACTATAAAGTAGAGAACAGCTAATGGGATTATGAAAGCCATAACTGAAAGTCCTTAGGAAGAAGAATTGATCCAGAAAAGGTCTTGATCCAAGAAACAGTTTTAATCACTTTGCAAAATCTCAGCGACTGAGACACGCTTTATTGACCTGTAACACTGCCACCATCTTGTCAAAATATTTTCAAACTGGATCAAGCTGGAGCGTGCTATTTTACAACGATACCACATATTTCTTTCCTCCAAAGGAATACAGCAAACTGTAGAGTATCTCTGAGACAGGCAAATGTTCTGACCTTTTTTTCTTTCAGAATTCCTATCTTAGTGACCCAGGAATAAATGTATTTTTGAAATGTCAAATTTGTTTCCATGGTAACATGAAATGTCACTCCTGGAGATGATATTCAATACAAATGTGAAGAGTTGAAGGCTATTTAACATGTTTTCAGTTGTACCTATTCAGCAGTGGTTGTTATACTTTAAAACTCAATAAAGAAATTAAAATATATTTATCAAAAGTTGATCTCTGGCAAAGTGACTTTTACACCTCACATTATTGCCTGCAACAACACTCACTAAGGAGAAGCCTCTTTAAGTACTTGTCTGCTGGTGGAACATGGAAACATTTTCTATTATGTTGACAGTCATTGCCAAGTTCTGTTCTCTGATTTCCCAAGGAAAAGAAGAGATTTCATCTACCATTTCTGCCCAAATCTTTCCCATGAATAGACTGTGGGAAGGGGGGAATTAGGAAAAAGTAAGAAAAATATTATCAGGGCAGCTGAAGGGGGAAAATTACTTTTATGTATCCATAAGAGAATGACTTCCTCATGGTGCAACACATTCATACATATTACACATAGCAGGCATAGAGTGCCTCTGTACATGCACACTGAGACATAAACCAAACTAATCGTGGATTAAAAGGTTTCCAGCAGGTTTTGCAACTTACTTCCCCTGCAACACAAAGGTGTCCCCTCAGGCTCTGTCTCTAACCTCAGCAGGGTTGCTGATGATGGCAGCACGGTTTTGATGCTACTGCACTGCAGAGGTGACCCCGACACCTCTGACCTGAGTCTGGCTGTGCTGAGCCCATGCCAAGGACAGCGGGAGAAGTGGGAAGGGAGGTCCTGGCATACCAGAGGGCTCCTTCCCTGCCCATGGCTGACTACGGAGAAAATGAGCCCCTAGGAAGGAGGAACGCTAGCCCTTCCTACTCAAGGAGGTGCCTCTGCACCACAGCTCTCAGGGGCTGTTCTAAAAGGTAAAAAACAAGATAAATTGTTCCCCAAAGTTCATAAATAATATATGAACAATTAAGTCTCTTTTTATGGATGCATCATAAAATATTCATCCATTTTTATTTTCATAAATTTTACAATTTACAAGTTGTTGTTGTTTAAATTTTATGTTAACAAGGTATCCAAAGCTGACAAATTTGGTTTCAGGTAAAAAAAAATAATCAGCTTTAAAAAAATAGAGAAAGAAAATGAGTAGAACTTCCCACTTCTCAAATATCACAAGGGTACTACTGTTACTTCTTAAAAATGAAGGAAAGAACCAGTTCGCTCTGCTAAAAAAAAGAATTTACAAATGTAAATTTTGTTCAGTTTTATTTCATGAGCACTATTAAAGACTAATTGCATTCATGGTGTCCATCCTGATAGGCATTCATGCCAGGTATATGGTGTGTTGTCTGAACAAATCCACTGTGTAACTAATAAAATAAAAAAAAATAAAAACAACTACAACTACCAATAAGCAATAGAGACTACTAGTTTAAAGAGCTAGGTTTTGCTTACATTCCTACAAGTTCCTAGCTCGTTGAGGTAGAAACTCTGAAGGGAAAACTTAAGAACAATTAGATTTATTACATATAGGTCTATGCATGCAGAAGTATAAATGCTGAGCACAGACAAACCTCCTACATAGCAAAGGTAGAATAACTGGACCTCCAAGACACCCACAGGCTGCTGAGCAAAATTGTTACAGCATTTCACTTTGGGCTTGTATTAAATTTTCCTTCACGGGTTGAACTTGTATTTAGGCCATTCTGAAAAGAAGCAAAGGAACCAAAAAGGGATAAGAAATTAAACAAATGAAGGCTTTAGAAGTAAGAGGAATAGCTGAGAAATGGCACAGGGATAAAGGAATCAGAGGATATTGCTGGAAAATAACCATGGGTATTTCTGTAGGGTTTAAGAAACCAAATTTGTTTGCTACGATGTGAGTACTGCAGAGCTGCGGTTCATAAACCAGGTTTACATACAGCAGAACACTTGGAGAAATGCCATTCAAAACAGTGGGGAAAAGGGGCACCTGCCAAAGAAAGAAGGCAAAAGAGAGAAGTTATGAAATAGCTGTGCAAGACCTGTTGTAGGTGGTCAGTTTGGGTGGACCCTTTATCTGAACATTCATCTTATCACCATTATGACCATTTAAAATAATTTGATTTCCAAAACCTGGTTATTTCGTTGTTATTCTGTATCTCCAAAACGTTAAAGGTTCACAGATTCTAGGCCACTTTTGCTACTGAGGAAATAAATGAAGAAAATCCTGTGCATTAGAGTAAGATAACAGATGCCAGGCATCCCAACAGAACATACTCAGGGTCACTTTGACTGTTCCAGCATGAGTTAAAATTAATGTCCCAAGAAATTTTTCTTAGTTAACTTAGTTACATAGCTCCAAATTTTGCCTCTTGGTTCAATTTAGGTAGTTCTGCATTATGGTGTGGATGCAGCAGTGACAACAGCAAGAAATCTCCAAAGGCATTAATGCAATCCCCATCACAGCAGAAATACTGTTTCAGCACCATGCATCTTGATGACTGATTTCCTCTGAGCTTCACTGACCAGTGTCATTATAACAACAAAAATAGACCGTGGAAGTAAGATGAAGCCAGGGGAAATAGTTCATTAAAAAGTAAAAGCATGTTCTGTCATACACATACTTGCACACCGTCAAAGCAGCCAGCTGTCTCAGAACAGACTAATTTTCCTAAATGCAATAAAAGGGACACATCATATATTACAGTGATAAAAAGTAACAAAGATATGACTGAAGCAGTCACTGGTTTCCAGAAATCTGTGTCAACAGTGTCAACACAGACCTGTGGAGGATCAGAGGACTCTCATCTACAAGGATTTAGACTAGCAGTTTCGAGCTTGATGGGAAATTCACGACACTTTCCCGAAGTCATTGGCACCACACTGGTACCAGGAGCCAGCCTCCCTGGGTGGTCATCAAAAATCAAGGCAGCCTGGCTTCTCTAAGAGAAGCTGGTAGCAAAAAGGAAGCTCTTCACTGTGTTGGTATCTCAGCTGCAGCAGTTAATTTTGACACCAAAGTTACACCTTACAAATGCCTTCACACAAGCCAAGCCCTTCTGAGCCAGTCAGTGTGGGTACCTGAAGGGAGTATGGGTTGCATCATACTTGAAGCTTTCCTAAGCCACGAGACATAACCCAGAACAAACTCTCTGCTAGTCTGACATATATTGGGTTTAATAGCCCCGCAATGCTTTCCACGAGCTGCAGATCACGCGGCAGCGCAGCCGTCACTGGGAGGTACCTGCACCCTTTGAGAGAATTACCAGGAGAAGCAGCTCTGCGTTATGGACAGCCAGCTCTGCATTGCCAAACTGCAGTGTCGTACATCTGCTTCATTTAGGTTAGTAAGTTTGGTCCCAGTTTATGACTCTCAGCAGAGCCCCTGAGGGCCCAGCTCTCTGGCTGGAGGGAAGGAGTGTTTACTGCGACAGCCTGGTAAGGCTTGCACGGCTGCTGCGAGGGACACATCGCCCAGGGCTCTCAGGCTGGCACCTCTTGCAAACACTGCAAGGAAGTTACCATCACGTGAGGCAAACATCATTCAGAACGTCCAGAAAGCACAAACAGTACGCCTTTATTTACTTATATTTAGAAAACCTCCCAGTCAAGCTCTTCCCTGACTCGTATCTGTGCAGGCAGACTGCAGTCAGCATTGCGCAGGGTGAAAATCAGGTCAGAGTGTGGCCTAAAGCCTTGCTGGAGAGCGGGTGGCAGGTGACATCTCTACTGCTCAGAGGCACTTGGCAGATGGGACTAAGTCTACCCCCAATCACATTGTCACCTACTTCCTTCTTACAAACCTGTGAAAAGACCTGGGTCTTCTCATTCTCTTTTAGTTTTCTTCCACTTCATTCACAGCTTATTTACTTTACGAGCTTATTTTAAAGAGGGGTTACTGATGTTCTTGTTTAATTTGCCCTTGTTTTTGTCTCTTGCACAGGCCAGGACCTCAGATGAAAATCAGACTTGAGCCTTAGTAATATCCTGGTGCACTTTGTGAAGAAATAAAAACAAGATCATCCAATAAATGCCACTCAATTTTGTTAAACTCCTTACACACGTCAAAGTGCCATTTAATCCTTCAGTAAGTGAAGTTCTCCAAAATAAGGATTCAAGTCCTTTAAAATAAAAAAGAATTAAAAGAAAGAGAAATTCCATTAAAAAAAAAAAAAAAAACAACCCTATCCTAAGAGGAGGAAACCTCAAGCAAACAAGAAAGCTTAAGCCAACTATAATATGTAGAAACTTAATATCCCCCAAACTGAAAATAACTCCAAAATCCAATAATATAAAAATGCTTTATAAGGTTTTCCTTTTAAGTTGTGATGGGTTCCAAAAGGTTCTGCAATGCAGAACCAATGAAATAACACAAGACACAGACGTGCCTTTGCTTTGTGAGCCTTCACTCCAAGTGACAGCTTTCACTGCATAGTTTTGTTTAGAAACAACAGATAATGTGATAAGGCTCCTCCAAAGGAGGTTATGAAAAAGACATTGAGCAATTGCTCTCCAACAATATTAGGGCTAGCACAGAAAGAAATTGCTTTGATTCACAGCAAATGTCACTTTGATTATGATTAGGGAGGGAAAAAAAAATAGAACCGTAGCTTGGTACTTGAACCTCTATGGGAGGTTAAGGGACCTCTTTCTTTGGAGGTTGTTTAACAAAAAGACAACTCCCTTCAAAACTGGGCTAGGGATTCTGGGCATGGACTCAGAGCAGGTGCAGTAATATACTTCTTAAATTTGGGCAATTCTGGCATCCTTTATCTGAGGAATGCTAGTGCATTCTGTCTTGGGAAACCTGGTGAAACTTGTTTACCCAAGCTGCAGGCTTTTCAGTAAGTTCTGCAGGTATCTGCAGGTCCCACGGGAACACCACTTACACGCACGCACTGCTCCCCAGTTGTGTCCATGCTTCCCCATTAACACACTGCTATCACAGTCTCAATTCAATTATTAATTCTGTCATTTCCCAGCTTTGAAGCGCTTTTTTTTCCCGACCCTAGCACTTCCCTACCAGATTTACGGAGCGTAAATGTCATTTGCAGTCACTCGTAACTTTACGATACATTCTGAATCCGACACCTACTAGATGACTCCCTGCCAAAAGGCAATATTTTTGTATAAAATGTGATCAAAAAAACATTCAGCTATATAAATATATACATCCACAAGGCTTTTTTTAAGCAGCTCAGTGTGGAAAGATGGAATTTGGCAAGAAAAGAGTCTTCAAACGAGAAGAACAGCCTCTGCGCGTTTGTGGTAAAAACTGGGTTTGATTTGATCCAGTTCTAAATGTTTTAATATCACACGTCGGGCATGCAGCGTTCACACTGTGCCATTTTGAAGTAATTTTCGGAGTCCTACCAAGCGAGGGCTGCTGCACAGCACATGCCTGAGCTGTGCAGTGAACACACATCTTTCTCCCCTCCAGCAGTACTGAAGGCAGAAGGCTTTTTTCTCCAGTGCACACTGCAAACTGTGCCGCTGAAAACTTCATGCTCTCAGCAAAGGAAGAGGTTTTGGCACGTGTGTCCCAGAATTTGAGGAGAACAGTTGAAGCGGGAGGAGAAACAATCAAAGATGTGAGAAAGACCAAGAGCTGCCTGATGATTATTTTTTAAATTTGGAGGAAGTTTGATATGTGCATTTGTTTGAAAGTTTCTTCTACCAAGGACACTGTAGTTACCAATTTACAGCCCAGGAAGATACAGATGTTGCCTGTAGAAAAACGTATCTGAAGATCCAGCCCCAGGGCCACCATTTTCCCACATGGGGCAGAAGCAGCTTAAGCACTCCCTACCTCTGTGGGTGGCACGGGCCACACACGAGTGGTTCCCCAGGCACAAGGGCCACTGCCTGACACTGCAGCCCCTTCCTTGGCCCTGCAGAAGGAGGTGGGTGACTCCCTGGGACCACCTCTCATCAGACTCAGTCCCCCTCCTTTGGGCAGCAGCACCTTCCATTCCCATGTAACCTGTTACTCGTGGTACCTCTGTGTCCAATGTCAGAGCTCACCAGCCAGCTTGGAGCCTAAGCACCACCATGTTTAACATCCCAAGGATGTACTTCTGCTTGTTCACACTAATCTTACTCCCTTGACTGGAAGGGGTGGGAGATTTCCTGTTTTTTCAAACACCAAGAACCCCAGAAAAAAAAAAAAAAAAACCTTGGAGGATCTGAATGTTTAACAGGAGCTGGCATCCGTGACCACTACACTCAGGGTCAGGGCCCTTCCAACAAGAAAGGCTAAACAAGAAAAACCCTCTGCACCAACCAGTCACTGCAGAAAAGCTCCCACAGTCCTTCCTTGCACTGCCCTACTAGCTCTGACTGTGCTGCCAAGCAGGGAGCCCACAGAGGCTCTGGTTCACCACATCCTGCTCTCTGCAGCGTGTTCACAGCTGAATCCATGCTGCAAGTCCCAGGGGAATAAATAAGCTCAGGCAAGAGAAGAAACATCACTGAACTTCCAGGGACTATGTCTTGGCTTTCAAAGAAATGGTCTCTCTCTTTCTATTTTTCTCCCTCCAGAAGAAATGTTTCCCAACATGTTAAACTTTTCCGTGTTATTTTTTCCCCCCTGTAGTTAATGAAATTCTATTGTTTTCTTGTCAATTACTTAATCATTAAAACAAGGCTTGCATGAAATGCAGGAAGCCCAGCAAAGCCTACAGAGGCTGCTCCCCAGCATGGCCATAGGAGGAGTGTGACTGCACCAGGACAGTGACAGCATTCCCACCTCCAGCACAACACAGTGTCCCCAGCAAGGAGGGCAGCCCTGGGCAGGTGGTGGCCCTGGGGACACCAGCACCACCAGACACGGCCATGAGCAAACCCAAGGAAATGCAGGCACGAAGGAAAAGACCTTCGTTATCACAAATTCAGCTTCTCCTCCCTGAAATTGGAATGGATGGTAGCAGCCACATTGTCTTTTATTTCAGTTGTGCTGCGTGAGTTTTAATAAGCACCAATTAAGGAATCCTGTGGAATTATGAATTTTTTAGTCTTTCTCCTGCAAGAGCCTGAAGTAACAGCCAAGCAGCCAATCCCCCTTGGACGAGGAGGGAGCCCAGAACAGGCTGAGTGCTGCACGCCAGGGCAAGCAGCCTTCTAGAGTTTGGTTTGTACAGAAACAAGATGGAAGATAGGAAAAGAGATCTGTTATCAATCCCTTCTGCAAAAGTAAGCCACGGAAATTTGCTGTCTGCTCGAAGTCAGTCTGTTGCACAGCTGGGAACTGATCTCTTATCTCAAGTGCCAGTCTAGTGCCTAAACCACGAAAATGCTCTTTCCTGCACTCCTTCGACATGCAAATGGTGTATAATTGTATAGGCATGCTCACCATAAACAACTAGCAGAACTTGGCATCATGCTAATGGGATTTTTATTAGCCAAATATTTCTTTGGTAACCAGGTCAAACAATCACGTTCTCTTTTGTTTCCTGTTATGAAATGAAACTGAAAAAATATGCCACTTAAAAAAATAAAGTAAGAAGAAGCCCAACCAGTCCTTTTTTCATAAAGAAAACAATATGCTTAATGCAGAATAAACCACATTTTATGAAAAGAGGTCATCTTTGGGGGGAGGGAGAGAAACAATTGAAAAGAAAAAATGTAGCACAAGAGGGAATTATGAATCTTTTTTTTTTCTTATGGAAAGTATTTACATGTTTATTTTAAGCCTAACATAAATGTAAATATTTTAAACAAACAAAAACACACCAGGGTAACAATAGAGTATTGTTTTTTTTATGTTGAATAAAAACTGCCAGGACAGTGCATGTATATTTTTAAACATGCTGCTTCAAAAAGCAGGATGCAAGGGATGTTGCATCTTTAATTTTTCTGTTAATTATGGATTGAGTATTGTTGTGAGCCTTGTCCTCAAAACCCAGCTCAGAAAATAAGAGCAGATGCTCATACCCAGGTTTGGCTCATGTGGGAATTGAACAGAACATATTGGTTTATAATTAATGTAATTTGTTGGATTATCTTTTGTGAAGGAGCTAAGGTAAACAACCTTGCAGCATTGTAGTGAAATTCTTCTGCACTCAGAGCCTCTATACTTGATGGAAGATGACAAAAAACCTTCCCTTCCTCCTGGATTGTGGGAAGATTTGGAAATGTCTGTCACATTCAAACATATTTTAATTAACTCAAAGGAAAGAATTAGGCTACAGACCCTAAAGCAAATTACAAATGGTGTTTAAAATCAGAGCTAATGATTCCCCAATTGACTATTCTGATTAACAAAATTCTCTTTTCTAGCTTGCTGTAATTTTGTTATGGGGCAAGGATGGAGAAAGAACATGCTTTTCTGCCCTGAAAATGCTCTTCAGACTAAATTTATTGATCTGAGAGGCTCCTCCCCATGCCACACAGCACTCGAGCAAGCATTGGCACTGAGTGGTAAGTTAAAGAAGAAGGAAAAAGGAAAAGCATGATTATATAATGTGACATTTAGCAAAAGACTTTTCTCCAAGAACACTTAGTCTTGGTAAGCATTAGTGAACAACACTTTTGTCTCCAGAAAAAAAAGAAAAGGAAGGGGGAAAATAATAATTTAAAAAACTCTACCCACCACAATCCCAAGCACTGTGCTCTTAGGGATAAAAAATTGCAGAAATATGGGCCAAAAACCTGGCTGTGTGTTCCAGGATGATTGCACCCATCCTGCCTCAAACCATCATCACCAAGCGTAGCTCTTTTTTCTCTCTGTGCTGCACAGAAAAAAAATGTAACACGAAAGCAGCAGCGTAAGGAGTCAGGTCAGGCTTGCTGCTCTCACAGGATTATATCGTTAACTTTTTCATCCTTTGTGCATTTTAGTTTTCCTCCCTTCAAGGCAGTCATGAGTTCACCTTGCAGTACCAGGGGTACCAGCGTGGTGTGCTCCCCTTGGCCCTGCTGCCAGGTGCCAGGGGGGGATTGCTGTGCTGGAGAGCTGGCCAGGACCACAACAGGAAGCTGGCCCAGAGGCACCAGGAGAGATTATTTTGAGCCAAGGCCACATGCCACGCACCCTTTGCCTTAAAGGGCTTCCTTCAACAAGCAAGCATGTCTTATATAACAAGACACCTTGGGATCATGTCTTCTGGAAAAAAACAAGCGAGGAAGAATAGCAAACCAAAAATATTTTCTCAGGCCTTGCTGCCACCCTCCATAAACGGCCACCAGCACAGAGGGGACAGAGACTGATCATGAGTGAGTCTTTTCAGTGCCGCCTTGAGACCTCTGGTTCGCAACAGGGCAAGTACTTCAAGCATCCTCAGCACTCTAAAAATAAGGCATCTCCCTAGGGCTCTGCCAGCATTCCACAGACAGATGCCTTTATCCACAGTTAGGATGCTGGCATCACACAAAAACTTCACCTTATAGAAGCCATAGGCTACATTTCAGCTGACAGATGGACACAGAGGCATAGTTTTAAACAAACCAAATATTTGGTCTGCTTTTAAAGACAGAAATAAAAGTAGACATTGGATGGATGTTGTTCCCTTGATCAGGACCACCAGGAGTTTGTACCGCTAATGTTCATTAACAGAGTCATCCTCTTCCCATGGAAAAAAAATGAAAAAAGTCTTTAAACCCAGGCATTTATTCTGGCATCAGCGAAAGTTGGTTTTAGGTTCTGCCAGGACTTGGAAAGGTTCTCCCATCTGAGCTGCAAATTGGTACTGACCATCCCAGAGGTAACCTGCCACTCTTCCAACTCTCCTCTCCCAGAAAAACAGCACTCCCAAAAGCACATTCACATACCAGGCATGCAGCAGTTCATTTGTCAAAGGTTTTGACTTTTAAAATAAGAAGTCAGCTGCTCACAAGACTGCACATACAGAATATTTTTTGAGAACAGTTTTTCCTGGATATGGAGCACTTCTGCAATTTTATGAGAGACAGAAGTAAGAACTTGGGACACTCACACACCAACTTTAAAGTCATAAGTGAAGTAGAGTTTCAGCTCAGAAATGTACATTGCTAATGAGCTACAGGCACAGCTGATACAGTAATAGTTCCATCCCATATTCACAAGAACAATGCTCACTCATGGGGAACGACAGTCTTATCAGGTTGGTAACTTTATCTCGAATATCATGTTCAAATTTTCATATCCTTATAAATTAAGAAATACTAGAATGAAGTGACCAGATGTTCAAGTCTCCTCTGCAGCACATTCATTACCAGGCATGCATTTAAGATGCATGCAAGTCCTCTAGGACTCTTCTCTGAAGAGGCTCACTCCTCTTAGTGTCATCTGGTTTTGCTTGCACAATGTCTTCAGCACCTCAGCCCAGAGGAAATTTCTGCCTCCACCATTACCTCATCCCAGGACTTCTAGGGTTAGGGTTAGTTCTAACACACTGTTGTTTTTTATGGGGTCAGGAAAGAGAAAACACAGGTTGTCCTTTCAAGCCAAACCCAAGGGAAGAGAGAGAGGAAGAACATAAAGGAGAGGCTGAGCAAAGTTCTTGCTTCATGCAAAAGAGTTGTTGGTTTATTCACAGTCTCCCACCTTCTTCACCTCTGCATAGCATCACACTCAAAGCTCTGTAAGTCCTTACTACCTAATTTTTCATTTAACACAAGATTTTGTTCAGTGTTAACCAAGCACCCCATCTCCTTGGGGACTGCCACTCCTCACTGCTGGGCCTCCAGTCTGTGCCTTTAGCATGCCAATGGTTACACCTCTCTCTTCCAGCCCTGCTGAGGGTGTAGACCCACAGCATGATAAGCTGTAGGGCTCTGATAGTAACAGTATATAGACACGTGTTCCCTTTGACAGCTTACTATTGTTTCAGAAAGATACGGAATGTAACTCCATAATATGATTATAATTATTCAGAAATTTAAGAGTAAACATGTTGGTCCATGTAAATGAGAAATGCCGAGGACCAGCCTATAGAGCATCTTAAATCACTTAATACTCTTTTCCTTTGCTGTTCTTAGGCCAACAGGACATTTTCTTCTCAAATTTTGTAAAAAAAAAATATATATAAGCTGAACAGGCTGTTCTCTGGCTGAGACCTTGGATTCTTTGGCACCTAATATAACAACAAAAAATTAATTTCACATCATACTGGCAATAGCTTATATTAAAATCACATTCTTGCTGCTTTGACATTACTGTACATGGATCTTTTTGTTCTACATAAATGCTCTACATTTGGGCTTTTTTAAAACTAGCTAGTATTCCCTCCAATTCAGCAGGATAGACAAGACTAACATTTTCCTACTTGTTCACATATCCATGAAAACTGTCCCTTTCTCTAGGTTTAGTTTCATTGCTGTAAGTAAACAGACATGACACAATTGAAATGGACAGCCCATTTGGACCAGTCCCTGTTCCCAGTGTTGGTCCAGGGAGTAGATTTTATGGTACAGAAGCCTTATAGTTGGAGCTTCCATGGCCAACAGACAACTGACCCATAATAAAAACCTGCCCCTTCATGTCTCAGGCACAGCTAAAGGATAGGATAACTCCACAGAAGGACATAAGGAGCACTTCTGGTGATGAGCTTTGCTATGAAAGGATGAGTAAGGTTCCCTCTGAGGTACAGAAATCCAGGGTGGCTGCTCTGCTTCTTGTCCTGTTGCTCACCTACCATCACCATTCACAAGAGACTTGAATGAAACCAAAAATTTTCCAGTATTTTCTGTTCCATCCCAGCTGAGGAGTTTCAAGTGTCTATACACCCAGAGAAAGTGTAAGGTAGCAACTCTTCCACACCACTGACCATTACTCCCTCCCAACCACCCCCAGAAATACCTTTTCCCCTTGCTCATCACCTTCTCCTCAAAAGGAGCTAACACAGATCTGAATCCAGTCTGTAGTGGCCTTCCACTCTCTTTTGGTGGGTAAGTCTGCTTGGCCACCTTTGATGCAGAAACTTAAATTGCTGCAAGAATTTGCAATTTGGGTCAAAACCCAAAAGGAACCAGACACTTTCTACGTAGCCAACGCAAGTTTTTACTGTCGCAGCAGATACCAAAGCATTAATTGCTCACACTGTTTACTATTGGTTTTTGTCAGCATTTGAGCCAGTGTTGGCTTGCCTTTTCTCCTGGGAGTGGGTAGTCTTTTTATTACAACACTAATAAGATAATTTCATATTTACTAAAAATGTAATTGTGTAACTTTAAGTATCATTTATTTGCTGTCTCCATACATTCCACAACGGGACTAGAAATTGGGAAAGCAAAAAACATTTATGTGAAAGGGTCAAGTCCTCAAATGGAGGGGAAAATAAATAATTTCTTTTTTAAAAAAACCCCCTGGTTTCTTCATTTTCTTTAACCTCTCTGTCTTGGCTCTTTCTCCTATGTTAGTAAATAAGCAGGGGGAGGGAGTGAACCATAGGAACCATTTACTCAGCTGAACTAAAGATATGAAAGCAACTGGCCAGGCCAAATGGGTTTGTGGTTTTTCACCATAAGAGTTGCCACTTCAGGAGGGTACCAAGTTTTTACTGGAAACTTGACATTTGTTGACCGGAATGTTTTTAGTGGTCTTCAAAACTGAAAAATTGCAAGGCAGAAGCTTTGCACCTTGATGTGGTAAATTAGCTAAGAAAATCTAGACTTGAGGAGAAAGCAGCATTTAAAAAAAGACCTCAAAACATCTCAGTGACCGGAGTCACTGCCGTTTACCCCCCGTCATCAGAAAGTCACACGAATTGTCTGCAGTCACCCCTCAGCACAAGAGCAATTGTCTCCATTTGGAGAAGAATGTGAGGCTGAAGCCAGGCAGGAGACGCTGTTTGATTCACAACTGGAATTCTTGAGCAAAGAAGCTCGAAATTTGTGCGTGCCACCCCCCAGGAAAAGCAGCCATCTCAAAGCCCTGCCCTCACCCCTGGAGTATAATTCTGTGGTCTCCTAAACTGTGAGTGCTGGGAAAAAAAAAACCTAACCACCATTGTCCTCAAGCTTTTTCTAAGATTAGATCTGACCTAGAGGGTACTGAAAGATCAAAACCCATCATCATTCCCTGTTTTACAGAAAGGAAAAAATGACATTTGAAAGTCAAAATGTATTTGACAAACAAGCTTCTTTGAATCCAGCATCTTCTCCCACTGAGTATCTGCACTGCAGGCATATTTAAAATGGCACTGTGTTGGAGTATTGAAGAATGTTGTCTCTTTAAAATGGTTGTCCCAGGTTGTGCACCCCTTCACAGGAATCTTCTGGACATGGTATATTTCTCCTTCATGAGACTCAGAGTTGGAACAAATGGTGGTTCTCTATGGTTTAGAGCATAAAGGAAGAGATGGAAAATCTTACAGATTAGGATGCCTGGGCCATTTGATTTCCTGAAGATTAAAATCACTGCCTTGAACCCAACACAAGCCCACAGCAAAAAATATACCACTTAATAGACAGGTTGTGCTTCCTCTAGTAGCCTGACTTCCTGGGTTAAATTACAGGTCTTGTACAATGCATGAAAATAACCCAGCATCCATGGAAAAAGTCAAGGTGATAGAAGCACATTTTCAACCTTCAGGAGAACGGTATGCAACCTGTCTAGAAGATGCAGGAGGCCTTTGAAGCTTTCAGAGCATCAAATGGACTTATTTTCACAGAGAGCTGGGAACTTCAGGAGCAAGCAAAATTCAGAACCAGCGTGGAAGGCTGCAAATGAGGTGAAAATGTCTCTATGATCTGCATCATATTGCTCAGGGCTTCTAACCTTTAAAAGAAAGGAAAGATTGAACACTAGTAGAGTTTAAGGGTAAAACCAGAATGATTCCGTACTTTTTGCACCTCCTTGATTATCTCACGAGATCATCGTGAGATAATGAAAGAGATTTTTGGAAGAAACCAAGTAAAAGCAAAAGCCCAGCTTCACACTGGTGGAACCAAAGAAGAACAAGGGGAGGATCTGTTTGGAGAAACAGCTACTGAGGAGGCTGAAGAGACTATTCTACAACAGGAGGTAATTGCCATGTACAGAAGAGCTGTAATAAACTGACTTCAAAACAGGCTTCATCACGATCTCACTTTGCATACACATGTCCCAAAGACCAGCTTTATGCATTCTGTCACTGCACACAGGAGAAAAACACTTTCAAATCCAAGGAATACATGCTCCTCGCTCCTGCTTTCAGAAGGTAGCAGTAGTTCAAATTGGAAGCACCATGTACTCTTAAGCAGCAAATTGCACACAATTATATATTTTCTTAAGGTGCCTTGCATTATTAAAGCCTCTTTAAAGAAAACAAAACTGAACAGAGTTTAAGTACATGACTGCACAACTAAGCTACACATCAGAACAGAAATGGACAATGATTCTGCTCTTGCTCATCCCATGTTAACCACTAGATACTCAGGAACAACAGCAAAGCATCTGCAGATGCATTTGTCACCATCTTTCAGCTCCATTTCTACAATGGACTAACAAAACTACAGAAGTCAAAGTGTTTACTACACTTATTTACTGAAATGTGACTTCTGGTACCCTTGTAGGCGAAGCATTCATTATCAAAATTTGGTTTTGCGATCACAAATTAGGGGTTTGCTTTAAAAAAGCAGCCAAGATGAGAAGCTACATGAGATGTTCAGCTAGTGTAAGAGAAAGCAGCTCTACCCATTGAACACTGGGCCACATGCTTTCCTTAAAACAGACCACTAAGAATTACTTAGTACAATTACCCACATCTAGCAGAGGAGATTAATGTTGCTGTTTGATTATAACTCCAAAAATTTGTTCCTGAAATACAAACTTTGACTGCCAGGGAATACAGAAATATAATAGACTCTTGGCTTTGTTTGAACACTAAGTTTTCTGAAGGGAAATAGTGTGATATGTTACTTGCCACACCATAGAGAGCCTGGAATATGCCCAAGTCTATTTTAGGGCCTTGCCTCAGGGTACCTCTCTGAGGAAACAGGAAACTTTGGTTTAATACCAAAGTTAAACCTAGACAACTATTCCAAAAGAATTTTCCTCCCTTTCTTTTGCCTCTTTTCTGAGTCTTTCCCCCCAAACTTCAGATTCCCAGAGCTTCTTTTGTCTTGCAGCACTTTTTTTATTCAAGATGTATCCTCAAGACCCTGAGTATCCTGCTATCACCTCCTCCAAGAGCCCCCTGGTCTGGCCATCACATCCCCCAGAGCACTTCCCTGCTCTAGACACCCCACTGCAGAGTCCGTGACAAACATTCAATGCATGATTTCTTCTCAGCCCTTCCCCAACCACTGGCTGCTACACCTGAGCAGCACCACCTGGTTAGTACTTGCAGAGGCTCCAGTCACCTCTCCCATGGCCAGTCACCCTGTGTCATGGCCATAAAAGCTAGCCAATTTATCTGGAGAACCAACAAACAGCTTCCCCATCCCACTACCCCTAGAAAAAAAGTTCCTTAAATCTATGCCAGCTCCCCTTCCTCCACAGGACCAATTGCTGCTGGAATGGACAGGTGCAATAACATGATTTTCCTAGAACCAGGCTTTCCCCAGGTTCAGTGGCAACTACTAGTGCTCCTGGTAGTCAGTTCATCTGTAATTGCTTGGTTATTCATGTAGATTATTAACTATCAGATGTTACAACCTTCTGGAGCATGTATATCATTTTCATATGTCCCCCCACCATGTGCACCTACAGAATATTTGAGCTTTCTTTGAACAAATCTGCAGCTGTAACCAGAAAAAAAAAAAAAAAAGTATGAATTATTGAAAGTTTAGAAGAAATGTTAATTGCTTCCAACCAAGGTCCAAAAGATTTAGTTAAAGACTCCTTAGAGTGTATATAGCACATTCAAGAATACTGGCTATTCTCCAACGGTTTGTATCTGCTAAGCTTAAAAATTCATGTAAGTCTTTAAAATTAATGCTGCATAACCATGTGTATCCTCTAGAACCATAGCAATTACAATAAAAGTGCTTTAATTTGTTATCAAGTGATTTTCATCATAATGTGACACTAAATACCAAAACATTTAATAATTATCCCACTACTCTAATGTATTAACAACATTTCCAAATATTTACGCAGAAGATAAGGTGGTTTTCAGTTTTCACTTCGCTTACAAACATAAATTGTTTGAGAGGTTCTTGAAACAGGTCACATCCTAAGATTTCTCTGGCAGCTGTTTCTCTTTCAGACTAAAATAAGGAGAGACAACAAAAACAAAGTCTTCTCTACATCCTAGCAATGCAACAGGAAAATATCATCCTCTTTACAAACCAGGTCCCCAGTCTTGAAGCCTTGCACAGATGCTGAACTTTGAATTCAATTGGCTTACTCGTGTGCATCAAATCAAACATAAACTTCAGTCCCTACAGCTTCAAACCTGACCTATCCAGCAACTAGAATCCAAGATATTAGCTATACATTTCTTCATCTAGTTTTACATGTACCAGTTCATCAAAAATGCCACACACATGACAGTGCTTTGAGATTTCAGGCACAGAACTAGAGTGGAACAAGGAGTTGTACCAAAATGTTGTTGCTCCAACACCCAAATCTAAATAATGGCAGTGACCGAAATCCTGTGGATTCTGTTCCTGACTGAAGGAATGACACCCCCTGTAAAGCTCCTCACAAAGTGAGTGGGTCCCTCCCCATCCTCCATCTGAGGCTAAGGGAGAAAATTTGGCACATTGTGGTTTTAATCATTTTTAATAGATGTTGGTCAGTGACACCCTGACAGGGAAATATATATAGATGCTTCTTTCTTCCTGAAATCTCTGTCCTCGCATTCATCAGACGGGATTTCAACTCCTAGTCTCAGACCCCATCCTTTGTCTGAGCTGCCAAGGTCAGCCTATGACAAAATGCTGTCCTTTTCCCACTAGACCACTGGCTCAGCAATCCTCCACAGTGCTGCTCTGATTCCTCACAGGACTGCTGCAAGTCTGTGTGGACACAGGAGCACACACCTGCCAGACAGATCAAGGGCAGACCCTCCTGCTTTTCCAACTAGGGCTGTTGGTGTTCTCAAAAAACACCCTTTGGCAGAGGCACTGGGGTGTTGCCTTACCATGAGTAAAAGCAGAACGTGTTGCCTCTTTTTGGACAAAGAGGGGACACTAGAGACAACAACAAAACTCTTGCCTCCTTGGTTATTCCTGTGCCTCTCTCAGAAAAGAGACCCCTTCGCTCAATAGGCCCCCTGCATTTCCAAAACAATTGCCTAAGAAATCAAAAAGAAAGGAGAGGTCTCTTTCTGACAGTGAC
>VZSR01000028.1:3512401-3582401 GCA_013398615.1 Brachypodius melanocephalos | reverse complement strand
AACTTGTGTTCTCCTGGTGAGCCTCAAAAGGTTTCCCTCATCCCAGCAGTGCATCTGTCCCAGGCAAATTAGTGCTAGATAGCTTGAAAATAAACAGAATAACAACTACACCTCCACCTGCTCTAGCCAGCACACAAAAAAGCTTTTTTTCTGCCTCACTTGTCTGGAGCACCACAACAGAAGAAGCAAATCTGATCCTCACAGGGATCAAATGGAACACCTCATGCACAATTTCTCTGGTTCACACACAGCTCCATCTCTTCTGCAGACACACAGAAAAATGGCTGTAAGAAGGCAGCACAAAACCCAGCTTGCATCTACTCTACACAAGACTCAACCTCTTAATACATGAACCACTTCTGTGTCCAAATAACTACCTCTGTTTTTCTGTGAAAGGACTCCTTTTCACAACTCACATATGTAAAGCTGTTATCCTACATTTTCTCCCCAAATACAGTGCAGCCTCCTTTGGTTATTCCATCTCATCCAGAGCACAGAATGTACCACATACAGCACCACTGTATCTCCTCTTTTCCCCAAAGAGCCACGACTGGCATCCAGGATATACAATAAATACACAAACAAACCAAAACAGAAGACATTTCCAGAATAAAGCAAAAGGTGTTACCTCAGGAAGATAAACGTGCGTTGCTGCTGTGCTCCAAGCAGGTGTTTCTCCTCTGCCCAACTCCCATCAGGCTCCAGCCAGCCCATTAATTTAAAAGTTCACAGGTGTTAACAGGATAAGTAGCAGAGTACTCTGCATATTTCAGTGTGGCAAAACCCTACCGTGGGGATATGGTTCACTCCATGCAGAAGAGGTGAAATCTTTTCATCAAACTATGTTTAGGAAAAACCTCTCCAGCTCAGAAATCTTTATTTTTCTTGTGCAAACTTTTAGAATTTTGAAGCCACTGACTGTTTGTATTCTCCCCCTCAGATGATTAGAAAAGATTGTGGGGGTTTCTATACTTGTTTTCATTTGTCCTTAGTTGGCTGAAACACGCACTTCCTAGCCATGGAACTTAGTACAATTGCTTTCTTACCAAGCTTCCTTTTTTCTTTCTTTTCTCTCCACCTTTCCCCCCCAAATACATATAGCTCCAGAGCTGGTTTTGCAGAGGGACAGCAAACATTTGCTTTTGCTTGAGGCTGAAACCTACCTACTGTGATGATTCCAGATGCTGGAAGTAAGTTAGAGACAAAAAGCTAATAAAAACATTAATTTTTGTCTTGATTACCTTTGCTTGGACAACTTCAACAAAAAGAAGAATTTTGCCTAAAAAGCTATTCTACCTGCTTTAATCTCCCAGGCTATTGCCAGGAATTTGAACCGAAAAGATGTGGGAAGAATATGCTGTATATAAAACAAGGCATGATAATGAGGAAAACACACTGCTGAGTTACAAATGCAAGGGGTTTCGACAGTTGATGCTAATAAAGCCTTTTTCAAAACTTCTACTGCCTTATTCTGGCTGTGTGGGCAGGACAAATGAAGGAAGCACAAAGAGGCTTTTGGCCTTTGACTTTCATCCACGAGGTGTTGGATAGTGCTACTGAAGGCTTCAGGCTAAGCTGTGTCCCACAGCTCCTCTGCAGGATGGGCTGAGAGGAAAAATGATTCAGCAGGACCAATTTTAAATGTGGTTTGCATTGTCATTTCCAGGCAAACCCTTCACCTTTCTTGAGATCATATTCAGGCTGATAATATTATCTTGTACCTATGACAAGAACAGCTAGCAGCCTGTTTTCTGGCCTCTAGCCAGCTCTCAGAGAGAAGTGGCTGGGTCACAGCCCCCAGCACAGCCTCCCCAGCATCCTGGGAGCATCTCAGAGGTGGAAGGAGAGACCTAACACTGTGCAGTTCACCGAGCAACAGCCAGATTTCATGTGGGTTACTGCATCCTCTGCCTGTTCCATCTACCCATAACATGAACTCTGTTTTAGTGGCTGCATAAGCCCAGACCCCAAATGTTTTAGATCACCCTTATGGAAATGAGTAATAATGCCCTCACTTTGTACTTTTGCACTCACACAAGCATTTTTCACCAGAAGCTCTCAAAATTCAGTGGGTCCCCTTCTATATATTCCACAGAAACAGCCCTGTTCTTATTACCCCAGAAATCATATACATGTGTTTCTTATGTAGTACAGAACAGTTTCAGCTACACAGTTCACAGTCTAAATACACAGATTAAACAATGCAAGATATGGGAACAGAAAAGAGAGGTTCTTGCCCAAGACCAGTGATGATATAAAACCAGTTCCGCTCCAGCCACCCTCCTTTGCTCGATCACTCTCTCTTGCACTGCTTTAACTGCTCCCAATCCTTTCAATGAAGCCACATTGGACTGGAAATAATTATTCTTTTGGGCCATTCACATTAATCTTAGCAGACCTAAAGGACTCTTGAAATAGTTGTTTGGGTTTTTTTGGGTTTTTTTTTGCTTCTACTACTAGAAGGATGAGTGCTGGAGACTTGGTCCCGCACACTGTTCTACACCTGGGGTGCTAACACATGAATACTTCAGTAGTGGGATAACACCAGCTCCTGCAGAGAGAATGTGGGCAGGGATCCCATAAGTTATGCTTGAAGAAGAGCTGACAAGGGATGCCAAGTTTTGTCCGTGTGTAAATTTACAGTTGGTGGCATTTCCACTGTAAGTGCCATTGTCAAGATTTTAGGATTGGATCGTGAAAAAAAAAAAAAAAAAAAAAAAAAAAAAAAAGGCATTTGACTGAAACTTGCCATTCAACTTCTCATCATCAGAGTAAAATACCATACTGTACCAAGAATGAAAAGAGAGAGAGAGAGAAAACAACAACATTTAGCAGGTTTTAAAATTATGCAGATATTTTTAATGGCTTTGGAGTATTCAGACACTCACTCATATGTCAGAAAACAGATTTGATTTATAGGAATGACATTTGGCAGAGCAATTAATCCATACTATGTTCTAATCATGTTTGGTATAGGGAGAGGAAAAAAAAAGTCAAACTTAGGTTTAAAGCTGATTGTGCCAGGAATTATTTTCAAAGAAAGCTCATAAGGGTTTTCAGTGAGCTCAAGGACAAAATCTGGTCTTTTATTCCTTCCCTCCACTCTATCACCCAACACAAGAATGAAGGCTACATCCCACTTGCTAATTGAAACTCAGCAATTACATCTTCTTACTGCCACTAGAGGTGCAACAGGAGTACAAACCTCTTTGGTTTCTACACATAGACTCTTCTTCCGATGTTATTCCTCAGCCCTAGTAAGACTGTCTAACAGAAATCTTGAGAGGGAAACTATGGGTGGTTCATCAAAAAACGTTGAGGTTTCATCCAGCAGAACAGAAATTTGCCTTTGCATGAGCGCTCTTTGGTCTGCTTTGTCTTTCCCAGAATGAAACCTCAATTGGTCTCCATAAGGTGCATTTTAGAAACACAGCTTGACACAGGAATTTCCAGCTCCCCACCTGGCACTGCTCAGATCTCCACTGCCAGAGCATTTACACTTGGCTCTGGAGGCCTGGGTGCTACAGACAGCAGAGCTGCTGCTCAGGCACCTGCAGCAATTTCCACTGCGGCACAGCACAGGCCAAAGGCACAGTGGCACCTTTCCATCTCAGGCCCTGGGACCCTGTGTCCCCAAAAAAGGGTGCTCTGCTGAGACCCAACCACACCTAGGAGGGCACAGCTCCTTTGCCCAGCACCTGTCCTCGCTCCTTGAGGTACACCTGTGGCTGCTGACACCTTCTTGTTCTGTGCTGGGTTGGTGTAACCGTGAACCTGCATTTCTTTTACTCCTGTTTGAACCCCTGATGTTTCACATCCAGTGTGACAGACCATCAAGAAAAACTTCTCTGACAAATCCATTATGGAATACAAGAGCAAGCACTACATGGTAGTTTACAGGAGCTGTGAGTTATCTCACACAGTAACTGCATCATGTCTAGCACAGCATTTGTGCCAGTTTGCTGGGGGAAATCTTTCTTATTGAGGCTATTTTGTCTCAAATCTATCAGATTTAAATCTGACAGCTGTTCCACAACATATCAGTGCTTTATCTGTGCTTGAGCTTGTATCCTGAACTGCTCGCCAATGGTGGCTGGACATTTACCAACAAACAAACAAACTGCAACACATAATTTGATTTTTCTGTTGCTGGTTTGGTTTTGTGGTTTTTTGTTCTTTTGTTTTTTTTTTTATTTTTTAATTATAATCTTTAAAACCAGACCTCCTCCCTTTACTAAGTCTACTAACTCTCCTTCACACCCTGTCTCCAGAAACTCCTGCTTAATTTATTCACAGATGAAAATATATTCCTCTATACTTCTTCCAGGCTAGCTTTAAAAACCTGAGGTTACACTTTTAAGACAAATAAATAATTATTTTAGCATAATGGTTTTAACACCTGCTATGAAGATTGCAAAACCATTCACATTCTACCTATAACTCAGTTTCCTGACACCCATAATTCAGAAAATATTTGCCTCTGGGTTTAATAGCTTCCATATTCTTTTCTGTCTGAAGATACATCATGAAATATTATTACTACTGGAGGTATGTTTGGGCAATATCTTTCAGACATACTTGAATTAAAGAGAAAAAGAAGAAAAAATTCTGACCAGATACACCATTTTTGGAAGATGAGTACAGAAAACAGCTGGCCTGAGCTGGCTTCTACTAAAAATTATACCTCTAGAAAAGAGTAAGATAGGAAGAAAAGTTCAAAAGATATTCAGAGTGAGTTTTGTGCCTCATATAAGAGTCATTACCTCCCTTTGCAGGTAAACAAGGATTCACCCCTTTGCAGGTTTGTGCCAGCACACACATAAGAGCTTCCTTGCTGCCATACCTGGGCAACTCGTGCCTTTTGTCTTGACTGATCTGCCCTCAAAACCCTCCTGTGCAGTCCCATGCCTGCAAGAAGGGAAGGCAGCACTGGGGCAGCTGCTGAGATTTGCTCCTCAGGCTCTGCCCCACACCAGCAGGAGGGCAAGAGCACACACACAAATGCCCCAGGGATGCCACCCTTGGGCCACTAGCAACCCTGTAGTGGAGCTGCTGCTGTGTCCATAGAGTAGAGACTCGTGGTTCTGTCCTGCCTTTCTATTGCCTTTCTGTTGGAAAAGCTCCCACGTGTTCAGATGTTGGTCCCTGAGTGTCAAGGACAGTCCATTCTCTCTTTGCCCCCTTCCCAGCAGCCAGCTTTGTTCAAGACCTGGCTTTGATCTCAGCACGATGCTGTGAGCTGCTTTCACTGTGTGAAGTCAGCTGGAGGATGGGTTACCCAAGGCATGAATTCACAGATGACTTTTAGCACAAATAGTCTGACACAAAAATCCCCCACAACATAAAATGAGGAAATAATAACAAATGTGGCATTTCAAGTTCCCTGCCTTTTCCATAGGAGCATCTCAGGCTGTCACATTCCCACACAAGTTACTCAGATAAAACTGGAACAGATAAAGATCCCAAATCAAGCTATATTTCATGTGCAAGCAGGAGGTCTGGTCCAGTGTTCAGCTGAGTCAAAAGACACCTATTTGCCTCTCCAGGACATAAGTAACATGGAGCCTGATTTACATATTTTCACATATAACTCGATCTTTTACCGCAAAAACTTTCCATTATACCTGCCTGAAGCTTTATCTCCTAGATTTACTACTGATCAGTGCTTTTTCCCTGCACTGACAGACAGGCACTGTCTGAGGAGTCATTATTTCTCATACAAGTACACAAAACTGGTAAGTGTTTTAGGTTTGATGTTACAACTGCTCACTGTCACCTTGGTATCTGCTGCTGACAGTTATTCCCTCCACAAAAAATCTTTGTCAGAGTGCTTACGTTTTTGCTGGAAGGCTTTCAAGTTCTCTTTGAGAGCCGAAATCCACATCACACGCAGGCACAGAGGCATGCACATGCACGGCTTTAAATACCATAACAAATGATACCAGAAGCCTTTCCAAAGCATCTAAAAGAGCTCTTCTCTTTCACAGGATAATGTACGTGGATTTTTTTTCTGAGGATGCTTTACACATTGTTTTTTAATTGGCTGGTTTGGCTGATTTCTTGTTGGTATGGGTTTGGGGGCAGGAGGTGGTTGTTTCGTGCTTGGGTTTTTTGTTGGTTTTTTTTTTTTAATAATAGGAAATAAGTGTTTCCTCAATGCCTGGATTTTGAAATCTGGAGTGTGGGTTTTTCAGTAGATGTGGCAGCATGTGGGTATTCTCTCCTCTTTTTAGAACTCAAGTTGCTATAACAACCTACAGCATCTGCTCAGCCCACTACCTAAGCGGCCTTCTTTCTTTCTCTTTTTTTTTTTTTTTTTTGTTTTTTTTTTCCTTTTGGGTCTCCTATTCTTCTGAAGTCAAGTGCTTTGGTTTGATTTTTATTTAAGGAGCTAGCTTATGCTCCAATGTGTATATGCAGAACGAGCTGAAAGAAGCCAAAATCTGTGCTGAAAAGATCACAACTTTTGGAGAGTATCTGGCTGAGTGGGACGAGCTCAGGGCTGGGCCCTGTTCCCACTGAAGTGAAGACACACCAGTTCCTGCTGTGAGCCTGAAATTCACTGCCATGTCTCATGAAAGTGGGGGTTACTCTGCTGAATGACAGACAAGTGATGGACACTACCAGGGAGCCATTGACAGAACAAGAGTCAACAGATGGACAATCTTGTATAACTGGCTCAGTATAATTATTATATTTCCTCCTTATCAACTGCTTTCTTCTCTTCTGGAGAAAATTTTACTTGAAATGGATTTTTTCCAGATTAGTGCAGGGTGGGCAAGGAGGAAAAAATAAGGAAGATTTTTTTTTTTCATTCATACTGGAGCAGCAGCATCATATCAGTACTGGTGTTTGGAGGATATCCCACCTCCTTCGTGGGTTAGCTGCCCATATTTCATGTTTCACCATTGAGCTCTGCCTGTGAAAAAGAGGAGCTTCTCATGCTAGAATCCCTGGCTGCAGTTCATCAGAGAAGGTACAGGACAAAGTCCTATGCACATAAAAGAACGGGGATGTAGATACAATTCCCATAAAGAAAACAGACACTGGCTTCAACAGGAATATTTCTGGTTTAGGATGAAACATTTTGGCTGTGAGTTTTTAAAAATACTTAGGATTTTCTACACATATAAAGCACTTTCATTAAAAATTTTCCACAAAAAAATGTAAGAGCTTTTCACAGAAGAATTTGCATTTTCTTATCAGTCCAGCTCCATAATGCTCCTATTGTCAATCAGCAGATAAGCAGGGCAGGACATACACAGGTCTGCCCAGTGCCATAGTCATGGCTTGTCAGGAACCAGGAAAGGAAATGGCATTCATTAGGGCCTTTAGGGCAAGCCTGTTGAATGTCTTGGGAGCAATGGAGCAGTGTTCAGATCAATCTGCTGAACAGCCAGTTCTCCCATGTATAATTCTGCACACAAGTAACTTGTCAGTTAATACTTGTAAGTATAAGTTGCCCTGTCCTGACCCAAACACATCTTTGACTTTGTCCCCAAATCAAAGCACTGCCAAGACATGTGCTCAGAGCTGTAGACAAGGAGACAAGGTTTCTTGTGGGTAGGATTTGCAGGCTCTTGGCTGCCACAGGAGCTCTGCAGGGAAGCAGCACTGGAAAGACAAGCTCCTTGTCATCCCATGCAGCTGTCCCTGCCTGGGAGGAAGATCTATGGCAAAAGGAGATCACACAGCTGGTGAGAGGCCAGGTGTGCTAGAGTGATGTGTTGTGTCGCTCCAGCCTTGGTCATTCCATGCCACTCTTACATCACATATTGAAGGCAAGAGCTCGCAGGGACTAGGGGGCTCAGCAGCCAGCAGGGCTGAGCCGCACAGACAGGAGACAGTGGCTCTTGGAACAGAAGAAGCACTTCTGCAGGGCAGGAACTGACTCAGAGCTATCCAGGGACTGGGAGCACAGAAAGTTCTCTCAAGGCAGTCTTGCCTTTCTCCTGTGCTACCACTAAACCTAATCTTCACCTGTACCTAGATACAACATCCATATCTACTAAGGGAAGACATAGGCAAGGTGTCCTTCACCTCACATAAGGACTTTTAGAGTTAACTGTAAGTAATTCAGTGCCATGAAACTCCCATGAGGGGCAATGAACCTGGTTTCCCACCTTTCTCAGGAATCATGGAATAATATTCTCTGAAATCACACCTTTCTCCTTCAAAGCTTCTGTGTATATTTGATAACTTGTACATATGTCATTTCTGTAAGACAGCCACAGCTCCCACCTGGAGTTTTGCAACATTGTCCACATGTTACCTTTCCTGGAGGATATAAATGTGTTACTGATACTATTTTTGCACTACAGAGAGAAAATGAGAATAAAGGAAAAAAAAAGCAGAAGCAATAAAGTTGCATGCCAGCTACCAAAGTGGGACTCACCTTGCCCTATAGAAAAAAGACAAAGAGGAGCCATCTCTCTGCTTTACCTTTCAAACACACAGGGACAGGGTCTCTCTCTGAGCACAGGGACGAACAACATCCTGATGTTCTAGCAATGCTGCTGCTTGTCAGAGTCCTGAGGAGACACATCTGAACTGCCACACCCCACCCCAGCAGGTAGCACTGGCTTCTGAGAAGCTGCAAGGCTGAGGGCACTGCCAAGATGGGAGTATGAAAACCCATCACTGAGGAACAGGCAGTGAGAGATGATCTTCATTCATAAACAGCCAGCAACAGCCTTGGCCCTAGCACTGCCTGCTCCTTCTTTGCCATAGCTTGAGGGCAAAGAACTTGTGGGCACCCTCACTGTGATTCCAGCAGGATTTCTGTCAAACTGGTTGGAAAGAAGTGGAAAAGCACAGAAACAAGTTTAGATATCACAGAGATCATGTACCCAAAGTGAAAGTGGGAAGTGCATCCCCAAGAAAGATTTCAGTGTTAAAGCAGGAGTCACATTTAAGAATCTAAACAGTGTGCCAGCTCAAGATCAAGAGCCAGAGTGACTGCAGATGGATTTTTCCTGCAAATGCTTCCTAGTGACAGCAAGTTTCACAGTGTAGCACATGGATATCCTCACCTTTGGAGACACCCATGCACACGGACCCCAGAGTAGAACAACAAAACTGGGCTAAGAACTGAAACCATCTCAGCATGCATATGTTTGGTTCTACTCTATAGGATAATGACTTCCTTTTAATCTCCTTTAGTCTTACCCAGAGTTGCAGTAAATCAGCAAACGTTGGCATTAGCTGAGGACCGGGCATTCACTATAAAGAATGTGTGACAAACCTTTACAATATTCCCAAAACCTGGTCATTGGAAAGGCAAGAATCTCAAGATTAGTCTAGTGGAAAACACAGCCACACATAAATTTGACTTTCACTCTCAGAAATGCTAGGGTGACCAAAAGATAATATCTGAATATTTTAAACCGACAAATTTATTTCTATTCTACTTTGCCAAGTGTTTGCCTCACTGATTTGGGCAGGAAAGGGGACACGTAGGCATCTGTTCATTCATCAGCTTTCTCTAAATCCCAGGATTAACGGGCTACTACTGCTATGAATCCTGAGCAGGAGATAATATAGCTAGAGTCAGACTTTAGTGTAACTTAATGCCTCAGTCACAAAAGCATGACCTGATCCAGAGCCTTCAGTCCCAGGTGTAGGTATAAACAAAGGTGTAGGTATTTGTATAAACAAATGAAATAAAGATTTCTTTCATTGTAGACATAACAGTTTTGTTCACAAATTACTAGAGCTCCTTATGAAAAGTTAAGTAAACAATATTATGAAATATACCTTATTATGAAATACACCTTTTTAAGCTTTGTTTCAAAATTTAATGCTACATTTTTGTCACTATTCTGCCAGAGCTTGAATCCAGACAAGTCAACCAATCTTCTGGTCATATCTCTGCATTGATACTTAGAAATCGCAGATATAAAAGAATAGATCTCCTTTTTTTAATATGCTGAATATGTCCTGATGAGAAACATCCTGATCAGTATGGCTGTCTTCTAAATTAGGATCCAGAACCGGGTCTCAAATCCACTGGGTGTCTTCTGAGGTGACGCCGGCTGCAGGGGAGTGTGTTCCACCCTGACGATCAGGCAGAATTACAAATCCCTCTGAATATTTTGAGTGTTTGGATCTTTGGTACCGCCTTGATTTCCCTGCAGTTCACTTTAGTGGCATCAAAATCTGGACTCTTCCCTATGTGCTTCCCACTTCAGCACTGACCACTTGTTAAATATTTCTTCTTCAACCTAGCAAGATGAACATAAGAGATTGCCTGTGTTCCTTGGGCAAGTTGTGACCAAATACAGACCAAGAGATGTTTAAAAGTATTTTCATTAGGCAGCATTTCCAGCTGCACTACTAACACTGCTCAAAACAGAAAGCAATTCTCTTCTTGGCACCGTTTCAGAAGATTTAAAATGCATCATTCTAATTACTGCCTGACAAATAATCCCGGAATGCTAGCTGGGAAGTTTGCAGACAACAGATATATTATCATCACACTCGTATATTGAACTTTTTATGATGTCTAATATCTCTAGGTTATAAATGAGGGAAAGCATCCTTTTCCACTGGCATCGTGCAGCCCTCTCACACACAAACTGAAGGTTCAAACATTTTCTTGACACAGCTATCAGCCCCAGGTCATTTTGTGGTAAAACAGTCTAGAAGAGTTGCCAAATCTGTCTTCGGACTACTCTTGATCATTTTGGACAGCGATTCCAAAAATTCGGTCATTCCAAAAATTCATAGAATTCCTTCACATTACCCAAACTCTGTGCAGTTCTGCTGTTGTAATAGAGTGACTGCCTAATCTCAGGAAGATCTAAGCTTCCTTTATCAAGTCCACACAAAAGCCTGTAATTCTTTCTAGAAGCAGAGGTCAATTCAAACCTCTTTGAAGGTCTGAATAAGTCATTCTTTTCCCCTCCCCAGGTTTCAGGCAGCACCTGGGATTTACAGGTTCCAAAATACCAACAGGAACTTTGTTCTCTTCTTATGTCCAGCACAGCTGTGGCAATTCAGGGGATGCAGAAACTGCACAGGGCCGTGGATACGCCTGCTTTAGCTACATCTTGAGGAAGCTTCCATGCCAACTATTCTAAGCACTGCCTGTCACCCATGTGAGGTGCACTCAGCATGCAGAGTTGATTTAAAGTCTGAGTGAATCCAAGTGAACAAGTGTGATTCACATGTCAAGAGATCAAAAGGAATTTCAAGTGGGAAAAGCAGCCATTAGGAGAGGTAAGAAAGTGAAGACAGATTAAAGTCCTCCACGCCCCTGCAATGCCTATACAGTAATGAACCGAACTGAAAATTTAACTGAAAATTTTGCTAGCTGCCATCTGTAAACACCTCTGGCAGTAACTGCTTATCACTCAGGCTAGCAATGTGGACTCATTTAATGACAATCAATTAATTTAAGCTCCCCTTTCTCTCTGCCTTTTTTTTTTTTTTCCTTCTCAGAAATAGCTATTTGACATAAACATCTTTGTTTGGCATATCACTAGATCTGCTGCTAATTATAATGCTGAACCCAGATGCTTGGTGGAGGAAATTAATCTAAGTCCTGCATAGTTTGTTGGGCTTGTTTTAGTCAGTTTGCCAAATATTTAGTGAAACCTTCATATGACTTTTATTATCTGGAGAGAGATATTAAAGGGCCAAATACTGTTCTTATTCTCACTGGTATATAAACCTGGACAGCTCCATGGAGAGAAATAAATATAGTTACATTAATATGGATTTACATGACGTTAGTCTAGATTTACAATACTGTAAATCCTCAGCAGTGGAACCAGGAAGCTAAACCACAAATACTCCAGCGTGTAAACCTGGGCTCTTCCCTTAGCTGAAAAGCACAGTCTAATCCTAAGAAAAATGACAGTATTCATAATGTGTGTTGCTAAACTGGCATACAGAAATCGCTCTCTTTTTTGCAAGTTGGCCTACACAAAACACCTGTGGAATAATTGGCATCAAAATTCCTCTATCCAGAAAAGCAAAAATGTTTCATTACAAAACAGTTAAAGCAGTTCAAGCTATGAGCTGCTTCAGGAGCCAAAGAACTCATTTGCCTGCTTGGCTCACCTGAGATTCCCATAAAACCCTGGAGCACATCACTAGTGGAGGAAAGCTGCTGCTGGTGGAAGCTGTTTGTGAGGGCAGGACAAACCCAGGGTTAGCACTGGCCTTGGATACGTGGACTGAAGACCTGAAGTCCAGGGGACACCAAGAGATCACTTGGGCCCAAGAAAGCTTCACACTCCCCCAAAGGAAGTTCCACCATTAAGAAATAGTCCAACCATGGAAAATACACATTTCAGCTACAGAAAAATCAATTATATCTCTGCAGAAAACACTGGGGTTTGCTAATCTCCCTTTTCCCCATCCATTTTTACAATATAATATTTTCCTGGTGAAAAAATGTGAGGTAGGGAACCTGCAAAATAATTGGTATTTCCCACACAGAAAACAAATATAAACTTTTGGCTCTAAGCTTTTAGCTAACTAAAAATAAACAAATAACACCAACAAGCTTTAAACCAAACCCCCTGAAGTCAACATTTCCTAGACAGAGGCTAATATATGTAGTGAAAAGTGTATTTTCTGTGAGAAACAAAACTGACAGAAAGCTTCCCACCCTGCTAGCACACAAAACTGAGCAAGCCAGAGGAGCACTCCTGTATGCCAACTGACATTTGAGGATCAGTATCATTTAGGTAATACAGACCTAAAGACTAATTCTAAGAGGAAAAAACCCTAAAAACCCTGCTGAGAAATTATAACCTTTGGTACAATGAATGGCTATTAACCCCAGCTGGTCATCGTTTGCAGAAATGCCACAGGCCTTAGCTGGGGTGATGATTTTAGAAAGAAAATATGTAATTTTTAAAAAGTAATAATATAAATGTTTAATTTAAATAGATTATTTGGCTTCATCTATGGCATTTACAGTGCATAGTTAATTGTAGTTACCCTGTTGGGAAGCCACTTTTCAGAGAAGCACCGGGAGCTATGAGTGTGAACCAGGCTGCTGGAATCAGAAGGGGCAGCAAGACCCCTGCCAGGAAGGCACGATCTCCCATCTCATGGAACAGGCTGAGGAGCCCAACTCACAAGTTAAGAGATCCCCAGGGTTCCGTGTAGATCAAAACAATTTACAAGAGCCTGAGGCTAGGGCTGTACAAACTGAGCAAAGTCCAGTTCTCAGCCCCACGGTAATCGAGTGGGACAGATTTTAAGCAAAACAAATTCCTGCTTTGTGCACTACTTAGAAGACCCCCACACTTATTCCCTTCACAGGTACAGTAAGCAGGAGCAGAGAAAGTTCCCTGTTGGGCTGATCCTCTTTCATTGCAGATTTAAAGATACTGCCATCAACTAGTAACTTCAGAACACTTATTCTCTCTTACATCCTTTTGGGCTGATACTCTCCATAGAGCTGTTTGCCACCCAGGTTTGTTCTGCATTTTGCCCAGACCACACAGGTTTAATTTTCAAGTGTCTTTTCCAAGCAAGAAGGGGAAAAAGTAATTTGCTACATTAGCAGGAAGTAAAGTGTCTCTCCATGCAGTGGCAAATGCTTACCCTTTTTGATAGATTTGTTGGGAGCAATGGAGGGTAAGTTCATCTTTGATGTGGGTTTGGAGAGCTCCAGTGCTTTGTGTACTCTTTTGGGCTAAAGCAAACACAAGATAATTTGCCTTTCTGCAGCATGGTTTCAACTCAAGCTAGAATTTGGCACAGAAAAACAGTGCTAATAAAGCGAGTGTGAAGGAAATCCAGATATTCATGACTTGCATGGCAATGTCTTCTACAATCCTTTGACATTAGAATAAAAGCGAGACCTTAGACTTGCAATATTCTTCTAGAAACCCAGCTACACATCACATCTTCCCTCTCAGTCCTATCCAGAAACCAGAGTTCAACCTTGCTTTCCAGAGGCAGGCCTTCAACTAACACCTCATGCTGCAGCTGCTGATAAGGTAAACTTTTCTCCCAGCTCAGGGATCTGAGGGGCAGAGATTTTGACCAGAACACCTCTGAGGACAATAGCGAGAGCACAGAAGTCCCAGACTATTCTAAAGCACACCCCAATATATTAATGAATGGAGTCGCAGTATAGAGGGTGCAGTTCACAAACCAACCCAATTACCAGTCTAAAGGGAAAATACTAGTTCAAAAAGCAGTCCAGTTATGAGTCTGGAGAGCTGGGAACAGTGCTATTTCTCCCTTTTAAACTGCTGCAGGATTTCCAGAAATCACAGCAGAAATGCGGTTGCCGTACATTTAAGAAACTGACTTCAGGTGGGCAACCTGCTCCAACAGATTTTGCATTAACACACCAAACTGTACTTGCTAACACTTCACATCAAAAAGCAGGTGCCTGCTCAAGCAGCAAACTAGGACTCCAAGCCGTGATCCAGTTGGAGCTCAATCCAAGGAAGCATGGGACACTGCCAGGGTTCCAACATGAGGCTTGGCTCCAGAAAGGATGGGAACCACTAGACGACACACTCCTTGGCACAGGTGGAGCACAACCCCAGAGATCTGGAAGATAATCAAGTACAGACAAGCCACTGCAGCCAGCACTCAATACAGCTTCACACAAGCGTCGTTCTGTAACCCTCCAGCTTTACAATCACTTGCACAGTGAAATGGCAGCAGCAAACTGCAATATAAAGATCAGCCGTACTTTCAGGAATCAGTGTGATATATGGCCCTTTAGAATAATTTTTCATGTAGGTATATGTTGTCCAGTTATTCTCGTGGTATGCTTTTGACTGTCATTCAATCTGCAGTGAGTGCTATCAGTGTACTAAGCTAATAGAACTGAAACCTTAACTAAGATTATTGATAGTGCCCTGTATCTAGTTCATTATAATCTCTGCACAGAGATTGTGGAGTCCATAATAGCTAGCAATAAAATACTTTTGTTCATACAGAAGAAAGATAAACAATGCACAGATACTTTGCTTAGAAGTACTCAATGATTTTGAACGTAAAAATATACGGTACTTGTTCCATCTAAAATGGCATTATTATTTCATAAAAAGTTCATTGCACTGTCCTTTTAGTTACAAATTTTGTTTTTTCAAGGACAATCTAATACCGAGTCATTTAAATTGCTGGCATTTATATCTCTAATAAACTGTAACCTGATAATCAAGGACCATAAAGCATTATTTTTTTTCTCGAGTTATCCCAGAGCAGCTGTAAAAGTACAAAATCCACGGAACCGTGTGTACCTAGTCCTAATGACAAACACAGGGCTTCATCCTTCTGGCCTCAGCAAAACCCTATAGACCAGGCCCCTGAAAAGACTAAAACGGTTGTTCCCCTCAAATATTTACGCATACTTCCTTCTTTCTCAAAACACATGCCAAGCTCCTGCTGTGTCTTCGTTTCCAAGAGTGTTTGGCTCTTTGTTTTAACTCTCCTGGTGCTCTGCAGGAGCAGAAAAGCCTGGTGCAGATTGCTGCCACTGTCACATTCACACCAGGAAGGACTGGGGGAAGAGCTGCAGCTTCTGTTTTACAAGGGTGCTCTGGGCGTTGGCACGTACGTACACAAAAGGGCTGTTTTACTTCCTCACAAAGACAGATTTTATTGACTTATTTATTATGCCTTCATTTTACTCAGGGTGGACAGAAACACCCAGCTTAGATTCACTTTTATACAGAAATCCAGTAACAGCAGGAGAACTGTGGTTCCTTGTGCTAATACAATGAGAACCCAAAGATGGCCTCAATGAGTTTACCCTGTGCATCAGCCCAACTGGGATCCTTCTCCAAACATTAAATTAAATGCCCTAAATTCTGCATCAGCCAGATACTGATGTGTTGCTTTGTTCATCTGATTTCCATTTACCCTGAGTGCCAGCCATCAACACCATTTCCCTCACACTTCTATAAACTTGTCCTTTCTCCTCCCTTTCTTGAATGCCCTTTTTGCATTCACTTTTTGTTGACTAAATTCGAGCTATAGGATAAATTTATGAGAAGAGGAAAACACCTTGTGGGCCAAAATAAGCCAAGACAGGTCTGACACCAAACAAGGCCCATCCTCACCTTGGGCCAGTGGCATATTTCTGCTAATATGGAGGGAATGGCATCGCTGGCAGGATATCTGTGAGGAGCACAGGCTGCCCCATGTGCAGTCTCCCCAGAGACAGAGACAGCCTCACTGCTACCAGATTCTCCTGGCCTTTCCTGTTTAAAAAGACAGGAAAAAGAGGCCTGTGCACAAGCAATATAAATAAGTCCAAGCAGAGACATAATTAGACTGCCTTTGCAACAATACCAAGAACAGCAAAATCACAAGCCTTTAGTAACAAATGACATTTTTGGTCTTGAACAGATTATAAAGCGCTATGGAATTGAAAGTCAGCATGTTCCTTCCATTCATTAGCTCACATTTCTCTCACAATGGAGCCCCTTTATTAGCTAATCACAGTCACCACATCCAAGGAAAGGAAGAAGCAAACTGGCCTAGAGGTCTTCAGCTCTGTGAGGTAGCAGCTGCATGAAAGATTCCAGGGAGAGGTGGACTCAGCAGAGGCACACTGGGGACATTGGGGACAGCTGCAGCCCTGGGTACTCCTACTAAATATTCACCAGAGTAAAGGGCTCTGAGAGCCACAGCCAATAGCTAAACCCTCTTTCATTGCAGTTTTTTTTACTAATGATTTTATTGTTTTCTCCACAGCAATGCCAACGAGACTTCATTGTTCTCCCTCTTTGTATCCTTTGGTGCTGATATCTCTCTTCTCATTCATGATTTTCTCTGCCACCCAGAAAAGTGTGCCTAGGCTACATGCAGTCACTTATACCAGTGCACAGGAGGTGAAAACTCCTTCAGGATCAGGATGGCATCTGTTACCTTGCTGCACTGCAGACATCCACCCCCCTTCAGCCAGATGTGGTGCAGTGGTGATTCCAGCCTCAGGCCTTCAAAGGCTGCAGCTCTGCTCTGTTCCATTCCCTTGCCAAAGGGCCTGTCTATAAAGTTTTCAGCAAGACACATTTACTGAAATTGTGAGTAAACCTAGGACTCATTACATTCCCTATCAGATGTAAAATACATTTTTCGTGGTCTTGCAAAGGAAATTTCTGCAATAAGGTTAAAAGAAGTCACTGCCAAGTATTTCAGAGAACTAAAGTTTATAGATTGAGACTGGTTCTGTCCTCCTTGCTGGAGCTACAGCCACACAAGTCAGTGTAAGCCCAAGCAAAATCAGGTTCTGGCTAATTTTAAAATGCTGCATCGCTGAACCTCTAACTAGGTGGGGCAAGTGGGTGGAAAAGCTATTAGTAGCAAACAGATAATTTTGGCTACCTGGGAACTAGGAACTCAAGGAAGAGAAAAGTGGAAAAAATACATCAAGAACAACCAATCATCTTATATGGGTCAACATTTAGGAATGCAGAAGTTTGTCATGCCCTTTTAATTACAAGGGTAAGTTTAAGAAAAAAAAGACACAATGACAGCTGAAAAAACACCTCGCTTAAAGACCAAGGGAATAGTTATGCTTCCTGTAACCCTCCAAAAGAAATATTTTCAATACATATATACATAAAATACCACCAGAAACTCAGTAACAATTCTTTTAAAACTTCTGACTCATGCAGGAGTCCCTTCCTAAGGATGTATTCTAGGTTTGGAAAGTGACTTTGTAAACACATTATGATTTTACAAAGGCTGTGTGTTGGAGCAGAAGTGTTCTCCAGTCAAGCAAAAGAACAAGACCAATCTGTAGAGCTCCCCAGGCACAGTCATCCTGTCCCCAGCCACAGCATCTCTCCACAGACCTTCAGCGATGGGCTAAGCAACATGGCAGAACATTCATCTTCCATTAATATCAGGCCCATTATTTTTCCTTCACCTTTCCAAGTTCTAGACCCCAGTTTTGCTCACTCTGGTACCAACAGAGACTAATGCAAAGCCCCTTCTCCATTACTTTACTCCCTCATTTCTTAGGTTGCCCAGGCAGCCATAATGCACCCAGCTAACACGGGAGCCACAAGTCTGCACAGGGAACTGCAGCTTGGGTCTTCAATGCAGTTCTGAAATTTCCTTTGATTCCCGGAATTTTGTAGTTTTAAAGTCCGACCTCAAGGGGGAGATGCCAGAGTTAAAGATCTTCATTGATCAGCATGTGCGTATTGCAATAATCCTAAAATTTGGGAAGGCCCAAATTGCCTTGCCAGGATAATCCTTCTCCTACAATTTCCCTCTGCCTTTGAGCTGTGCTTTCAGTGACAACTCACACTGCCCTTCTGCCAGCTGGAACCTGACCACTGCTCCCGAAATACAAATCCACATCAGTGAGTCAATTCCACAAGCCAGTCCTGAAATCCATCCTTGTCAATGGGAGCCCAGAACTGACCCCATTGGCTGGAGCAGATTTATGCATCAAGCATACACTGATTATAGGAATGCCAAACGTGTTGCAGGATTACATCCTTAGTTCCCATTATTTTGCAGTGCATTTTTCCAGACAGCTAAAGTAGTAATCTTCTGCTCAATTTTCCACAGTTTGAATAAAACACAGCTATTCAGTATCCTGTTCTCAGCAGCAAGGACATCAATCCAAGCCTGGCTCAGTTAAATTGATCTAAACTCTCAGCTTCATCTGGTTCCCCATGACATATTTGGCTTTCTCATCAGGATAAACTTCATGCCATGCTCTTTATGTCATCTGTGGCACAGGGCAGCACATTCACAGTGTTTGCAAAACAGAAAATATTTACCTTATTAATTTGATCAGGATGCTCACAGAGTCCACATCTCCAGTGACAGATCGTGCACCACCAGGCTGCTTTAAGGAGTTTGAGACAATAGGGAAGAGCCTTGGCTTAAACTGAGGTCAAAAACCTATAGATGGTTTTCAGATATATCCACCAGAGTGGGACTCATTAGGTCAGCAACGTAACAAGAATACCGCTGCAAGGGATTTTGTTACTAAATGTGAGAGGGAGTACAGATACCTGCAATTTCTGGGCTTGCAGGAAGGCAGGCATGCAGGTGATGAACCAAGGTGGATCAGTGGATTACAAACACAGGCTTAAACATATTCAGAAGCTCTGGTCCAAGACACTGTCCCTACCTCACAAGGGTACAGTCAAAAAACAAGGCAGAAACTTGTGGGTAGGTCAGCACCCTGTCTCAAAACTCACAGCACTTAGATGAAATTCAGACAGAAAACTCTGACAGTTGAAGCTGAGTTTGGTTCAAGCCTGATCTCATCCTTTATCAGAACCCAGACTTTACCCTGTTCATTCAGTATGGCACAAAACATGCATCCTCCTTTCAAACTGTGGCCACATAGAAAGACCAGATTTCAAATGTCCTTTGCAAAAGAAAAAAAGGCTCTTCTCAACCATCACAAAGTTATGGGCAAATGTATTTTGCCCTCTACATTTCTCTGACATGCCTTTCCCTTAAACATAAATCTGTGCTGTAACCATGACTCATTCTTACTCAGCTTTTCTCAGATTTCCATAAGCAAACACATGAAGCATTTGTACATGTGTGCACTGAACTTAACCTGACTTGCCTGGGTCTAACATCATATAAAAAGCTCAGTATTGTATCTAGCTCTGGCATAAGACTCTGATTTTCTGGGGAGGAGATTGGCAGGTAAATCAGGGGGTTAATATTCTGGTGTTTCTCCAAGCAGTCCCCTGCAGAACAGGCAGGCTTGCTCTAAACAAAATCAGAAGGGAAGCCATCCATGCTGCTGGCAGCAGCACACACTGCTTGAGGTGTCCCCTCCTGGGGACAGAGCTGGTGGGGAGCTGTGTCCCAGCAGGAAAAGGCCAGCACAGGTGGGAATGTGGCCTCTGCCCAGCTGGTCACACACTGCTCCCAGGTAGCCCATGCAGTCACACCCTGCATCCATGGCAAACTCAGTGTCCAGTGCACATGGTGAGGGCTGAGAAAACAGCCAAGCTAAGGGCAGTCTCAATACTGTATCACTTGTCCATTTAAGTTCTCCACAAATATTTATGGGACAGATGGAATAAGTGATTAGTCTCTAAGTGATCCAGCTTCTACTGGCTCAGACTGGAGCTTGAAGTTAAAATGTACAGGCAATAAACTCTCTAAAGAAGATTTACAAAGCAACAGATAATTTGGTTGAACAAAGCGAAGTCATAAGACATTTGCAAAGCCCCAAGCTCACCTAAAGGCACAAAGAATTCAAAAAAGTATCAAAAAAATTATACAAGGAAAGAGAGAATAAAATAAATTCCCCTAATGTACCACAAATATCAACCACCACACACTACCTACAAACCATATGTTTTGCCCATCTGTTCTGTTATCTTTAACTAAATTTATAGTATTTGGGCTATCAGAAGAATTGTCAAGCCTGAGCTGGGCAGGATTATAAAACCTAGGTGTTATTACACTTTAAGAGACATTTTTTCCCTCCCCCTACCACACCAGGCACAAGATTATATATTTCTCTTTCAGCATCCTGGCTCTGGTACTACAGAGGATCTTATGCCTGTTCTCAGCTACAGTCAGTAGTAGGGCATCCCAGCCCCCAACAAAAGAATAGTTCCTCTGCCTTTCTGATTGTGCTCTCTTCTCCATTCTTCTCTCTAGGCAGGTCAAAGAAACAGGAGCCAAGGCTGAGGGTGCAGGGTCACTTCCTGTGGTGCTGCAAACCAGTGAAGCCCACATCATGTCAGGAGAGAACTCCTAGTTCTGTCTCAGCAAGGGTCAGCCCTCTGGGGCAGGGCTCCAGAAGCAACACTTAAATTGTCCAGCTGCTGAGCCAGTTTCAAATTTGAACCATCACAGGTTGTAGATCAGGGCTGTGATCATAAAATGGCAGTGCAGGCAAAGGATTGCAGCAGGAGAGCAACCACTTACTTCAAAAACAGATGTGCAGTGGACATCTCCAGAAGAAAAGAGTAGAGAGTGAACCCTTCCCACCAGTCCAGATGCATCACAAGCCAGAGAACACTGTGCTCCTAACACAGAGCCTACTTGCACAGACTGCATGCTACTGCCACTGAAGAAGGCAACAGCTTTTAAGATGATCTAGGAAAAAGCACTTCTAAACAGAGCCTGGAATGGCTCAGTCTAATTCTTCACTACTAGTTCTATACCCAATCTTTTGGGTAGAACTCAGCACGTCAGATATTTAAGATCCTTTAAAATAGAGCCGAAATCTTGGGTGCCTGCGTTTTTAAGTGCTGCTCTCCACTGCATGCTTCCATCCGTGGTGTGTTAGCTCTCTTCTGCATGTGCAGCAGCAGTGCTTTTCAGAGTGTGCACACACAGAGGGAAAATGCTTGGAAAAACTGAACTCTGACTGTCAAGTCAAATAACAGACCTTAATGCTGAACCCTCCCCATCTTGTGCACCAGACTCTCCAGTTAGTGCATTGCTTGCAGCAGCTGCCTACCTCTCAGCACCTCTTTCCAGAACACTAAGTGACTTGCAAGGCTCTAAAAGGTTCTCGGGAAGTCCACAAATAAGTACAGCTGGGAAGGTTCCCGTTCGTTTTTTCACTTGCAGAGGATTAGGGTAAACATAACAATTTTCCGCACAGAAGGTCTTTAGAGAGCGTGCAGAATTCCAGTAGGTGTCTCATTAATGCCAGGTCGTGGAGCACATGGTGCTGCACTCCTGCTGTCTGCTCCACCTGCCCGGTGCCAAGTGGTTCTCTCCAGTGCTGCCTCAACCTGCCCACTGCCAGGTGAGGGGATCCTGCTGCCCCGAGCCCTGCTGTGGAACCAGGGCTGCGCCTTCACCGTGTTCGCTCGCTTGCTTCAAGACCTGATTTCTGAAAGGTGCTAAAGCTCAGCATCGACCCCAGGGAGAGTCCAGCTCCCCTTTTGCCCTCAAACAGCATGTACAGAGGACATGCTGGCACAGCATCATCTCCTGCTTTCCAGGATGGATGGCAGATTGCAATGCAATTTTCCTCCCAGTCCCTCTGTACTCATGATTTCCACCTATTGTAATGAGCAGTCATTTCTGAGCCTGTCACTGTCACAGAAGAGGCAGATGAGTTCAGAAACAAGTGAGAAGTGCTGTTCCATTTTTACAAATATTGCTGCACACAATAGTTGTGGATATCCATTCAAGCTGCACAAAGCTGAGGTTGAGTTTTCTTGTTTGTTTTGATTTTGGGGGTCTTGGGGTCTTTTGCAGACCTTTTCAGTAAAGGGGAAGACTTGCATTGTGGACACCCATGTACTGGAAAGGAAGGCCAGGCTACAGAGTGAGCCCTTACTTTTCCTTCTCATAATGTCCAATCAAGTCCTGGAAGATAGAGCATCAGACACCCTAGAAGGCCCTGGAGAGAGGTAATCACAGCAGGGAGGCAATGTGGGAGCAAATCCCACTTCTAGGCAGCAATTACCCTGGCTTTTACTACAAATAGAGCTGCACTCAGTGGCTCAGCAGCAATATTTAAAAATTAAATTTTAAATGAACAGGAGGACTCTTAAGAAGATCTGCTCTTGATGAAATGTTTCCTTTTTTAAACCTTCCAGAAAAATCACATAGATTTAAAAGAAAATACCACCAACTTCCAAAATATTCTTTTTTCTTTTAGACAACAGGAAAAAATACGTCCTTTTATAAATATGAGTTTTTAAATTTGAATTGTCACTGCAGAAAAGAAAATCCATCTCTACTTTACAAATGCCCCAAACTGAAATACTTTGAGAAGTGCAGAACAGTTTTTTTTTGGTTTTTTTTGGTTTTTTTACAGGTATAGCTATACAGATATAATACAGAATATTTCAACACTTCAAGCCAAAACTACTCATTGAATGTGATCCAAAGTAATAGCTGTCTTTGATTCAAAATTGCATTTGTGGCAAATGAAACTGATTAGGTAAAAATAATCAATTTTTTAGCCAAGTTGTTGGTCTTTTCATAGGTTTAAATTCAATATTGCATTCGATGTTGTGTTACAAACACACTAAGTTCATAAAAGCTGTTCCATTCTTCAAATCTTCCTAAAATCTTGTTAGCAGGGTTGGGTCCTTTTTTCCTACACACATCCCCATTAATAGCTCTGAGTTCAAACTCCATCCCTCGTAATATCTGTGTGGGGCTGATAAAAGGCAATCACACAGGCAAGAGAGGAGATTTCTGAGAAAGAAATAACTCTGCTCATCTTTATCCAAGGAAATGGGCAGAGGGTTACAAAACATTTTCACTTTTGTAAAGCTAAGAAACCTGACCTGGAACTGACAAATGTGAATCCAGGAGCCCTGCAATGCCATTTGGACCGTCACTTTGAGAGTGGAGCAGGCCATGGAAACCACCCACATTTGAAGGAGATCAGCTCTGGAGTAAAGTGTTAATCCAGGGTTTCAGAAGTCCTTTCATATATATGACATGAAAGACATCACTCTACAGGATAAGCACAGATAAAATCTTGCACAAGGGCAGGAAAGCAGGCCTTGGCACACCAGGATTTAGGAGCAGGGCAGTGCTGCATTCAATCACCTACGTGTGCAGGAGTGCATGCATGTGTGCTGCACACCTGCAGCCACGCTCACTCTGTTCATCTGAAGCCCTCTTCTTCTCACAATTACTGCCCCTAAGTAACACCGTGTGCTGCTGATGTCACAAGGCAGGACAGTCAGCCTGTGATCAACCAGCCAGCCAGAAAGAACACCACCACTGGGGATGTACAGTTTTGCCTTTTCCCACATTGAATGGGGCATTAACTTCAAAGTCTATGACCCTTTAAATCTTTAACAATAATTAATAGGAGAAAGATGACTAATATTTGTGTTTGCCCTTAAACCTACTCTTGGGAGAGAAAATAAAAGCTCAAAGAAAGTGACATTTTGTGCAAGCAAAGTCAACAATATTAGTTATTCCTGAATTAGCTTGTCTTAACTCTGGTGTTAATGCTTTACCTGGCCTTGTGCTCCCAAGTGGATTCCATTTAGCACTTCAGTTCCTACAGCATGAAATATTTCACTGCACAGATCTCAGTGCTAACTAGAGCAACCTCAGGGCTGCAGCAATGTCTGCCAGCTGCTGTGGGCTACTGTAGCCCTAAGAAACTGTCACAGTCCAAGAAAATCCAGCTCACACCCTCCAGTCCTGGATTCCAAGCCTTGGGTCCCCAGAGCTGGAGTACTGGACCCTTGGTCCAACACACCAAGTGAGCTGATGGTTTCCTAGCCCAGAGGAAGACTCACATTATCATCTCTAGGCATTGGCTTCAACACCACCCACAACAAGTCAATTTTTCACTTCAGAAGGTTTTTTTTTTCTTAAGACATAAAAATAGTCTGGTGGGTTTTTTTTTTTATTTTCTTTTTCATCCATCGAGATCAACGTATCCTAGTCTACACTGTGAATTTACAAAATGATTTTAAGAGGACGCTGTGTTCATACAATCTCCAATGTGTCACCTCAGGAAAAACTGTAAAAAACTGGAAAACTGTTCTTCCAGAGCAATCAAAGGTCTGATAGGCAAAGCCAGGTTTCTTCCACCCTGTGTGTAACAGCTCTACCAAAGACATATGTGCACATGTAAAGAGTTCAGAGTCCAAACCAATAAAAAAGACAAACTCTCCAGTTTTTCCTGTGCCAGCTTTAAACAGCTTTCAAGACAAGTAGTAAAGTTGCAATTTTCTTCCTAAGCTTTCACTGCAGATGTACACAGTGCCATTTTAAGATGTTGCCATGCTCACCAGATCCTGGCATTGCTTTTTGCATATCAGTATGTTAAACCAGGTCAGCAAACTCCCTCCACTGCTCACTCCTGAGCCAGGGACAGCAGACAGTGAGAATTTGTTCAAGTCTCCTCCAAAGATCATGGGGAAGTTGGGAAATATACGAATAATTCCCTGTGGTAAGGAGATTTTCATATCCAGCCCTGCTGAGTGTTCTGCAAACACAATCTAAAGACAAGCCAAAACAAGTGGAGCCTCAGCAAGAAAGCATGGAGCCAGCAATTGCATTTCATTCTCCCTCTGTCCCCTGTTCAGGAAAACTTGCTACCACATTCAAGAACAGGATGAGCCCCAGGATCTAAAAAATAACCAGATGAGTAAACTAGCACTGCAGTCCAGCCCATGTTTCAAAGATGTCCACTTCCTTTGGAATTTTCAAGCCCACATTTTTTTTTGTTATTTTTGCCCTATTTTAGGCATCGCTTGGTGCCAGGTACCATTTAAAGGCTATTTAAATTAGTATAGTAAAAGAAAATTTAATTAGATTTTGTCCCATTTCAGATTCCTACTAATCAATAATGCAGCAAAACGGAGATGGAAAACGAATGTGCCTTATTTCAGGAGAGCCCACTGCAAGGGCCTGATCCAAAAGCCACTAGGGAGTTAATGGATTACATTCTTAACAAGTTTCAGATGATCAGTCATTTCCATCAGTCATTTGCAGAGATGGGAACGAACTTCAAAGGGTTTGATGTAGAACTGAACTTCCAAGGCTTTCTATCTGAACATCCTGGGACTTATAGGTATGTTTCCAATCATCTGCAGATGCAGCCTGCAATGAAAGGAAACACAACCCTAAACGTTCTGCATTTTGCAGACAGAGAGGTTTAAAACAAAAAAAAAAGTGTTGTGTTTGCAGGAGATGGTCAGTTCATTCCCCCACTGATTCTTATCAGGCACTCACACAAGCCAGCAGTGAACCACAAACAGGAGCCAAACTACTGGAATTTAATGGCTCATTCTCCAAAAGCCTATTGGCTTATAAAGATACACTGTGTTCTCATTCAGTGCTAATTTACTTTAACAATAAACTTATTGTGACTTGTACTCCCACTTCAAAGAGAGTTTTTATAGGGCAACTGGGAGGGGCATAAGTGGGAGTTTTCCTCTGGTGAATAAAACAAAGGTACAGTAAGGTGAAGGGAAAAAATCTCAGTAATTATCCTCCATAGGGTGTAAGCCTATGTAATAGCAATGCCTCAAATTATTTGCAGACATGTCCATGTATTTGAGAGAAATAAAAGCTTTCAGAGGATAACACACCTGTGCCATGGGTAATTGCCCTCACTTGAAAACTAGAACTGCCCGACAGATGTTTGTTCCACCACACACAGACAGCAGGAACAGTAGGGAGACTTTGCCTCTTCGAGAAGTGGAAAATTATTAAGCCCACCCTAAACTGGTACAAAGCAGGGTTGCCTATACCTCCTCCTCTGGTAGTTGCTCATCCCTTGACAGGATAAGCCCAGGTGGGAGCTAGCCCAGAGGCTGCCCGTGAGGTGGGCAAGATTCAGAGGGGACAAGAGAGGTACAGCTGCACCTATGGGAAGGTGACAACAGCCAGGGACATGCAGGGAGAGCAGCCTTGAAGTGCACAGGGAAGAGGCAGGTACAACACGGCTCCAGCATTCCTACAAGACCCCAGCAAGCCCGTCACCTGGCAGCAAAGGTGCTCAGTAATTGCTGGGGCACAACCAGCTCACCCCATCAGATCCAGAATTTGGATCCAGCAGCCTGAGCTTAAGGCAAACTGACCCTTCAGCATTTTTGAGCCACTGTCTGAGATTTTCCAGCATAGTTTACAACCCCACTCCAGCATGTCTGGCTGGACTAGTCCTGACACAGCCAGGACTGCAAGACTGCAACACATTGAGGGATGGATGCCTAAAGGCACCTGGGGCCTTACTCCCATTGATTTAGCTCCAAAACCACAGAATGAATGTCTGTGAATAGCTGGCTCTAGCATCTCCCCTTTCTGTCATTAATATGCCCATAGCAAAAGCATTTTGCTCTCCTTTATCCTCCTAAGCATCCCCAGATTCCTTTCACAGCACCACTTGATTCAATCCAAGAACCCCTGGAGCACATCATCTCCCCAACCTTATCAAAAACTCTACCCTGGAAGAGCAACCCAACAGAAGAGCTGTTTGCAGGATGTTGGAGGGAACAAGGTCAGCCTGACTTCTACTCTGTGGGCCACAGCTGCCTAGAAAAACGCTGACTAAAACAGTTTTTCTTGAAAAAGATCAATATCATTTTGTTCAAACCAAAATGTTTGGGGAAAACATGTCAATTATGATAAAACTGTAATGGGGAAGAGTCCAAACATTCCACTGCAATGGTATCATATAGTTAATGCTACAGTAAATATTTATATTGACCCTTTGTAGCCATGCATTTGATATTTTGTTTGACTATTACATTTAACATTAAAACTAATGGAACAATTTCTGGGGAAATAATCAACATTTCCCTGAATTTGGCCTACACAAGAGGCTGAGATTCTAATTTTTCACTTCAATTACAAGTGAATTTACATTTTCAAATGTAAATGTACTTGTACTTCCTTTCAGATAGGAGCTTTTGCTCCTTAGCACCAACAGTCCAAGGCCAGAGTAGTTCACTGGAATTGCTGGTACATCTCCAGCCTTTCGGTCCTGCAGGAGCCACTGGGAGATGGTGCACCAAACAGGTTGTCACAAGGGAAAGCTGCTGCAGCACAGCTGACACACTCAGCACAGGTGAAAAGGCAAAGACAGCACTACTGGCCAGAGCCTGCTCCGAAAACACGCTCCCCAAGGGTCTGCCAAATGACCTCTCATCATGTAGAGGCAACACTGTGGTGTTTGCCCACCACAATTTTTTTATCTCTTGCCCCAGCTTGTCAGTCTGTCCCTGGAGATATTAGTGTTTCCTTCTAACTGCTGAAGAGCCAGTGATCCCTATCTTGCATGTGTCACACACATTATTAAAAACAGCCTCATTTCACCCAAGTGCACTGGGAGATCCATCATTCAAAGCACCATGTAAGGTCCCAGCCTCAGCAGCACAGGCCAGGAGCCTGGTGGCAGCCACCACCTCGGAGTGTGCTACATCCACCATGTGTGATACCTGTTTCATCTGTTGCTCATTTGCTGTGATTGCCCTACAGCTGCAGTTCTTGCAAATTGAGCTCCCCAGACAGGGAGCTTGTTGCCGTCCACCACAGTTGTACCCATGTGTCATTAAAAAGGTTTGCCTGAAGAAAAGGTTTCAAAATGTTTTGCAAAGTTGCCATCTACCTTTGTTAAGTACAGCATTCACTTAAGCTTATCTAGCTACGTAAAGTCTATACAACTATATATACATATATCTTCCATTGTCATCACTTAGCCTAGCAAAGTACAAAATCCCAGAAGTATCTGTTTCCTCCCTTAATGGTGGGCATGGAAAGGTGCTTAATCAGAAGCATTTAAACCATGTTTAGAATAGTTTTTGAAGCCAGCCATATTTTCTTTTCTTCAAGCCCATCACCCTTTCCTCCTCTTCCTTGCCCTCTGGCAATTTTCTGAAATGCCAAGTGCACTGCCTGGTATAACCAGCCTCATTTTTCATCAGAAATGCTCTAACTGATCCTGCTTTGCACATGGAGCTTGCACTAGATGGTCTCAAGAGGGCCCTTCCAGCCTCACCTGCTTTCCTTCACGACAAAACCCAAACCAATGTGGGAGAAAAATCTGAGCAACAAAACATTGTTACTTCCAAAGGAAAAAACTCTGCTCTTCCTGCTTTATTCACAACCTGTTGCTGCAGCCTTTTCCACAATACCTGCCAATACTTCATATGGTTGAAACTTGATGCATTATCTATCAGCTGGATGCAACTAGGAATCCTGCCAAAATATTTAACAGGTGCCTTGCAATATTTGTCAAGCATCTCACAGCATCAACTGTGAGTCAGGTGAATCTGGGAGAATTTTAACTTGCATTTCTTTAAAACACACATTGGAAAGATGTCCCATTTACTGGAGCTGGTTGTGCGTGCTTAAAACAGAAGCCAAGTGCACCTGAAAAAACAACCAACCAGAAACTGGGAAGCAGTTGAAGGTCTTTTAACTCTAAACTCTCATAATTTTTACTATTCCATTTGGTGTGCCCGAGTTTACCAGTAGCTGGGCTTGAGAATATTGATATTTTCCATTGAGAACGTTTTTGAACATTATAATATAAAATAAATAGCTTTGCCTTATAACTGTCATTTTTGTGAATTGTGTGGAGTACCCATTATAAAATCTTTCAACTGGATTAGGAAATTGAAGACTCAAAGGAGGCTGAATAAGATGTAGTTGATTTCCTGGCATTTACAGGGTAATTGGAGCAGCTTTTTTTTCTCCCTTCTCCTGCTTCACCAAAGAACTGTGACTATGCTGAGATCCCACAATTCTAGTACCCTAGAACTCCAGTCCAGGGAGCCCAACTTTGCACAAGAGAGAACAGGCAATTGCTGTATTCAGGTTAACTTGCTGTCTGTGCTCCTATGTGCTAACATTATGTTAAGGATCCTGAGAAGGTGCTGATAATGAAGGTACATACACTCATGCTCTTCTTTCAGCTGCAGCCTGTAGAAAGTGCCTCAGTTTATCTGTAAATATGGCCTGTCTAATAATATTTCCCTATAGCTTATTTACATCTGAGAGGTACTGAGATAGCAGAACAAGGGGGGGTGTAGGGGTACAGCAGTGAAGTGTTCTACAGCTGACCCAGGAACTCCAGGTAAAGGTGTGAACTACCACTGATTGAAAGAAGTACCTTATATCAGACCTATTGCCTTACACTAAAAAAAAAACAAAAAACAAAAAAAAACAGGAAGAAAAAACAGAAAGTTGTTAATGTCAATAGAACAACACCATCTTCTAATGCATTTTCCACTTCTACAGAAAGTTTTATCTAGCATTAATGTCAGTGATACAGGAAACTGGTGCTCTTTCTAGGAGAGGTCCAGCAGCAAAGGCAATTTGTGTCTCTGCCATTTAAAGTGACATGCTGTCTGCACAAGGAGAGATGAGAGCTATTAGATGAACACTTATGTGCTGCATTTTTAAACTCTGGCACACTGAATCAGAAGACATCTCAGCCTACCTTAGATTCTAGTGTTAAGTACAAAGACTGCCAGTTAATGAGTTACTTAATGGTTTATAAAATATCCCCGAGACTCCCCTCAAACTATAACCATTCCCATGCAGCAAACCAAGCATTGATCACACACTTACAAGCATTTTCCATATCAAATAACAGAAAGCAGAAGATAGACGGTGCTAAGACCCATTAAATTGCTGATACTTTGTGTTGAGGGGTGGCAAGACTGGCATCCTGTCTGCACACTGGGCGACAGACCCTTCCAGGCTGCCATTTCATTTGGTCACTAAAATATGGAGAGAGAACTATACTGTGGAATCATCCCATAACACTTTAGCACAAGCTTTATGCCAGGATTCTAATACTGAGCTAAATCAAGATACAGATTCTCTTTTCCTGGATGATAGGCAACAGCCCTTGGCGGCTCACACAGACTGCAGCAGGAGGAGAGCATGGCAGAAGCTAAGCCTGGTTTCCTCTGGATCAAAGTGCACTATCCATTGGCACAATAACCCCAGCTAAAGTGTCTGGATGGACTTTGAAATATGGCAGAAAATGTGAAAGTTTGCAAATTAACTTTTATGTTCCGCCCCATTCAGCTGGTGTGAAGTGCATTAAATGCTGCCATGGAGTGTGTCAGAGAGGGTACTGGATTGAGAACATTTAATGTGAACATCTGTACTTACAGGGTCACTGGCAATCTAAGTGGTTATCTGAGTGACTGACAAACCAAGCCTCCAGCTCAAAGGTTGCTATTTCGTTTGTATCTGTGTTTACATCCTACTACTAACGTGTTTCTTTCCTCATATACAAATCCTCAGTAACAAACCTATTTAAACTAGACTGTCTGATCAATAGTAGAATATAGTGCAGTCATAAACTATAAAAAGTATTAATGAGGATTTGAAACTATCTAGCATGTACTCAGAGAGCTATCATGCTGTCCTAAAGGGTTTTATTCCAGGAGAGGGCTGGTCTAAATGAGTATTCCACATGTGGTGGTTTATGGATATGCAATGTATGCCTAAGCTAGTATAGCAAATAATGAATGAAGACCTAGCAGGAAATATAGGGCACTTACTGGAAGAAGGTTTTTCCAGACAACTGTGATTTCAACATTAGAATTATAAAATACTTCAAAAGTCCACATTTCTTCACAGTGCATGCTTGCTATACTTCGCAGATTCAGCACTGCATGCACAGCACCACAAATGATGCCTGCTCACGAGCAAGTAGCTTATCTGCAAACATACATTCTCTGAACACATGCACTGTACCTGTGCTTGCAGTTTGCAGTATTCAACGTTCCTTAACTTCCTGAGAATCTGTGGGCTGTTTTAGCAAGAGAATTAAATACCCTTTTCAGTAATAATTTCTCCTTCCCCAGAGCTTTATGGAGAATTTTGTTGTTGTTTTCTGATTATTTTTGCTGTCAAATGCACACAGTTAAAGCTGTACAAGGCAGCTTTTGTATTCCACAAGAACAAGCTTCACTGACCCAAGAACCTCCAAGGCAGTGTCACTTCACTCATGTTAGTATGCATGGCTGTGCTGCTGGAGCTGCAGAGGAGGCCTCCAGGGCATTTCAGCATGATGCCAGCAACGACATCATCTCTCAGTGAACACTTGGAAGAACCTCACAAGTTTGGACTGGGCTGAGCAGATCTGGACAGGTGCTGGTCAGGCAGAGCTTTCCAGGAGCAAGGCAGAATATTGTCCCACCACAGGCTCACAGAGCACAGTGTGGCCCTGGAGCCTCGGTGCACCCACTTGGGCAAGCTCATTCTGCTACAGCTCCCAGGAACCACCTCTTGCTGCTTCTGCCTTTTGCAGAGTGAAAGGGGTAACTGAGCTGGAGGAGGCCTGCAGAACCTCGCTGTGCAGGGAGACACGTGCCAAGGAAAGAAGCAGGTTGACTTTAAAAGCATCACGATGCATTTAACCAAGCTGACAGGACAGGAGGGAAGAACAAAAAAAAAAAAAAACCATACTCAAGGCAAACTGCATTTGATCTGGAAATTATTAATATTTGAGACAATAAAGGCAGACCCCCTGAATACTATTTGCATAGAATCCCTCCTCAGAGCCAAACCACACTTTAAAGCACTTCATCTCGAAAGAGCTCTGCCGAATTGAAACTGAACTACTACCATGACTAGAGGGTTTTGGTGCCAAAAGATGTCAGATTGAACACGAAACAGAATTTTCATTCTTTTGTGTCCTCCATAAATATTAACAACTTGACACCCCATAATGAAAGCAAAATGCACTTAAGCACGGGCAGAAAAACCAAACTAGCCAACCATTCTTCTTTTAGGATTACAATTGGAAATTAGCTGTAGAGGTCAGAGTTTTCCAGCACCACTGTAGGCTGGGATTAACTCCACAAATATTGCGTACACAAGAGAAGAACTTGGCCTTGCGTGGTGCAAGAGGATTGCAATTCCATGAAATAACCATCCCATCCTTCCAGCCTTTAGCAGGATGGGAGCAGCTGCCAAATCCTTGTCTACCAACTGGCCTCAGCCCATGGTCACGGCCAGCAAGCAGAGGAGGGAAGTGCAGCATAGGGGGGCCACAGCAGGTAAACCTGAATCAGTCTGGAACATCCACAAAGCATAGGATGTTCTGAATTCTGTGTTTCTCTTCAAGCATCTCTCAATAAAACTTTTCTAGATAGCCCTTGGAGAGAACAGAGGAGGGCAGGAAATTTCCTCTGTGTGGGAAAAGTATTGGGGAATAAAAATAGGGAAATATTTGTTTCAATTATTCCCCCTGCACAGGCCATCAAAGGCTTTTACACACACAGTAAGGGAAGAAACATTTAAAATACTTAGGTTTTTGACCAGAGCAGCACCATTCACTCAACATATCTGTAATACCTTGTTGTTACTCTCAAAATAATTTCAAAAGCAGAACATGGCTACCACCATATTTACTGGTACCTTCAGGTATTTTCCCTCACCAGTTTCAGAGCCAACTTCAGAAAACAAAATGATAATAATTAAAGGGGCAGTGGTGCATCAGGCAATAGGAATACTTCCCAGCCAATCACAAATATTTGAACTTTTTACTCTTCAGGCTTTGCAAGTGCCCAGAGAGTCTTTTGAATGCCTGTCCTGCATGCCACAGAGTTTTACCTGCTGTGTCTGAGGCAGGAGCAGAGGAAGCTCACTGAAGGACACCAAGAGCAGCTTTGCTCAGGGAGAGCTCCTTCTCAATAGTGAGGGTATGCAGGAATGCTCTGCCTGCAATGTCCTGCTGCAGGAATCAGGGCCTGCCTGAGCTCCAAGTTATGTTTCCACGTTCTCCAGTACCAAAGGAAGGTGCTGAGGAGTCTGTTTCTTCAGCAGTTTCTTCATGATTAATTACTGCATGGGAAAAGAGTAGCCTTAGGTAAATTTCTCAAACTATGTGCTAGAAAGAGGGTCCCAGCATCGAAGAAACACAGAAGACAAAGAGTCCTGTTGTTTCTAGCATGAAATGAAGTCTGTTTGAAGTCTAGAGAACCCAGCAAACAGGTCTGTGGGGAGATATTTCTGCAGTGAGTCCCTAAAATTATCTGGGGTACCAGTTACTGCCATTGTCCTGGCTCCTTCCTTAGCACAACCTTGCAAACACTGACCTCACCCATCAAACACCTTCTGTTGAAATCTCAGACCCTCTTGAATGGGAACCCAGCCCAGCCTGGAAAGTCCTACTGTCTCCTAGTGAAATAAATTGCATTTTCATGCTCCAGTAAATACAAAGTGTGGGTGAACTCCCTTCAAGGAATGGTTAGAGCTCTGCAATGTTCCTAATCTCTAAATTGTTTAGGTAATTTCATTTCACTTTGCTGATAGATCAGGAATGTATTTTGCAGAATCATTTACTGATTGCCCATTTCATTCCTTTTGAAGTATTTCCAGAAATGCAGGGAAAGGACAGGGACATTTCCTATATTGTCTTTCCTCCACTTGCACCACTGCAATATTTCTTCTTAGGTGTTCAAATATCCTCTCCAAGTGAAAGAGGATGTTCACTCTCTCACTGTCTGGCTTCTTGCTGCCCACCCCTGTCTTTACTGCTCCCTGGCAGCTGCTTTAGGGGGATGTGCAGCAGCAGCTGCCAGGGAGTGCACAGGGGAGCGACAACCTCTGGCAGAGGTAGCTCACACCAGTGCTTCTAGAAGGGGCCAGAAGCCACCTCTTACACCATCACTCATTTAAATCTCCTGCCACAAGAGTGCTCTGAGTTCCCCCAGCTGCCTGTACAACTCCAGTGTTAGACCAGTTCCAGAAAGGATTTCACCAGGTCAACCTACAATCATTTAAGAGCATTTTGATGAGGTTGTGCAGGTACTTTACTGCATGATCAGCAGCTGTTCAGGTGAGGAGCTTCTACTCCAACCCCAGCAACTGGATCCCAGCAGCTCATCCTATCCAGCAGATGCTACTACCCTTCCCAGGGCTCAGGTTTATTTGATCCAGCTTTTATGCAAAAGCACATAAAAACAATATAAACACATTTATATAGGAGACAAATGCGTGTGTTTAAATTAGCTCATTCCACAAACACAGGCTATTGAACAGCCCCATCTGCACATGGGGAAGGCAGCAACGGCCAGGTGCATGTGTAGGAGAAGGGAAGGATGAAGCAAGGAGGAAAAAAACAGGAACAAGAGCTGAGTGCAACATGAGGATATAGAGAAGGAAAGAAGACAGACCCTCTTGTGTCTTAGCCACAGATGGGGCTGACCTGTGTCACTGCTGCTAAAGCTGGTGTGGAGTGGAAAAGCAATCCCAGGGCTGTGGGTGGGGATCCTGCAACCCCACCACCATCAAGCTTCACTCTTCAAGGGCTTTCCGTGAGATGCTGGGCCTTGGCAAGCCTGGCATCCACCTGAGCATGTCTGGCAGCCCTGTGGGCTTCCTATGCTGTGATGGCCACAGTATTTCACTGGGAATGAACAGGGGTCTGAAAGAGTGGAAGAACAAGAAAAAGATCAAAAACACCAATCCAAAAATGCTGGTGCACCTCCCTGCCATCTGCTGACATGTAAGTGCCCTGTCCAGAGAAAGATTTACAGTAGCCCTGAGAGTGGCCAGATGCCAAACTTCTCTGGGAACACCAGCTGGGACAGAGTCCCCAGCATTACTTCATGACTTTGACTCAGATATGACATTTCAGTTTGAAAGAGGTTTTTTGAAACATGCTAAAGCTGAAGTAAGAAGTTAGAACTTCCAAGGTGACATCCCTCAGCTCTGACCAGGAAGCCAAGATGACAAGTGCTGAAGATAACAGCAGGCCATGCCAGAGCAGAAAACCCCTCCTCTTGAAAAGGAAAGCTGCACTGAGACAGAATCCATAAATACTCGCTGCCTGGTGTCTGGTCTGGATAAAAAACACAGGGAATGCCCTCAGGACTAAATATAATGTTCTGTACTTTAATGATACATATCCTTGCATTGTTAAATCTGCTCTTTGCTTAGGTACAGACACTAAGGCGCGGACAAGCTGAGCGCTCCCTTGGAAAACCTGTGGCATTGCATACCCAAATATTTGAAATGTAATGGACATTGGTCCCTTAAGCCCCACAGGACTCATCTCAAGAGCTTATTCCTAATTCCTATGCATCTCCCCCTTTATGTGTGTATTTAAAATGAGTGAATCCCACTGGATTGTATTATGAGTATCACTGAAATTTACATATTAAACGTGCTTGTCCTGAACTGGCCTCAGACAATCCTAGGTTTTTACCAGAGAAAATTTTAGTAATTAAAAAAAAAAAAAAAAACCCTTGAAAATATACATACTTAAATTCTGTTAAACTTTTTGATACATATTAAAGCTGTCATATTAGACAAAAAGTCACAATGTTGCTAATTTAATTTAAACCAGCCGTGAAAACAAAGGATTTAACTACAGTGCAGTTAATGATTCCAATAAAAAAAAAAAAAAAACAAAAAACCCTAGCTGTTTACATGTTTTACACAAAGACTTTTCCTGGCCCCTTTTAGCTGTCCATACAATACATTGTTAAGTTAACACTTAATAACACCAGCTTAATATATAACAGAGGGAAAGTGCACTGCAGCCTCATTTGCTTTATTTAGCAAGTCCTATTAAATTCTGATTTTCTCCCTCAGAAGATCATAAACATACCAATGTTCACCTTTGAGAATGAAAGTCTAAAGTGCAACATAACATGGGCAAATCGCTTGACAAGTAATTTGTGACCCTCAATTTGAAACCACAATAAAAGTACCTGTTCTGCTAAATGGGAGAGCCGAGGCCAACTGGAGCATGAAACAGAAGAGGACATAAGTTGCCATTTCCCTTCTCTCCCAGCCCAACTGGGAGCCAGGCTGACTGTGACACTACCTGCAAGCCTTGGCTTCCAAAGGAATATCGCTGTGCAGGCTGGCACAAGCCAAATCCCCAAAGAAACAGGTGTCAGAGGGAAAACAAATTCTGGCTAGGACTTCAGCAGAGATAGGGCTGTCTTGTCAATAGCTGGTAGAACACCTTCAAATATATGAAAGAACTATAAACAAAGCTACAAATATGTCTGGGTTTGAGTAGCAATGAAAAAGCAGAGCTCCTGCTAGTACATTCCTGACAGCACTGACTGACAGTGAGTTTCGGGTGTTTTTGAGGGTGGTGGTGTGTATTAGCTCCTTTGCTGGAGTCCAAATTCTTTCAAAGGATATTTTACTGCAAAGCACTTAGTGCCTCAAAGCCTTGCTTGAATTCCCAGATAACACAAGCACCCTCAGACATGAAGTCCCAGGTCCAGCTCTAATGTATACATTTTTACCAGTTGTTCAAGGTATAATGTAATTAATTATAACAATTCAGCAGCAATTGAGCATGCATTTTACACAATATTATAACAAACACAAATGAAGAGATAATTTCGAGACACATCTTTTCTTTCTAAACCCCAGACTTATTTTTGATATGTTCTAAATGAGGCAAATTGATACAGCTGCAACATTACCAGGGCTCTCCTGCCTCATAATGAGATTTGGCTGGTAGAACCTGAAACTTCCCTTTGTTAGGAAGAGCAGAGAAAGCCTCTATGCCCCTTACTTCCAGGTGGCTATACTGTAAATGCAAAGCACAATCTACAGCTACCTCAAACAGAGAAATACAGAACATTTCTAGCTTTGATTCTCCATCACCAAGCTGCACTTGGCAAAGGCGGTGAATTCTGAATAGTGTCAGTTTAGGGCAGACACCCAAGAGCACTGGGGACCAGAAATCCAGCAGGGTGCTCTGCCCAGGCTAATTATTTGGTCTGCAAAGGACTAAGGCAACTCAGCTGCTGACCCCCTCCCATCTTGCTCCAGTGAGCTGCTCTGTGCATCTGTTCAAACCCCAGCCAGCCTGCAGGTCAGCTGGGCTGTAACTACACCATGCACAAAGCAAAATAAAGAGGCAAAAACTGCAAGTTCTCCCTTCAGAAGGCTATACTGAATTTGGCTGGGATAGGGTTAATTTTCTCCATCATAGTTTCATCATGATATGTTTTTGATTTGTGTTGAAAATAGTGATTTCATTGCACCCCTGACATCCCTGGTTACCCACTCCGACTAAACACAGGCCTGCTGCAGAAGAGTTGTTCCAGCTAGAGCATGTCAAAGGATTTGTTTGCCTGGGAGATTCCCTGGTGTCCCCTTGTGATGCTTAACCTCCTTTGTAGGTGGTACCAGTAAAAGTCACCTCCACTCCCCCAAACAGGCAGCACTAACACTGAGATCCAGCTCTCTAGAAATTGTTACACACAGAATGTAGGGGTGCTGTGGATTTTGTAAGATGCTGATTATACACAGCTGCAGAAGACATCCAACTATAATATTGATACAGGGTGCATTACAAGGCTCTGAATTTGTAGAGGCATTCCATAACCAATTGTCATCCAACATTACAGCTTGCTGGCCTTCAAGATCTCTGTCAAATGCATAATTGGGAGTTTTAATTAAAAAACTACCCACAACTTCGTAAAGAGCTAAAGATCAAGAGCCTGCAAAAACTGAAGAGAGATGAGGTTTGTTGTGTTCTTTTTACCCTCAGACACGCTACGAGTGGCAGTCACATACTAATTACAGGTCTCTTACAACAGCACACTGGGCAGTTTTCCAGACTGGTATCTCCACTGCAAACAGAGCCAAACTGCAGCTTATCAGACTCTGTTCACTTTGTCTAAGCTGGAGGTGTTTCGACACCTCAGCTTCAGTTCTGGGGAATTGTAGTATTTTATACTTCAGGCATTTAAGTTATATAATGGATAAACTCATGAATTTATTGCTCCTTCTGGATTCTCACCAGAGCAAAACTTATCTTGAAGAGGCCAAATGAGCAACAGAACCTACATCAGTAGTGTCAATACACCAGAGGTGATTGTGCTGTTCAGAGTGTCTGCATTTGGGGCAAGGGGAGGTGAAACCCAGGTGGGCCATCTCCCAGCTGCAGGGGCATTCAGACAATTTGCAGCTGCCAACTTTTGGCGTGGAAAAGATCTGAGGAGGAGCATTCAAAAGGCAGAAGAAGCCAGAACGGCTGAAGAGACGGTTGACTGGATCATTCCCTGATGTAGGTGCTGGAAACACACACCTTACATGCATGTTATTTCTCCCAACTAACTTGTTCTTCTGCAACTATTTACAGTTCCATTGCCTAGGTACCCAGTAGAAAAGGAGGGTAGAGATTTACCCTATAGGACTTCAGTGGATTTTTCCCTTTCTCTCTCTTGATTTTTCTTCCCACATTTTCCCAAGGCTGGAAACACAATGTTATGCCTAGGCTCTGTCCCTGAGCTGCTGTTCAGCCAGCTTTCCTGTACAACCCCAGCCAAGTAATTACCTGTCAGTCACATTACATGCTGGATGAAAGGAGGGATTTCTCATGGCTGGGCTGGAGAAGGCATGGGCTGCAGTACAGCATTTTCTGCTAAGCAGCACATAAAATACCTGAGAGCAGCACAAGGACATTGGAAAAGGCACACTCTTTGAGCTGAGTCTGGTTTGGTAAAAACCAAAACCTGTTTCATGCCATGGCATCTTCAGGGTGGTGGACGGCTGCAAAAGCCCTGAATTGTGTTTGCCTTTCCTCACTTCTGTGGTGGCAGTACCAGAGAAAAGGTCTATCTGTGGGAGCAGAAATCTTGCTGCATTTTGCAAGTTAGCCTGATGTCACACAAGGGAATGCAGAGGAGTCTTTTCTAATGGTTGTTGAACCTCCAGAACTTACATAAAGCGTGGTTTTCTCTCTACACCCTTAAACATGCCTACCTTTTGCTAACAATGATGTTTAGGGAGGTGTTGGCAGCTGATTGTATCACTTCATATAAAATTCAGGTGCTATTCGTGGTGTACTCCAAAGGTGTCTCTGAAAACATTTTTGTTCAGTTGCCTTTCCAAATAGCAGAAATCCTAAATTCTCTGCATTTGGCGCTGCATAATGTGTAAAAGAGATTGAATCCAATGCACAAAACAATGACTATGCATTCATTTACCACCGGAAATTACTTATTAACAGCTGTTAATACACAAATATAGCTAAACTGCTAATTCTGAACCTTATCTATGCTCTCTGGGTTCACTTTGTTCCACTAAACCCTATGCATTTGTGAGCTGCTCAGTAAGGATCCACATAAGGTTCTCTCAGAAAAGCAGTGTCAGATTTCACTCAGGATCCACAGCTCTGCAGAGAAAGGAGAAAAGCCACTGCTCGACATCAATAAGGAGGAGAGTGGAGTCTGTGTAATCAGGGCTCATATAACATTTTACTATGTATTCTAAACCTGCTGTCTATAATACAGATGTATCCAGAGCCTGCAGTTCTGGCCACTGCATGTTTGGAGATATATAGGTTTAGATTTTAAGCATTTATAGAACAAAACTAATCCCACTTTGGAGCTAAAAAATTATTATAGGCAACAGTCTTTCATATCAGAAATCCTTCACATGTTTGTTATTACATGAATCCCCCAGAATATATTCTAGCAGAAATACTTGGCACTGTAAGAACGCTTCAATGTACTTGTTCAGTTCAAAAAAAAAAAAACTAGTTAAGATTGCAAGGCTAGAGATGCAGTCATATGCCTGAATATAACCTGAGACGCAGACAAACCAGTAGTGGGAGGACCATTTATACTTAGTGACTAGGTTGTCAGCGTGAAAACCACAAGTGGGTTGTAAGTGTAGGGTTGGCTGTATTTAGCTTTGTTATATTTGCTGATTCAGCTCTGACAATCCAGGGATGCTTAGTCAAATCGTTGCTCAATTTGACTAAGCAGACAGTTTTGTTTGCCTTATCTCAATCCATTTGGCTGATAACAAGGCCTGACAAGAACACCAGCATTTTCTTTAAAGATCATCTTCTCCAAATGCAATCTTGCTTGTCTTCACCACCCCTTAAACCAGACACATGCAAGAAAGACTCCAACTATGTCCTCTTTATGCCACATAAAACCAGAAATAAAGACACTTGGTGCACAGGAAGGATCTGTATGCTAGTGCCAGTTATGAAATGCACAGCCAGATAAATATTTTGAGGGGGGGTTCTGTATCAGAAGCATTTTTTAAAGTGTTCATTAAATGCCCAAACACTTCACACTATGTTTTTCTTCAAGCCTGGCTGTATGACACATGTTGACCTTGCCCACAGTTATTGGTCACAATTAATCAGAAACAGCTCCTCTTCCTTTTCTCCTTCCTTCAGGAAACCTTGCTCTTAAGTGGTTTTGGTGCCATTTTCAGGGAGGCAGTTGAAAAAACTAAGGATTAGAATTACTTTTTTTTTCTTTTTAAGAGACCCAATGCTATTTTGAAAGTTTATAAGCAGTCAGAAGTGACATCACTTTTCTAACACGTGTTCTTTAAGCATAAGTGGTGGGAATTTCAAAGCACGTTCAGCACTGCTCTTTTTCCTTTCCCAACCGAATCAACAGCCAAACTTCTACTGACCCTCATGGCAACTGAATTCTGCAAATACCGTAAAAGCCTCACTCAAAGCAAAGCAATTAAGGAGTTTGATAAAACCTGCAGTGCTGGATTTCAGGATTAAAGGCAGCAAAGGACTCCTGGTGTTGCTCCTCTTCCCCACTGATGGCCAGCACCCTCTGTGCTCCTCAGGCAGCCTCTGTGCAGCAAACAGACGCGGTCAGGGGCTGCAGAATTCGGATTGCCTCCCTGAGCCCTCCTGCCTTCACAAGGCTCTCTCACCTTCCTACACAGTACGAAAAAAATAATAAGGCACTGTTTTGATAGAGACAAAACGGTTGTTCGAATACTTCTGCTAATTTCGCAAAGATGTACGATAATGCTTCACATATGGCTCTGTGCCTTTTAATAACAAAAATTGAGCGCGCGTTTCAAGGCGCAAGTTTTGTTGATATGCTGCTGATAGTCCAGAGTAACTGTTTGCCTTGTGGTTTTAATTATTCTAAAGGCAGCCCAGGGATCATTTACCCAGAGCTAATGGGTTTAGGGGCTCTTTAAGAAGCACGATAAGCCCACAGATGTGGCAGGGAATGGCACGGGGGTCAGAGCCGCTGTGGGGGCCGCACTCTGGAGGATGAGGAGGTCACAGGGAAGGGTTTATCCAGCAGCCTCCGGCCTCTTAATTATCACATGGCCGTTAGGATAGCCGTGTTCTGTGTAAACATCCCTGTTTTCTCTGGAGGGGACTCTGATCTGCAGAGCACAGTCCACAGCCTCCAGAGCCGCTTCCCGCCTTTGCGGCAGCGCACCCACGGACAGGGCCGGAGCGCCGCTGTGGGGAGCAGGCCCTGAGGGCCCGTCTCCCCAATCCCACCCTAAACCCCGGCGGTGACCCCGGCAGCCGCCCCCACCCGTGCTGGCCAGCCCCCCACACCGCCACAGTGCCTCAGGAGGCCACCGCTGTTCCGCCGTGCTCATGCAGGTGCCTGCCTGGCCAGCACCTCCTGCCAGCCCCGGGCCCTGAGCCGGGGTGGAAGCGGGGCAGCGGGAACGGGACCGGCTGCAGCTACTTACACCAGCTCAAATGACAACACTGCGGCTACATAAAGAGCTTTTAGTCGACTTGCACAAGGAACTAGGCCGTGTCGTCACTATCTTGGTCATCAGCTGCGCAGGGAACGTACCTGGCCTCTCCAAAAATAAGAGGACGATCTCTCCCATGGCTGCAACTTCCCAGCTGCAGTGCTTTTACCTGGGTAGCGAGTTGAGAGTGTTTGAAACTGCATCAGGGTGTTTCAGGCCCAGCTCTCACTTAGCACTCATCTAGCACAAAGTCACAGCTGTGATTCCTGGATCACACCAGAAAAAGGTAGGTAGGAATCTGGCCTCTTCTATTAAAGACTGTGTTACATCATAGTAAGTACAGCTTCTTTTAGAACACTAATTGTTAATTGTTCTAGATAATGACTTGTATTTTAGGGATTAAACATAATGAACTCGTTGTATAAACCCCGGAAACATTTTGCAGGCAGAAGATTATTTTATCTAAAATATGAAAAGTACAGGTACAGAATGGGTGAAGGCCTACCAGGTAGACACCTACAATATTTTAGGATTCAAAGCTGAAAACAGATTTAAAGCACCTGAAAATGCAACAGGTCACTTCCCACTGGACTGGGAGTAAGTAGGAGGTCAGCAGCTTCATGGACAGCAACACAGTCATCCTCTGTCAGGAGCAGGAGAGCAATCAAAGACCTGCCAGCTGCAAAGAAATCTTTGCAGTTCATGTGGACCTTAAGAAAGGGATCAGGCCTGCCACATTATAAGTTTCTCCTTCTTTGCGAGAGACCCTATCAATTTTGCAGAGGTTTTCAGCCCATTATCACATTACAGGTAGACAGTTGTCATAAAGCATTAGATCTAAGCAGGGCTGACAGCATAACTGCGGGCTAGCTCCAGGCTTGGCAGTCTGTGCAGCACCTGCAGGCGCAGGACCAGAGTGTGCTCCATCAAGAGACAGGCTGGTGTAATCTGCTGTGAATCACTTTGAATTGCTGCCCTTAATTGACAGCGCACTCAAGACCTGGCCCACTATGTAGACAAAACTCTGAGTACTAGTACACACACAGTCTTGCCAGAAACCTGCTTGCTCTCAGATGAGCAATGGCTACAGACCCATCTTTTTCACTAGAGCAAGAGCTCTGTGTTTTGGTCTGCTCCTTCATCATTGCAGGCTCATCAGCACCACAAGAATAAGCAAAAACAATGTTTATCCTAAAAATTGGGAGGGGGTTATGGAGGAAGAGTTGGGTGGGGATTGAGCAGCCAATGTGCTACTGTCCTGGGGAAAAGGAGACACACACACACGCTTCAGCCAGGATCAGAAAGCCTGGACCCTGGAAGAATGCACAGCCAGTATCAATGTGCTATAGGACAAGATCCTTGGGGTGAGATGGCAACCCCCCCTCTCTCTCTGGGGATACAAATATCCCAATTCAGGCTTCTCAGCAGCTTTTCTTATAGAGTACACCGAGAAAAACACAACCAGACAATACAGACAGAAGATATAATTGTCATCCTTGCACTCCACCATGAGCCTAATCCTGCTCCCTCCAAATCAGCAAGCATTTGCTAGAGATTTAAATAGTCAGGTGCTGAAACTTCCACGGCCAGGTGAAGAGGATTCCTCTTATTTCTGCTGTCTCTAGTCACCTCCTGAACAAACTCTCACCTCCTCATGTCCCAACCTATGTTGTAAGCTGGACACTTCCTTTGGTTTCAAAGTTTGTTGTTGTCATTGATATCAGAATTTTAATGGTCTTTTAGACCCAAATTCTTACTTGTGCTCTCCTGGAAACATCAAAAAATTGAAACTGAAAGTGCTTAAACGCCTGCCTCCCTGCTGCCAATAGAGGATGTAGCAAGGCCCCAAAACAAAGGGGATTCAGGCTTCAGAGGCCCCTTAAGAGTCTCAGTCTTTTAACTGAAGTTCCAAAAACGTTTGCTGAAAAGATTAAGAGGAAACACAGAGCATGCTGGGTGGGACATTCTGGTTGTTGAGCCAAGTCCCTTCTCTGCCACAGATGCAGTTTCTGGCTTCCTGGGGAGAAGCCAGCTGAAAGAAAAGCCATAAAGAGATTGCATGGCTGAAGGAGCAGTTTCCATGACCAGACAAACCCTTCTCCTTATTCTTTCAAAATCTGCAGGGCCCATACTACAGTACCTGACTGGACTGGCAGCAGCTTGCTCAGAGCCACATCATCTACCCAGGGCTGCCTGCTGCATCCTGCTGCTCTGCCTCCCTCAGCACCCACAGGGATCCCTCAGCATCCAGTCCCATCTTGGCATTTGTTTAACCCCATATGCTCATTTCAAGGGCCAATTTGTACGAGGGACCACCAGCAACACACGTCAGATCTGGTTTAAGACTTGGTTTGAAGGCATTCAGATAGAAGAATAATCGTACAGGGATGTGGTTTACTCTGGAGAAATAGAGGCTATGTTTAAATGTCTGAAATTCCTGGTGACTCTAATAATTGTAACCTCCGCCTCAATAAAATGCACAAATGATGTTATTGAAACATTTCCAATCAAAAGGTATTATTTTTGGTTTAAAACATATGCAGTAGTCAGTATTTAAAAGCAAGACGTCTGGGCGGGCTTACCTCTTTCAGGGGAAAACTACTGGAACGCTGGTCTAGTCTGTCTTTCTCTGTTTTTATAGCCTTCATATTACAACATTATAACCTTCATACAGTCCCTCTGTTGCTTTTTCTTACCAACCAGAAAGTAGCTCTACAGTCACTCACTGGAGAGAGGTTTTTTACATTAAGGTGTGTTTCAGAGCTTGACCTGGGAAGACACCACAATCCCTGGAGAAGCACTGTCCCTGCAGTAGCTGAGCATCCTCAGTACCACAAAACCCAGTGGGCACCAGCAGTGCTCCAAGCCTGGTTATTGTGCCAGTCTAGCAGGCACAAAACAAAAAGTCAGGAACCTGAGAGCCCCTCGTCAATTTTGACTTGGCAGATCACAGGGTTACATAACAGTGGCTTGTAGGATGAGGATTTTATTTTCAGTGGCATCTTGAGACTTTATGACACCTACAAGGAAGTCTCAGAAGGTATAAGATGGTAAAGTGCCCAACTGCAGCTTTAAGTGCTCAAATATCAAGCACAAGTATTTCATCTGAAAAGAGATCTCAGGATCCCCAGCACTCTTGGAATTTTGCCTTGAGCTCTCTGCTGACCTGCATTGCTCACATGAACAAAGTCAGAGGCATCTCACAGAAGCTGGCAGAAATTGGGCCAGTGTTTCATGATTCACATGCCTATAGGATTAGTTATAATTAGTGTCTTCAAGTCAGACAATAACCATGTCATGCTCTTGCACTCCATGGGTGCAGTATCAGCACATATGGAAGACATTTATTACTATAAATATTCGGGCACTTGATAGTTATCCAAAAATATAAAATCAGGTTAATCGTTCTATCCTACAATCCCTGGCAACACATTTGAACTCAGGTTTTTCTGGCTCAGCTTAAAGTTTCACATATATGATCACTTCTGCCAGCTGGCAGCATTAAAATCTTAGGCTAAAGTTGCTCTCCAGGAGCCAAATCTATCTGCACAGTAACATTACAGAGCTTAGCTTTTTGCATGCCATATACTACCTAAAGATATCTTCCTGTTGCATAGAACTATGAAAGTTTATGTAGGCCAGATAGAAGAATTACTTTTCTTTTCAGAGTTAATCATTAACATCTCTCAGGGAAATAAACGACTGAGGTTATTGTCTTATTTCCAAAGGTTGCCCTGGGGCTAATTAAATAATTACTTTGCCGCATAATATAAGGGTAGCTATGCTGTCCCCACATTCATACAGGTAAAACTGTTTCCAAAAATAGAAAAAAAAAAAAGATAAAATAGAAGACAAAATTTTTGAAGAATATATAGCTACCCATCAGAGCAAAGGCATGGGAGACTAAGCTAACAAACTTCCCTAATAAAAAGCCACTCAGCAACAGGAGCATCAGAGGTTATTTGACTTCCAGTAACACAGCACGCCATCCTTGGACTCATCAAGTCTCCCACAAATGCAATAAAATTCAATGGCCATTTTACAATCTATTAGGTGTCATAAAAGCTACAAGACCCATGTATTCCTCTCTGGTCCTGCTCTTCAAGGGAAACTGCTGGGTTTTCCATGCACTCAGCTCATGATTTGTGGAGTTACAGCAAATGCAGGTCCACCCTCAGCTCCTGGACCTGCCTCAGCCCACCTGCAGCATTGTCCACATGCATAAAATAAAGTGACTTCTCAGACACCAAATATTCAGAGTCCAGTCCCAGCACCACAGAACACACAGGTCTGGGGCCAGGACAGCTACTTGCACGGGACACAGAGTCAGAGCCCAGAAAAAAAAAAAAAAAAAAAGCACTGAAAGATCAGTGCCAGCCCAGCATGGAGGCACCCCTGCAGGGAGCTTCTTGAAGTGGGAGGCAGGCATGGAACCAGCAGGACCCACACACAGCTAAAGCCTCCAGCAGGAGCCAAGCTGGCTCTTTACAGAGGCTCTGTGACACATCTGTGCCCCATCCTTCAGAGCATCCCAGAGTGGATGCAGTACCTAGGTCATTGCATCAGCCATCAGCTTATGGACAATTGACAGGAACCAGAAAAGATGGTGGAACCTTATTGAAGATGATCATAAAAAGAGAACAGCAACTGACAGCTGGACACAGTGATGCTGGCATCTCTCTGGGATGGGGATTCCCCCCAGGCACAGATAGCTGCTCTAGTGTTTGCCTTTGAAACTTTTTTTTTTTAATGAGAGGTGTCAACCTGACACCCCTGAAAAACAAACTTTCCTGTATCATCAGAATAAGAAGGTGCCAAGTAGATAAACACCCTCCCTTTGAGCCATGTGCAGAAAGGCTGAAGCAAGTGAACACATGCAAGGTTTTTGCACTACATAACATAGGACCTCATGTTCTCTCCCTTCACTGGGAAACCTCAGGTAACTCAAATTACCTGTCCAAGGAGCTTCAAGTTTCCCTTTTCTAGCCTTCATCTATTTTACAGCTTAAAGACTCACCCCCACCATCTCACATCCATGCTCAGAAGGCATCCAGGCTCCTCCTCTTTATTCTGTTTGCTTCCAGGATGAACCTGCCAGCACTCTTACCTTCTGTAGCCCTTCCTGCTCCTCCGTCAGAATGCTGTAGGTAGTCCAGTCTCCCCTGCTTGCCGTGGCAGGTCAGCACACCCCCACAGGCTGCAGAGATCCCAGGACACCACCTCTCTCTCTTGCCTGCCACTCTCTGAGCCCTTCACCGCCTGATAACAGAGCTGCCTCAAGCCCTGGCAGAAAGGCAGTGAGCTGAGCTAGCCAAACCTCTTCACAAACACACCTGGAGGCATTTAAGTGAGTGACCCCATCCCACACACCTGTCTTTAGCTGAGTGAACCCCTCCCTGGGCTGAGCTGCTGCTTTGAAACACCTCCACCTCACAATTTGAGCAATACACCTCTCCCTGCACACAGCTGTTCTATGGGCCAAGGGACAAAATAGCCAGAGCACTACACTGCAAGTTCTGTAGTTCAGCTGGGAATGCTGGATCAGCAGCTGGATATTGCAGTGGTTGATGTTCCTTTACATGGCCATACATGCAGTATATGCCGCATTTTACCACATACATGCATTTGCAAGACAAAACGTTCTTTTTATCCATAGAGCCTTAACATTGATCATGCATCATAAAAAAAGAACGTTTTGCAGAGGGTAAATGCCTGTTAATCATAAGCTAAAGGGGAAAGGAAAAATTTTAAGTGATATATAAAGGGAGGAAGTGACTCAGTGGGTGGGAGGGAGGGGACAAGCATTCCAGACAGATGGGACATGAATAACTTTTCCATCTCCCTCTCTCTCTTCTCTCCCAAGACTTGCAGGAACTGCTGTGTTGAAATAGTCAGTCATTAACTATTTGATGAGGTTTTAAAATCTGAACTGAATTCTCTGGATGTAACCAGCTATTATTACAGGGTCTGCATCATAGCAATGCAAGTGTTGGAGTCCTTTGGCAAGCCATAGTGGTGAGGGCAGGACGGAGCACTCTGGAGGAAAAGCCACTAAATGGCGTCAGCTGTGTGGCTCTGCACAGCCCTGGAAATGCTGCAGGAATCAGAGCAGCAGTGATTAGTGAGTTTGCAGACCCACTGTGACCAAGCACCAGGGATCCATCCACAGCTGGTGAAAGCCCTGATACTCCAGCGCTGATACTCAGTGCTGCTCATCCCACGGGAGAGCCGGATCCTGGACACGCTGGGTGAAGGTCACCCTGGAGGAAACTGCTGTGCTCCTCCAAAAACCCTCTGGCTTTTGCTGTCCTCCTGCAGGGCAGTCTCTGAGGCAGTCTCCCTTAACAGCATCCACCTTTTCAGAGGGCTGGGGTACAGCAAAAATATCCTTTTGGTGCCACTTCAAGAGCAGGATTTAGACCATGGGGAACCTCTCCTGCTCAGTCCACCTTACGCTACACAAACAGTCTCTGAGAAAACCCGAATGAAGCATTTCCCTTCATGGATGCCAAAGGCTAATTGACCAGCATGAGACCTGCTGAACTTGGTGGAACCTGGGTGGATATAATCACTCAAGAGAGCCAATAACCAATTAACTGAATGGCTCCAGGAGTTTTGAGGTCTTCCTTTTTATTCAAGAGCAAATCAAAGATCAATTTCCTAATAACCTTTGTAATATCTGCTATTCCTTTTCATTATTATTATTAGCATTGCAGCAATGTTTCGTGCATATAATGAAAAAGTAAGATGAGTTGGAGTGGCCTCAGTGGTAGGAAAGGAGTGGGCGCAGCCTCAAGCTAAAAAAGCACACAGATCTACAGACATAAATATAAACCAGGAGTGCTGTCCAAAGCCCTTCATAGCACAGGCCAAGTCATGAGGGGATCCTGACCACAAAATAAGATTCTACCCCTGTTGATAACTTGTGCCAGTTCATCAGGTTTTGCACAAGGAAAAGCAAAAAACTTAATTACATTCATCAAGCGTTGCAGTGTCATGGTTTAGCCTGGCCCTCCCAGCACTGCCGCATTGTCCTGTGGCCTCGGTCAGTTGCTGCCAGCAGGCAGAAAGCAGTGGGAACCAGTTGGGAATTGCATGGCAGCCCAGAGTCCAGCTGCTCCGGGCCCTGTGGCAGTGACAGGGCACAAGGACATGCTCCTTTCTGCCACAGGCCTCGGGCAGGGCAGGTAAAACCTTCCTCTGCCTCCATCACATCCACCAGAGCCCCAAGAGATGTGCTCCTCAAATCCCATCATTGCATTGCCCTGCAGTTCCCCTATGTGTTTTGCTTTTGAAATTGCATTTTCCAGTTCTCTCTGCAGCTACATGACAAGCTCAAATCAGGTTCCCTTTGTCAGAAAGTCTCCAGCACTCCTTGCAGTTTTATTCTTGCAGTAAGGCAAGAAACAACAGCCCAATGTACAAATTCCTCCTTGCCTCCCAGTCCCTCCTTTTCTCCTCTGGTGAAAACAGGGACTCTTGGAGATCATGATCTCCCCTATGAAGATACAAACAGCATCATCTACATTTTTCAGCACCTCCAACATATTCCATTGTGTGTTATCAGGCAGCCTCTGGTTGGTGCAGGTTTCCCTTTTGGATGCATGGCTTTGCATGGCTCTGGGGAAGTCCCCTCCACAACAGCAGAGTAAGACTGCTTTAATTTCTCTTGCGTGCATTTTAGCTGAGAGTGTTTTACCAGACTGCACAAGAATAAAAACATTGCAAAATAAGTCTCTGGAGGAGAAAGTGAGAACTCAGGAGAAAGGGGATGATGCTGAGGCCCTTTTTAGAGGAGCTGCAGCTGGATAATTGTCCAAGATAGACTGGCTTGTTGACTTTCTCACAGCAAAAGGCACAGGGCTGTTTAATTGATTTCAGCCTGTAACTAAACATATACTTCTTTCAATATAATGAACAACAATGCTACAATACTGCTCTCCTAATGTAAATTGATCCATTACAGATGAGTGTTTAGATCAATGTGTGATGTCCTGATTGGAAATAAAACTGTTTGCTCAAGATCACTATAAAGACAATGGGCACTGATAGATGATATTTATGTGACAAGGAACGGCTCTTAAAAAGGAGGTTGCCAAGACCACGTCCATCAATTATGAAACCAGCATTCACCCGGCTGCCGTGCAAGTATTTTGAAAGACAAGAAGAAAGAGGAAAATATCCCAATTACTTCTCTCAGCCCCACAGTCCTTCTCCCTCTCCAGCATGGAAACTCCTTAGCTCCAGGCTCACTGGTGTGGGAGCCACAACCGCCTGGGCAGGGCACCCAGCACCCGTGGTTGTGTAGGGCTCAGCGATGCTGTTCATCTGCCTGCATTGCACTGGGGCTCATTTCCTCCCAGAGCAGCTGGCTTCCACTGGGGAATTGTGCCATGGTCTGTGTCCTGTGTGCTCATAGCCCGTGTTTTGTCATGTCCCTGCATGTAGAGAGAAGCTAAAGCTACCCTTCCAGTCCATTGTGATCAATCCATGTGCTGGTAGCTACTCGCTGTGGTCTTTCATTACCTCTCTTGCATGGGGCACTTCTGGTTTTTCCCTTGTGTACTGAGGAGGTTGCTGGAATACGGGCTTGCCTGGAATGTGTCCCAGCCATTCATTACCGGGGCAGCTGCAAGCACTTCTCTTTCTCCTGGGGCTGAGCATCTCCTCCGAAGGGCTCTGTCAGGGCTCACGGTGGGATGGGGCAGCGCCTGCAGCCCTCCCGGGGCCCGGCAGCCTCCTGCCCGCCGCAGCCCCCACAGCTCGGCGGGGCTCGAGGGGCAGCGCTGGGAGCAGCAGCCGTGCTGTCACTGCGCACCCAGGCAGCCACAGATGTCCCTGCTGGGACAGGGCTGGGCTGGCTCGGCGCAGGGACACCCAGCTTGCAGGGGGTGCAGTTGCTGTCTATGAATATATTGGGTGGTGGGTGGCCGGAGGTCAGGAAGGGACGCTGGGTGGGGGAAATTAAATGAAAGGACAATGTTGACACAGAACAAATGATGCTAAATGGCTTGTGAAAATAGATCCATTAAGGGAATGATATTCTGCAACAGCCTTTAAATACAAACAGAGGAGACTTGGTCGGTTTAGAAACCAAAGGCTGAGCTCTGTGGTGAAAGGACTGCATTTGCTGGTCATGTCCTGCTTCACTTCCCTTGCAAGAGTCTCCTTCATGTCAGTGAGACCAATCTGCTGCATTTTTTCCTCTCGAGGGCTAACACAATCCAAACACTTCTCTGGTCATTTCTGACCATAAAAAGCTGAGACTGTGATGAGTGTAGCATGTACTTCATCACACGGTAAAGAGAGACCAAGGCTGGACAAACAGGGAACAGTCTGTTAAGGCATGAAAGAGTGCTCTCTCTCTCTCCTCTCAAAGGAGAATGTGGTCCACTGACCTGGTCAAATCTGAGCCATGGAGAGGTGACCTCTTACGTGTAATTGTAAGGAAGGTGTTAAGGGACATCATGGTGGTTGTTGCTACTCAGGCACCGTGGCTGATGCTCAGGGTACTCAATTATTTCATCCCAGGAGCAGTTGTCCTGAGGCCATGACAGAGAAGCTCTGTTGCTCTCAGCATCCTTTCAGCTGATGCAAGCTTCTGTGGGGTCCTTCTACTTTTTCCCACTCCCACCCTTGTAAAGAAAAGCACAGCATCAAAGTAGGACAGAGGGCCCGCCATCTCCCTGTGACTGTGGACAAAATGCTCATCAAAATGCAGCATCACCTCCAGCACTGTCCTGCGACCTCAACAGCTCTGCAGTGCACAGAGAAGTGTGACAGGAAATGGGTGAACACCGCAATAGAAAACAACTTCTGTGTGTGTGGCTGTCCTTTGGGGCAATGGCAGCATTTAACTTTGTGCTTAGCAGTCCTATCATGGCACGAAGCCTGTCCATTCAAACATGAGACCACAGACCTGCAGCACACAGGTTAAGAAACACGCAGGCACACGCCACAACACCTCAAACAGGGCTCAGACTGGTGTTGGCCTATGGAGGGGTCCACACAGGGGACATAAACTTTCTCTCCCACAAGGATTGTGGTCCATGCATGTGCACTTAGTTTGTGTTTGGCTGGCCCTTCCCACACTGAAGGAAGTCACTTCCTCAGTAAGCCTCAGGTTGAAAGTCATGCCCAGAGTCACTCAGCGAGGAGACATTGGCTGATGGCACGTTTAGTCTGGTGCTGTAACAGGAGTAGTGAACACCACCTGCATTTCTGCTCTTGCAAATCAAAACTGTTAAGATTGGTCATAAAAATAAAGTCGCTTTTCTGAGAACATTTCATTAGAGATCTTCACCCCATGCCAAGGAATATCATTCCTCATGGATATGAGATGAAAATCAAGAATTATGTAGCTTTTATGCAGAATAGAACTATGGATACCTTAGCTGTGACAGATACTATCTGTGAGCATTCCAGGCTCACTAGCAGCAAATAGCCTTTTCTTTCTGTCATTATCTCGATGGACTCTCAAAAGGAGTTCAAAGGGGAATTCCATCACTAGCCTAAGCAAAATTTTCCTTGAAACAGCCTCAGCTGAACAGTAAGCCCTCAATTCAGGAAAATTCGTTTGATCAGGACAGCTATTTCTGAGGGAAAAAAATATCCTTCATTACCTGGAACTTTCACCTAGAAGAGAAAAGCCTAACAAAAGACAAAATCAGGAAGGGAAAGCCCAATTCCCCTTAGAATATGGTACAGATTTAGTAGGGAGAGAAACCACCATTCAAACAAACTACTGAGGGCAACAGTGATTTTCCAGCTCCTGAGGTCTTCAAATCAAGACCAGATCCCTTCTGAAGGGTAAATTACACCACTTCTCTTAGGAGGAACCAGCTGTAGCTCCTGAAACTGTACCACAGGACAGAGGGGATGACTCTTGCCTTGAGCGAGTGCTGCCTTGCAGACAGAGCCAGCATTTGCAGGGCTGGAGCACCGTGTGCCTGGTGTGTGTCCCTGACCCTGGCAGAGGGGAAAGCACAGGAGAGCCTTCCAAAGACAGACCTGCCAGGGAGCAGCAGCCACAACCCACAGCTCAACAGCTGAGCCTCACTTTGCTTCCCACCACCTCCATTCTCCCCGGCTCTAGCGAGCCACCCCTGCCAGTCAAACAGGGCCAGCATTCACCTATCAACAACCAAAATTTAGTGGGAAGGAGGGGAAAGCCTGCAGAAATCTGCGCTTGAACTGCTGCTGTCTCTCCCTCACTCGACTCCTCTCTTTGCCTGAGGCAGGGCTGACTCACCCAGAGCATGCTCTGCAGTTGGCAGGCTCCCCACCGCCCACCCCACCGCCAAGGAGTGAGCACACAGGTTTCCTGCCATCCCAGAGAGATGGGGCTTTCACACGCCTGCACTGTCTGTGTGTGAGCAGAGAACAAGGGGGTCTTGGCAGGGATGCCAGTGCTTTCCATCCTTGCTTCGGTGAACTTTTCCAAAGGTTTCAAGGGTGGCCTGCATTTGCTGTTCCCTGTTGGCTCTGCCACACTGCCTGCTCCCTCAAGTCTCAGGCTGCCAGTGTCTCTCCCCTGGATGCCTTGGCTTGTGTTATTTTGTGTCAAAACCGGCATGTTTTTTTAATGGTAATAAATAAGTTAAAACTGCATCTTTAATTAATCATTGCACTTTATATTGTAAGTGGAGATTTTTTGTAATGATTCGTTTATGATTTCACAATGTCATTTGCTCACTGTCAAATGTATCCAGCTTTTATCCCTCTATATTTAACAGGTTCAGGACAGAAACAAAATTTCATCCAGGAGGGATTTTAATCCATTTAGTCTGGAGCAAATATTTGGTCATTAAGTAAGTGGAAAGAGATCGAGTGGATACTTCTATCTAAGCAACAATGAACTTGAGACACTAGTCAGTATGTTCATCATCTTAAAACATTTTAAACTAATCTTAACATGTTTATTTTTCACTGACACAGGTTTGAAACTGGAAATACATATGTCTGGATGACTAAAACATGAACAACAAATAGGAGCAGCAGCATGTAAAGTATAGAGAAGTAGAAGCACTAATAGAAATATTTCTGCTATAGCAGCTATTAAATGAATTTTTTTGTGTTTGGAAGAAGAACCCATATGTTTATAGGATTTTTCCCCCCAATTAAAATATGTGTGTATGAGTGTGTCTTTCTCTAAGTATTATTTAGCTACACACACACACAGGGTTCATGTATAAAATTCTCTACCAGTGAAGTGAGAGCTGCTTCTCCTTTAGTTTTTTGTCCTACTGGCAGGCAGAAAGGGCACCCAACCCAACCCCATCAGCACCATCACAGCTCCTGCAGGTGCAGATTTCAAGGCCAGTTTATGCCCTCTGTCACCTCCCATGCCCAGAGTTCAGAGCAGAGGCAGCAGAGCCAGGCACCGGGATCTGCCCGTGCCAGCCGTGTGCTCCCATGGCAAGGGCACAGGTAGCCCAGGACCCCTCAGAGGGGAGTGCAGGGACAGCAGTTGTGTGAACAGCACTCCACAAATGCTGCTGTGCACAGCTTCAGGTGCCAGGACATTCCCCGAGCACTCAGAAAGATGCTTGGTTTTATTTGGTCTCTGATTAAATACAAGTGGCACGCAGGCGGCTGGAAACCCAAAGATGTGGTTATTCCTTCACCTCCCCTTATTTTTTTTTCTCAAGGGAGCACATAGATATTTTATATAGGATATAAATAAGCCACAAGAAAGAACTATTGTATTGGAACTATAGGAAAAATAATAAATGCTTTTAAACATTGTTCTACCTCAATTCCTAGACAACTCGAGTCTGTCGTGCAGTATATGATTTGTCTGCTAGGACTGAATCCAGGCACTTACCACTTTGTTAGCTTAAGAATTTTGAGCAATTTTTTCCATTTATCTGTATTCTCCCCAAAAACATTTCACACATTTCTCAGATACATCAATCCTTCCGGCATTCCTCTATGCACTCAGTAGGATGCCCCGCTATAAATATAATACAGCCTTTTATTATGTCCATTAACCATGGACATGTGTGCTCCAAAAGTTTCCTGACACGCAGTCATTTGTGGCTTTTTAATTATAAACAGAAAAAAAAAATCTACCAGCAAAAGAAGACAGCAGACTGGAAGTGGATCTTTATGTGTGTGTTTTGAGTATATTCTCCAAGAGGCTGAAGGCACCCCCACCCTCCCCCTGAACCCACCACAACACCCTGTGTTTCTGCACCTACGTGTGCAGACAGGTTAGTGCTGGTGACAGACATTTGTCACCTGTGCCAGCTCCAGGGCACTTGTGCAGCTTTTCAAGACCAAATGACACCGATCAAACCTTTTCTCAACAGGCAAATATGCCCCCTCCATCTTGCAGACCTTGTTCCACTTGAGCTCAGGAGAAAAGAAAAAAGGCCCGGTAAATTACTTGACAAATTAAGTCATATTTATTGAATGCGTTTTATTTCAACAACCAAAAAATTCTAACAGCCTAACAATGCACATAAGTTAAAAATTAATTATCACTTAGTGATAACGAAGATAAAGTTGATTTACATGGAAAAATGAACATTTACAATATGTTAATCCTTATTCACATTGTTGATACCGCAATAAAACACAATTTGTTTTTTTATTTTTTATTTCACAAAAAAGGCGGAAGATTGTGCTTTGTTAAGAGGCACTACAAGAAAAGTTTCTTTCTCCAAATAGATATTATATGATGGATATTGAATAAATAGACATATATGCATTGTAATTCGCAAAGTTCTGGCAAGACCACAGGCTAAAATGCCCACAGATTCACTTAGAACCACTGCAAAATTGGCAGTGAAATTAAAAATAAAAAGGCAAGACTCAGCATTGAAAAAATACCTAATAAAATTTTTGGTTGAAGTGTAAAAGATACCAAATGTTGATGCCATCATCAGATGAACAACTTACATAGCTTGGCAAAATTCAGTTTCCTTTCAAATGTATGGAGTGATTTTAGCTACAGGATAAGAAGACAGTTTTGAAAGCGTAGCTCTGAGAGAAACATAAAGCAGCAACCATCGAAATTCTGATTAAAGCTGCAGCATACTACAGAACTAAAGGATGAAGAGCAAAAGGGGCATTAAGTAAGCAACCCACCATAATTTTGCAAAGGTATGTGAAATTTATGCAGAGATACTCCTGTTTCAAACATTAGCTCTGAAAAAATCTCATAAAAACTCCAGAGGTTACTGAGCAGCTAGAATTAGCTTGTATTGCAACGTCTTCTCCCTGTATATTGTCTGTTCTGAGTAAATATCTACACGTAGAGGTTTGTTTTTCGTTTTTAACTCCTACCTTTTATACCTTTCAAATATATAAATAGTATTAACAGTTATATTACATTGCCTGGTGTAGTAAACAGAAAGTAACTTTCAAAGTGATATTGCATGAGGTCTTTGTCAAGATTACACGAAAAGCCCAGGTGAAAAAAAAAGGAAGAAAAAAGCCAGAAGCCTTGTTGGTACCGTTAGGGCTGCAGTTTACAGGCGTGTGAAATCAATCCAGCTGCAAGGTGAGGTCTTTGTCTCGGAAATCATTGCACGGCAGTGAAAAGTAAAATGCTACTTGGCGTCTCTCTCGACAGGGTGTCTCAGAGCGGGTGGATGCTATGGCAGACCGCAGCTCTATGCTCAGGCCAGCGAGGAGTCGGTCGGGATTGGCTCTGCTCTATGGAACGTGGCTGCTACCTGCGAGCTGCGGAGCGTTGGCCCAGGAGGGGTGGGAGTGCAGGGCCTGGCTGCAAACACCCCATTGCAGGACCTGCGGCTGCAAACACCCCACTGCACTGGCACGGAATGCGGGACACGCGAGGAAACCCAGCTACAACAGAAACACGGGGGAGGCTGCGAGGAGGGCGAGCCGGCAACGCAAACGCTCTGGCTGTCAGCGATTTACCTGGACAGGATTCTCGGGATTGTGGCATTTTGTGTCGCAATGTGACTTTACACGTGCGTGTGTTTGTGTGTGTGTGTTTCGCTTCAGTATAAACAAAAAAGCAACAACAAGAAGGAAGCTTATAAATTTTAAGATCTGAAACAGAGAACAGGTAAATAAAATCCACGGTAAAATGTGGTTGATAGTATGAATTCCATACATCAAATCTCAACACATTTATCCTTTTTCTCTTTCTATAAAGACCTTGTTAATGGGTAAGTCTTCTATGCACTGCATTTCAGGTTTAGTCATTCTGAATCCCATGAAAACTCATCTGTTCACTACAGAAAGGACTATCTGGAGAGTGGAACATGCTGTATTCTTTTAAGTGTGCATTGTGTTCAAAGTACTTTTATCTTACTAGTTTTCTTTTTAAGGTGCCCTGATTTGTTTTTCCATTTTCTCTCTTTTTTTCCTCTTTTCTTTTTTTGGCAGTGTTGATTTATGTCTTTAAATACCTCAAAAATTACCCATCAAGTTGCCAGATAGGAAGCCATATAATAATGAAAAAAAAAAAAAAAATCAGGGATAAACATAGAAAATAAATAGGAATTCAAAAATAGTCACCACACCCTGAGAGCAGGCGGCAGTTTATCAAAAAGCCAAAGCAACTCATTGTGAAGTGGTTTTAATACATAAACAAGTCTCATCTTTAAAGAACTCATTTCACAGTCTATACTTTCAGGATGTGAAGTTCTGTCCCATGCAATTTAATATATATATATATTTTATGTAAATATATATATACACACAAAGTTGTAAATTTCCCTTCACTGATTTCATAGGACTTTTTCTTCCCATTTACTTGCTAGCTGTCCCTTTCATAAGTGCAAGATTGATGAAGGCATAATCCTATGTGACTACAACGATTGCTTCAGTCAGATGTAGAAGTGTAACACTCGAGTGTCTGTGTCAAGGCGATGTCTGATCGGGCAATGCTGAATTCATTCGGTTTGCACATGGATCATGCGCAACAGAAACAAACAAAAAGTAAAACAAGGAAAAAAATCAGAAATAAAACCAGAAAATCCTTGGATCAATGTATTGCTTTCTGCACTCCTATCTCACATTATCTCTGGTCGATGTCTGCTGGAGCCGCCTTGCTTTTGTCGGGATTCTCCTCCTCAGCCTCCACTTTGTACATTTCCTCAGAGCCTTCCTCGCTGTCGTTCTCCTCCGACTCCGTCAGCAGCTCCTCATCCTTGTACTCTGCCACATCAACCACCGTTCCCAAGTGCTCTTTTAGCTTCCCGTGGTGCTTTACGTGGTAACGCTGGTTCTGGAAGAATTTGATGATGGTGTGTTTGGGGAGATCCAGCTGAGCAGAGAGGGTGTGGATGGCTTCCTGATCGGGGTAGAGACCCACGTCGTGAATAAAGCTTTGAAGGATGCCTAGAGCTTCCAAGGAGATCTTGGTACGGGATCTTGGCTTTTTGGCACAACTGTCCTCAGCAGGTGCAGGAGGAGCCTCTTCTCTGGGTGGGGAATTCTCCTTGGCAGGCTGGGACTGCTGTCTGTGCAGCACCTACAAGATCAAACAGACACACACTTCACACGCTGACCCCCTCAGTGCTTGACATAAGGGCACTTGTACAGGTCTGTACACAGGACCTGCTTCGTTTTGGTCAAGAAAAATACAATTAATACTCATTATCCACTGCCTTTCTCACCTGTAACACAGCAACACCAGTACCTACAGACTGCAAGGAGGAAGTGATATAGAAGGCAAACAATATAAAATAAATGTAAACCCAGAAAATAAGTAAGAAATACAAAATGCAAGTAGTAACAAACAAACACAAAAAAGCCAGAAGAAAAATTAAGTCTAAAGGTATTACAGTCTCATGGTCATGATGACTGGCCAGTTGCTCCCTCTCAGAAAAGTCATTCTCCTGCTTTGCTCCTCCTCTCCCCATCCTTGTTTCCTCTCATCTTTTCAGGCTAGACACTTGGACCATTTCTTCAAGATTTCAAGTACCACAAAGGCCTAGGCACATGTGGGATTGTCAGGTGCCATTTTATGAATAATGATTTTGCATTAAAATCCATCATAGCTACCTTATGGAAGGAAAAAAAATAGTGGAAGTGCAGAGATTTGTTAAGATTTCCCTTCTCTCAAGAGAGACAGCATAGTCAATTCGGCTGATTCACATAGGTGGCTTTAATGTGTCTCCTGAACAGATTTCTCTGTGTTACATCTGTAGTAATTTCACTAGTTGAGAAGTTCTGAGTTCAAATAATTATAGCCCTCCATTCTGAGACACCCTCTGGGCAAACACACTTTGCAGTCTTGTAACAGATTTTCACCCACAGTATCTCCTTTTTGGCAAGTTTCAGGAAAGCATATGTAGCTCTTAATCTTCCTAACAGCCACTTAAAATGACTAAGAAAGGGCCTCGTGCAGCCCTTATTCCAGGGGAAAAAATACCTGCTCTGAATTGTTCAAAACACAGAGGAGCTCCATATGCTTTCTTTAAAACCAAATCTATACAAGAGAGATTAACAGAAAAAAATCCCCTACAGGATTGAGGGCTGTATTTGCCCAGAGGTTTCTTCAGATGCAGGGAAATAATTATTAGAGCTTGACACTCAAAGCTAACAAAATCAATACGGATAACTATTTTCTTCCACAAGTAAGAAGGAATTCTGGCTCTTTAACCAAGAAGAAAATGTCTTTGTTGCAAACAGTAACATCCAGAGAATCAACCCTACATAAAAACTGTCTAATGAAAAAAAAACAAGGAAAGATGCTGAGAACTTGCACTGAATCTTGCACACACACCGAGAGCCCTCAGTAGAACGCTACACTAGTCAAGTTATTACGGCAAGAGGGAAGTCCGCTGTGGAATATCAGCCTGTTATGCAAATAAATGAAAAGGCTCTGTGCCGACGAGCCCTTTATTCATTTCCTTCACCAAACGTTCCTGCCGTAATAATGTGTAACATCAGCGATCTCCAGTCACAGCTCTCGGGAAGCAGATCGCGGTCCGCAGGCACTGCCCAGCGCAGGAGCCGAGCCTGCCGGGGATGCTGTGACGGGGCCCGGCTGCACCCGGCCAAGGCTCCGCTCCCCCGGGCCGCGGCTCCCCGGGCTCGGAGGAGGGACCCAGCCTCACGTCCCGGTGCCTCGGTGAGCAGAGGGGGTGAGCGAGGGCTGGCAGGGCAGGGACACAGCCGCACACGGCGCTGCTGGCAGCGCTGCCCGCTGTCCCCACGGGCACAGCCATGGAAGGCAGCGGCACGAACAGCCCAACAAGGAGCAGCTCCGCACGGACAGCCAAGAGCAGGTGCCAGCACGGGACTTACCACCCCGCGGGCAAGAGCTGAGGCTGGGCAGAAACACCGCGAACTTCTTTCGGTGCCAATATGTACATTTTCCTCCCAGGCACGTAAATACTGAGGGTGCCACAGAAATGGCTAACCGAGGAGCGGGGGGAAAGGGGGAGCTCAAAGGAAATGACAGATATTCTGGTTTATGTTTTATTCCATCTCTTGCAATAAAAGAGCATAATGTTCCAATGAATGGAATCGCTCAGCTGCTCTTTGAGGATTTCTTTTTTGTCCATGGATTGCTTTCAAAGAGGAGGGCTGACGTTTCCAAATAGAGGGTTACAGATGAGGGTGGGATCCGTACCTACGTCAGCAGGGAGCACTGGAAGCAGCAGAGCCCAGGATCGCTGGCTCTAACCAGGGACCAAACCCCATAAATTTGTCACACAGACCCTACCTCATCTCCCCTGTTGTGGCTTCTGATCCTGTCCCCCCACAAAGTGAAGCCCAGAGCAGCCAAAATCAAAAGGATTTAACACCACAAACAAACTGCCAGGGAACTTAACAGCCAGCGTCACACAAAAGCCGCAAGCAGCATTGCTAATCAGAAGCTGGATTCAAGTAGCATCTAACAGAGATAGAAACACATCCAGAAAGGGTGTGAATTACTCAGTTCATTCTTGTTGGGAGTTGGAAGGGGGCTTTTTTTTCCCCTTTTCAGTTGACAAATAGCATGAGAAATGATCCAGCTTGAAAAATGTTACAAGACTTCCAATCAAATATAATGATGAAAAAAATCCAACAATACGGGATCAGCAGCAGTAAAATGTTTAATTTGAAGGAGATGAAGAGATGCCTACAGCATCTATAAAGCAATCAACCAAAGAGAGGGCTGAGTGCGGGAAGGAAGAGTAATTTCAATTAACCCTTCCTTTTCCAGAGTGACCTCTCCACCTTCTCCAGAAGAGAAAAATCCAAAATCTGGGGGGTCATCAGTGTAAAATACTAGAAAAGTGTCATATTTTATTTCATCTTCTGTTATCCTAGGTAATGAAAAAAAAAAAAAAAAAGCTTTTCTGACAGATAAATCTCATTATTTTATTAATTTCTGGGGGTTTCCTCTGGATTGGGATCAAGTGGGATTAACAAAGGATTTCAGCCACACTGTATTTTTCAGCAACAGAACTTTAGCCATATATAGAGAGAGATGGATAAATGCACTCAATGTCCTTCAGATCTGGGCTGTGGTTAGTTTTGCAGGTCCTTCTGACAAGACAGGCTATGTAGAACAACAGAGAACACTTTTCTATGCAAACCAGATCAACTGCTGAGCATATGGTACAATATGAAATCTAAATTACCTTTAGGTGAAATATTTGCTTTAAACTACACTTGACTGACGAGCATGCTGGCCAATCTGAGTGACTGGCTTACTTCATGTCTGGCTCTGCATGCCACAGCCTCATAGAGGAAATGGACCATTTCTGGAGTCCCAGATTTTCAGATCTTGGGTCATTGTTATGCTCCTACATCTGCAGGTAGAATTTCCAGCAGTCACTTACACACTGCTGTGCACACCCTGCTGCATCACTTTGGGTTTGGGGTCAGTGCTACTCTGCCTCTGCACTGCCAAGAAGGAAACATCACTGATCTTCTGTGTACAGGGTGCAGCGCATTTCCCAGCACAGGTGAACCCTTGGTGGTGGCCAGAGCGACCACAAAGCATCATGTGGATGGGCTGCTGAGGTAAGGGATAACAACAACAGCCACACTCAGCTTGCTCCCCTTCCCCACTCCCATTTCCATCCCCTGTGCCCTTCCCCACTGCTCCCCAGCCACAGGTGGGGCAGCCTCCTCCTCCACAGCCAGCACCATCTGGAGCTGACTTCCCTTCTTCTTCCTGACTTCTGATCTACTTTCAAATCAAATGGGAAGATACAGATTTCCTTCCATGCCCAGAGGACTTATTCTTTCCATTCCTTCAATAGACTTAATTTCTAAACTCTATAAGCATGGCTGCCTTTCAACATTTGAGAGCAGAGCATCTCTGGAAGATGCTGCTTCATGAAGGTTCATTCGGGTAGACTTTCTCCTCACAGACAAACTTATCTTTTTGAAAGAAATTCACCACCCTGGTAGAAAGCTTGCAAGAAAATGACTGTGATGGAAGTTGACTTTAAATGATAAAGTGACTGGTCTTAGATCACACTGTACTGAAATATGATTTGAAGGCCACAATGAAAAGCAGCTGGAAGCCATGTGTAAAATATAATAGTACATGCCTACAGGGAAGGAAGTGAGATATTGAATGATTAAATTTAGGAGAGTATATAATGTAGTGTATCATTACGGGAGTGATCAGGATTATTTGTAATAAGCTAAGGGTTTGTGGTCTATCTAAAATCCAAAGCCAAGAATTATCAGGGGAAGGGATTGTTGCACTGTTACACACGTACCCACTCTCCACGTCTCCATGTGCTCCCACAGGAGAAACCTGACTGGCATTCCCACAGAAAAGAGAGGTGAGCGAACCCAAACTGAAAGATGAATGTCATGTAACTGCAGTCTGGGCCTGTACTGTATTTAATTTTGGCTGGGTTCACTATGCCACTGATGTTTGTTTCCATTTCCACCCACTTTCTAGCTAGAGCTACACACGTGACACTGGTGAGTGGCTAAGGGAGCCAAGCAGGATGCTCCAGCAGGGAACACACACACACCCAGGCACCACCAGCAGTCAGGCACCAGCTGACAACACTGGCTCTGTGACACCTCACCCTGCATTGGCTGGACAGCCTTTGCAGCACACTGGAATCAGGACCTGCATTTCTATGTGAAAACCCCAAGCTCTTCTATTTCCTAGAGTGGTTCTGCCCTTCCCTTTGCAGAGAGGCTCAGTCATGCCAGCTCCCTTCCACCGGGATCTGTTGAGATGATGATGAGGTAGGCGCCCCTTGCTAAGAGAAGCACCAAACAAGTCACATTCTTAAAAGTCTGTGCAATTTCAACGGAGACTGTCCCTTGCTGTGTAGATGTGGCACACAAGATATGGTTTAGTGGTGGACTTGGCATTGGTGGGTTAATGGTTGGACTCAATAATCTTACAGATCTTTTCCAAACCAAATAATTCTACCAATCTATTTTCAGTGGTGGGAAGGGGTCTTACCTTTCACCTTTTCTTCACCTTTACACTGTTCTCACAGCCAGCCAGCCCTAACACTGTGTCACATCAAGGACTTCTATGACAAAGACAGCAAGATTTTAGCCTGCTTAAGAACTGCAAGTTAAAGCCAGAGAGAACAGACACACACCACAAAACACAGGTCCAGAACTTTCATTTTGTACACCTAACACCAGTCAGCTATTACTGCCCTTACAAGTATTCACGGCCCATCAGCTCATCAGCTCACAGGAGTTGCCATCAGTTTGACTCCATGCAAAACCATTTCACCACACCCCTCCTTGTCAGCAAGCCACTGGAAAATCTTCCCATGGCCAGCTGAACTCATGGCCAGCAGGGGTGAAGACAGGCCTAAACAAGGTCTTCAGCTGCATTTTACTGAGCAACACCTCACCTCTGTAAGCTGAGAGCCCCCAGGCAGTGCCCAGCTATCCTGGTAAGAGTTTCCTGAAGAGACAAACTCCTTTTTATTGCAACAAAATCTTATACCAAGAAGGAGACGCCGTCCCTCTTACTGGAGTCTACAGGAATGATCTGCAGGAGATTATCTATTCAAACAAACAGTCTCACACTCCCTAGCCTTGGTCTCTCTTCACGTGTAGAAAAGTGCAAGAGAAGAGAGGCAGCAGCTGCCATAACCAGGCCTCCACCCTGACACCCTCCCAGGCTGGGGCTTGCAGGGGTAAGAACATGAATTACACACAATCACTGTGCCAAGACTCTTTACAGGTTTCTAGGAATGTCTGTACAAGAAACTGTAGCAGAAGTTACAATTTGCACCTGTGTTCATGTCTTTCCTATTAAAAATGTGGTTCTTAAGACTAGTCTTTTTTCTTCCCTTGCAAAAATACATTCTTTTGGGTAAACACTGCAGCAATAGTCGCAGCACCAAAGGAAGTATTTTCTTTGGGCTCATTCTCAGAGTGATTTCACACCTTGACACCATAAAGCTGTGTTAAAGACTGTGGTTTAGTTTCCTTGCTTTTCTTGGATTATACAGTATCCTAAGGTCAGAACTCAGGGAAATCCAAAACTGTTATTAAAAAAGAAAAAGTATCTATGAAGTGATGACAAATTGCAGACTACAGGTGTTAGATTACATTTTGACTCCAGGCAGGTTTAATATACTTTAGTTTCCTCTTACAATTGCCCTTAGCAGGTACTGTTATCGGTAAGGGATTTAAAAAATATATATGGTACTCAATAAAAGGAGACCGTGTCAAAAGAAATCAATATGAGCGTGCAAAATGGTAGGAAGTCTGACATGGATAAATATGTTCACTTTCATCTAACTTCAGTCTGAGCTTCTTTTAATTTTGTAGCTCAAGTGCTGGCCACACATCCTGTGCATTTTCCAATGCAGCTCAGTAATTGCTTCACAAGAGTAAACACCCTTATTAGAGATAATTATAATGCTTGTCTGTGATATGATGCACTCCATCTCACGAACACCAGACCAAACCAGGCAACGAGAACTGGTGGCTACACCACCTCGTAAGCCAGCAGCCCTGGGTCATTTATTTTGTCTGCAAAGACAAAGCAGTCACACAATAAGAAACACCCCAAATATTCAGGCCTTTCCTATGATTCTTCATCTGCTCCTGACCCCCAGTGGAGCCAGAATATCGGATCAGACAAACCCCGTGTCCTAAATCTACTGACTCCGAGGGAAAAGTCACACTCTGAGCTACACAAAATGGGACTAAGAGAGTCTTGAGGAGAGAAATGAATTCCACAGTACCCGAAGTCAAAGGCAAGTTTAGTTTCCAGGCTGGAATGCAAGCTGGTTGAAGTGATTCATTTCAACATCTTTGGAACACACTGGCCACATGCTTCCCTTCGCTTTACGGCGGCTGCCTTGCTCAAGGGCAGGAAACAGGCAGGGATTTGAAAGCATGGCAAGACATGAACACCCAGCCTCTGAAACAGCAGCCCCATCCTGCAATTCTCCAGGACCAAACTATCAAAAATGCTCAAAAAGGCGACTAAAGGACAACAGGAACTAAAAAAAAGAAAAGAAGAACCACAGATTTTTCAGTTGTACATTGCTTTTGGCATCCACACGGTGATAAGCATAAGTGAAACATAATTAATCTTGACTTGAAGGCAGGGGAAGGTGTCTCTCCCCCTCCCCAGCACACACTGCTCCCATTAATGCTAACAGGAGTTTACTATGCATCAAAGAGCAAATCCACCACAAAACATTTTTAAGTGCTATCATCACTGGAGATAAAATATAAATTACAGCCTGATTACACCGTGCTGCTAAGAGGCCACATGTGCGGCATAGCTTGCAATGACAACTTCAGATGACCAGATAACTTTGGGACAGGTCTGAGAGGTCACTGTAAACCATCTGTGCACAGGAATCTTTCCTTGTCTTTGCTTTCCTTTCAAGAAGCTGTGGCACTGCTGTCTGCACAGTTGTTTGAAGGATGTTTACAAATCAGCTTGACAAAGAGAAAAAAAACTTCTGCCACCACTTGACCACAATCATGATCTTATTCTTCAGTAATGCGTGGTTTATTTCCCTTTCCTGATCTCTGTTAATAGACAGCACGTGCCTACACAATAGCCACTATTTCGTCTGTATAACGTTAAAAAAATAAATCAGAAAACTCTGACAATGCAGAACAGTGTCCCGGTGTTTCCTGGGGTAACTGCTCTCCCTCGAATGCTAACTCAACTCTTCCCACAAAGCGCAGGCACAACTTTCATTGCTGTGCAAGCGCCTGAGAACCGGCTGATTTTATGGGGCAGCATAAACGAGCTCACGCTGATGGACATTCATGGATTAGCTCCGAATTTCCCATCTCGGGCTGGTTCAAGCCAGATCCTCGGGTTCACTGCAGAGCAGCTGCAACCAGCACTGGGTACCTCTCTCTCCAATACCCGGCTGCAGCCCGGGAGAGCTGCCAGCAGCTCCTGCCCAGCCCTCAGGTGGAGCCTCACGTACCTCCCGTGTCCTGCCCGCTCCATTCCGGCTGCTGCTGGCACAAACCAGGGCCTGGTGACAGAGCGGCCGATGCGGCCAGGAAGTGTTGCACAAGCTCGCTGCAGACTCTCTCCTGAAGGCATGGCTGATGGATGGCTCCATTGTCTGGGGATGGGGCACAGCCAGCACAGCTGGCACAGGGGCCGCTTTGCTGCACCCCTGGCAGGCAGGCACGACTCTGCCGGCCTTGGAGAAGCCACAGGAATCTCCCTTGCCTGTAACCTGTGGTAGCAAGGCAGCCTCATCCACAAGGGAAGAAGCAACAGCCTCAGAAACGGTGCCCTCCTTCACGGTGACGCTCAGCAGCGTCCCCTCAAGTGGGACTTTTAATGCATGTGTGCACCTTGAGGGCCACAAACCTTCCAGTTAACGCTCACCTTCTCCAAAACAACACCATGAGCTTTGTGGGCCTCTCACTTGCCTCTTCTGTGCTTTTTCTCACAGTCCTAGCAAGGCTCTCTGGGGTGCTCTGGTGTGCAGAGCTTTGCTTAGCACTTTCCACATAGAGCAGGAGCTCGGTTGTGGCTGAAGGGAGGGTCTGCCCAAGATTTCAGGTCAGTTCTGCGTTTTCCCATACCAACCCTGATAATCCTGATGAGGAGCTGTCAGAATGCCACAGGAACTAAGGAGGCAACAAAAGGGGTTTTGGTTTGGTTTGCTGCAGATAAAACACTTTGGGTGTCCTCTATGCTTCCTTGTTTAATTAACACTACACACGTTCTCCTTTTCTTTTGAAAATCACAAGAGTATTTGTGGGCAGTGTGAGCAAGTTCTTCCCTGACAAGCCCCAACCTAGAGCCATGCTTAAGGTCATGCTCTAAACCCCAAACTATGGTGGCACGAATGGCGCCACTATAATCACGTTGTTTTCCAGTTACTCAGACCAGGAGTAGGCACTGCATTATTTCAGGAAGGATATGTTTGGATTAGACACTGGGTTCTGGTGGGGGGGTAATTATTTGTCCCATCAAACTGTTTTAGGTCCTTACAGATGGCTATTTGGGGTTTCAAGAATACCCAACTGTACTGCTAATTTTTACAATGGGAGCAGTTAGAAGCCAGGAGAACCTGACTGTTATGGTTAGTGAAAATAGCAGATTTGTGCTGATAAAACACTACTCAGCATGTTTTTTGGCTTTTGAGATGTAACCACCAATGCACTTAATAACAGGACTTGTGCAAACTATACTGTGTGAATCAAACACATAAAAGTATAAATATTCCTTTTTTTAGAAAGCAAGTCTTAAAAAGTGCATTATAATCAACTACCATGGTAAAAGCAAAATATCCAGTATTACCACACACGCAACTGGCATAATGTGCTTTATTATACCCTTAGCTTGAAACTGGGTAAATAAAAATCAAATGACCAAAGTGCAGTCTCCTGCACAGACTAGGTCACTGAAGGCAGGATGCCTCAGAGAATTAGATCTGAAATCCTTCATCTTCCTGATTAAGCTCTAGAAAACGTGGGCACGTGCAGAAGACAGAGGAAGCTACCCTGGCATCTCACTGCCATGCTGTTGAGCTCTATGTCTCATACTGTGATCTGTACCTATTTTACAGACTCTGGACGCTGGTAGAAAATTATTTTAGGGATAGTCAACAGCACATGCAGTTTATATTCACATTTTTTATATTCACAAAGCAGAAAATATCATTGTTATGGCCCTGGGATCCATCCAGCTTTGCTGCTGGCTGCTGTGGGGAACTCCGTGGACTGCTCTGCCCACGGCTGGCTATACACATGTGATTAGAGGGATAAAGCTCACACTTAACACAGGCCTGTAGCTACTGTAGGTCTTTGTGCAAGGAGCCCCAGGCTTTTGCTAGAAATGCAAAACACCATGCTTTGCTTCAATAAGGTTGGGATTGTGTGGCATTTTTCAGTCAAAAAATCTTTTGGTCAAAAATGTCAACTGAGTGACATCAAAGTATTGACTAAGTGAAGTCTAGTTTGCCAGACTGTTTTCCTGGGGCAGCAGAGGGGTGAATATTCTGACAAAGTTCAAGCAGTTTAGGCATTTGTCATGAAACAGCATATTCTGGTTGCTTTTATTCAGCAACTTTTGCTCTTCAAATTCTTTCTATTTTCCTTCAAAGCATTATGTTGCTTGTTGCTCTAAACTGCCACAAACCCTTTTTTTATTATTATTTGAACTGAAAATAATAATTTGGAAAGGACTGACATTTTTTTTTTCAGCATTTCAGAAATGTCAGCAACCCCTTTAACTCAGCTCAAGTAGTTCTATAGCTCTAGGCTGTACCACCCAAGAAAGAGCAGCTCACAGCCATCTATCTACTCACCTACCTCCTTCAGCACCCAATTTACTAAGGGTTGTACTGATGGGAGCTCTCAAAGAACAAAATGTAATGCAGTTTATAAAAGGAGATGGACGTGAATCTTTTCTATCTCAAAATCCAATAAAGCTTATGATTTTTATTGCATGTGGGAGTCCTTTGGTCAATGTAACACTGATTAGCAGCTTGGCCAGTAAGTCTGATAAAACCAGGAATACTTCCAAATATATTCTGGCCAGAGACACCTGGGAGCAAAGTGTGAGTGCTGCAGCTGATGGCCCCAGGGTCATACATGTACCTTGGGATTTATTCACTGGTTCTGTTCTGTCTGGCCATGGTTTTGTTCCATTCTCTGCAGAAATAACTATTCCAAATGTCTCTTATGCTTTAGTCTTCCTGAAAAGGGAGCATCATCTCTAAACTGTTCCCCCTCACCTTTCCAACATGCATGAATGAAGACAAAAGATTGACAACCTCCTTTGGGCAGGGGTCCAGACTGGACTTCAATGGATCCCAAAGAGCAATGCAGCATTCTTACTCCTGATCTCATTTAAACCAGGGAATACCAGGAATAACAGTACTCCAAGTCAGCAATGCTTCCTTGGTGCTAATCAGGCCATTAAAAAGGCATAAGCAGTTTGACACAGAGGGACAAAGAGAACCACAGAAATGAATCAAACCCAGGGAAAAACTAGAGATTAAAAGTAATAACACTCCTTCCAGCAAACCACAGTCTGAATGCACGATAAGTGGCTAAAAGACACAATCACTGCAGATCTGGAGACAAAAAAGTCTCCTGACTGCATGAAATGTAAATTGAACTTGCTCTGATACAGAAGCATTGCCTTCACATGGCAGTAACTCACTGCCACGGGGAAATCCAGACCCGTTTGCTGCAAACGAGAGCTGCCACAGCTGATCCTCCCTGATCTCGCCTCTGGAAAACACACACTCAACAGTTGGAGGGAAAGGCAGAAAAACCCAAATGCGGCAGACTTGCTACAAGAGATTTCCATGGAGGTTTCCTCCCCAAATAAGCAGATGGTTTCCAGTTAGTCAGGGTTAGGGACTGCCCGTGTGGTTTCCTGCCTGCTTGCCTTTGTAGCTTATCTGCGCCTCATCAAGATATACAGTCCGAAAAAATTAGAATGGCTAAGTACATGAATTAGGGAAACTAAATACAAATGAGCTCTGCTCTGCACTTGTGCAGAGGAGCAGGGGAAGCTGTGCCCACGGGTGGGATGGAGGCAGCGGTGCCGACCCTCAGCCACGCTGGGCTGCAGCGCTGCACATCTGCAGGGCCGGCTCAGCTCTCCTCAGCGCCGCGCTGCCTCTCCAGGCACCAAAGCCGTGCCTGACTCCATCCGAAACACCCCCGGCAACAGCCCAGCTGCTTTGAAAATACCCCTGACATCAGTTTACAACGCTGCCTGCTTGAACCGTGGGGCCGGTGCCCGGCGGCAGCCCAGCTCCACGGCGGATCCCCA
>VZSR01000028.1:3482718-3512029 GCA_013398615.1 Brachypodius melanocephalos | reverse complement strand
GCAGATCCCCAGCCCTGCCGGCAGCCCCTGCACGGCTTCGCAATTTGCAAAGCTCCGGGCACACACACACACTGGTTCTCACAATGCTGTGCATGGGAGCAGAGCAGAACTCCAGCAGGAATCTATGCACAAGCTGCCATATGGAAAGGGCATTCTCAAATTAAACCCTGAAACCCAGATGAGATCTGAGCGAAGGACAGTTTCACTTAAAGGAAATGTCTGAGGTCAAGCAGCAATTAACTGAAAGGTTCTGATTGAATACACTATTGACTGCGCTCACATCAGACAGCTTCCTGTTTATTAGACCTTATGGGCTGTCTAGGTGCCAAGACATTAAGCTGTCAATAATCTATTAATACTAAACAGCTCCTCCCTCCTTACCCCCCCCTCCCCTTGCAAATCCTCTTAGGCTAAGAAACTGCACTAAAAAGATGGAAATTTTTTGAAGTGAGATGGAAATGAGCTTTTTAGGGTATTTCTTTGCTTGGTTCCAGCTGAAAGTACAGCAACGTTCATAAACAATATAACACGCAGTCTGTAACTACATGGAAAAAATTGTGTTAAAAAAAAATCAGCCGTGATTGAGACCATATCCTGAAATCTGGCTTTCTTTTCCAAGCCATCTTTAAACAGTCTAAGTTAAATTTAATTAACAATTTACAACAAGGAGAGAGAAGTTATTTAAAGACAGGCCTACAGGTCCTTAACATTCAGTGTCTGGGAAACAGTTGTATATAAAAAAAAAAAGTTTTAATGAATTTAATAGAGAAAAGCACTTTAATTAAATGCTGTCAAAGAGGATTGTATTAATGACTGCACACAAAGGAATTTAAAGCAAGCCAAGTATATTTAGCAAATAGGAAGTAGGCTTTCAGAGGCTGCAACTATTTATGTTTCTGCCATTGCAATGCATCTAGGAGATCATGTTGCCAATTGAAAGCAGTTATGTTATTAGATATGATTTTATTTATTATGGATTATTAAAATTTCAAATGCTGCAGGGAATACATTTATTTCACTTCTCAAATGAAAGAACGAAGATATTTCCTCCTTGTTCAGTAAGAGGAAAAATAGGAGAGGAAATAAATAATAAATAATAATAATAACTTAGCACTTAACTAGTAAAGTGCTGTCCAGACAGATCTTTTTATGGAGCTTGTTGAGTCCTGAAATTTTAGTGTGTCTCTTTCTTTCTGCTACAACTGGATAGATTTGCAGTTGCTACCACAGCTCCCCTCAACAGAGCACAGAAAGAGGAGACAGCTCTTGCTTCTTGTGGGTACAAGAAGTATTCTGTGATACCCTGCATGGTTCAACTCTAAGAAAGACCCCAACAAAAGAAATCCTGGCTGCCAAGCATTTGCAAGCAAGACTGAGAATATCAAGATTTTCCAGACTAACCATGAGATTTAGCCACACATTGCTCCCAAAAACCCAGACCAATTATGGCTCTGCATTAAGATTTTGTGCTCACCTTCCTCAACATCCACATGACAGGGTGTCAACATTAGTTTGGACTATAATGCCACAATAGTGTAAAACTAAATTTAGCCCCAACTGGAAATAGAGCAATGTTTTTGAACACAAATTTAATGGCATGGCTGGGTCTGTAATATCCAGGATGTGTTCTGTGATTTACCACATCTTTTTTGCCATATGTACTGGTAAAGGTTAATAACGATTTTAGATGATTCGAACTTCCAAATGTTCCACCAAAAGCACTTTATACATGCTTGTATTCCTTAGTTTCTGAACACCAAATCCTTTTTAAGTTAGGCACCACAATGGGAGTTAGTCCCAAATTACTGGTTTTGAAATGCATTTATTTGTAGTTAAGATTTTCATCTTCTCATTTGCAACATGAGGAAGTGAGTAGAACTGGGAGAGAAGTCATTGGAAAGGAGGCACAAAGGGATACCAACTTCCTTTCACAATGTGAGTAGCATCATAAATGGTGAAGTTTCATTTTCTAAATACATTATCTGATTTTTGCTTAAGACTTTAATAAAAGTCATGTGTGATATGTGTTGAGAATGTAGCCTTTGTTGTTCCACAGCTAGGGATCTTGCAAACAGCTTCACTTTGTCTGTGCCAAGATATTTTGGAATATTCTTTGAAACGCTGTAAGCATAGATGACTGTGAGAAAAAATATGTGCTACTGTACTTCTGGATACTTGATGCGTGAGAACAGTGCATGTTCATAAAAACACTTCTCCTTTCAATCTGCAATTCCTGTAAAACTCCATACAAACATGGAACAACATACACAATATAGTGACCCTGGAAAAAACCCTGTATCTATGCACACATTACAGTCTCTAGGTATTTTCAACCATTCAGGGGACAAAAGCAAAAAGGAGAAAAAAAAAACCCACACCAAAGAATTTCCAAAAAAAGCCTGGCCCTGTTGAAGGAGACTGGCCATCCACATCCTGCTCTGTCACAGCCTAACTCCCAGCACTGCCCAGAAGCTGCACCATTTCCCTGGAGGATGCTGTGCAGCACAGAAGGAAGAGTAGCTCCCTGCTCTTTGAGGGTCAAGCAGTGCAAAGTGCCCAATTCTCAATGGTTTCCCTCCCCATGTTATTTTTATAATTGTTTATCTCCAGAAAAAGACCAGCTGCAATGATCCAGGGCTCTAACTTTATCCCAAGATTTCTGTAGAGAGTGTGAAAATAAAATGTTGCATACAGCCAATAGCCTATAAACATTTACACATCTCTGAAGCCTGAGACTGTAATTTATGAACAAGTGTGGGGGACATAGAGTAATTAGGGAGCATTAAAATTAAATTGAAAAGAGCAGTATTTTTAACTGCAAAAATTTTCAAGTGTAAATGGAACAGAGGCTCATCTAGTGGCTTTTCAGCCTTCAAGGTTTGCCTGCTGCTGGCAAGCTTCAAAGGTTATGTGAATTTAAAGAGCTTTATTTAGTGATCTTACTCTATATGTTTGTTCATCCTCAACCTACTACGGCTCCTTACAACACTAGCAGCTCAGCATTTACAACGGGGCCAGGAAATGAGGGCTAAATCTGGTCAAATTGTGTGTGAAAGGCAAAAGGGTGAGACAACAGGGGCCAGTGATGTCATTTGCTAAAACGATAACTTGTCAGAGCCACACCAACACAAACCTCCACCCTGCTGCTTACTGCCAAATCTCAACAGCACCAGATCTGCACATTCAGATTTTAAGGGAAGTTTCTCCTGGAGCATTTTGCCATGGGAGCCAGGGCAGCCTGAGCAGAGCTGCTCTGGAGCAGCCTCACAGAGGATGTACACTCAGAGTCATCTTTACTGTAAGATGCTGCTGAAGAAGAGCACTAGTCATATTCTCAGGGCTCCTTCACTTTAAGAGTACAACCTCATTCCTGCCCTGTCCTCAGCTGATCCTGGACCAAATGAAAGGTGGCTGGGAACAGGTGTCACTGAAGTGGCCTCATGCTTTCAGGTTCTGTACAAATGTGAAAAGGATGTACTATTCTGACAAGAGTAAACTTGCCACCACAGAAAAACTCGAAACTCTGCAGATTATTTGATCTCCCATTTCTAGGGTTAAATGGAACAGTATTAAACCTGAACTAAGTTCAGAACAGAGGTAGTTTGGCTTTAATTGCAAGTACACTCCCCACTGTCATTCAAGGGGAATAACAGGCTTAACATTTATAAAAATCAGCAGTGTTTTCAGCCACATGAGATATCCACAGTAAGCAGAAACAGCTGAGATGGCACAGTAGGCAGGTTTGGCTGTAGCAGTCACAGCTCAGCGCCTTTCCTGCAATTGTGGTAACTATAAATCTCAGGAAGATCTGCTGGATACTTGGGAGTCAGATAGAAGGGGGTTGTCTGATTTGTGCTTCTGTTGCCTTTACCAAACCTGTGCTCTCCTGAACTACTGTGACCCATCAGAAAAATGGTGTGCACCAAGAGGATGGAGAACCAGAGCATGCAGCCACAGCTGGTGTTTCAAAATGCACCATCTCTGGCTATGGGCCACAGGTACTGGAGCAGCATGAGAAAGCAGCTCAGAAGTGGAAGATATCTGAGGTTTTTTGTTTGTTTGTTTGTTTGTTTTTTGCATGTACCACATGCTTTAAAGACAGTTCTTTTACCCTGACCCAAAAGCAGTCACACACACAAATAGAGATAAATGCAGTGTGAGTGGCATTTGCAATAAATATTGCTTTCAGCTTTAACGCTGCATAGAAATAGAAGTTACACAGTTTGAGATGTTTTGCAGTGGTTTTTAATAGTTTAAACTGAAAGGAGATTCTGAAATTGACTGTTGTCTAATTTTGATAAGAGAAAGAATGAAACTCCTGGTAACTAACAACTAAGAAAGACAGATATTCACTCACAGAATTCACAGACCTCGTTCTGACACATATGTTTCCCTCTGTAGTTCTAAATCAAAGAAAAAAAATAATCCAAGTGCAACCCTCCCAAACCAAAGCTCTGAGCATTCTGAGTGCAATGAATAACCTAGAATACAAGTTTCTCCTAAAGTCCATCTGGGTTTGCTGAGTACAAGTTGTGTCACCAGTCTTGACCAGCCATGGGTTAAAGAACTGGAGAGTCAAAAAGCAGTGGGTATCAATCTATGGTCTGTCTTTTGGGTGCAGAGAAATGATCAAAAAGCAAAACTATCACGGTGTAGCCATCAAGAATGAATCACAGGACACAGCATCCCCACAAAAAATTTGTCTCAAAACAATAAAGACCAGACTCAGAGAGCTAGCATGGTTTGGGAAACTAATTTTTGTCCAAGTCTCACAGACAACTCAGTCCTCATTTCCAGTTTGCAAAATCCCCTAGTGTAACTCACACAAACACAGCAAAACCTCACTGTGCACATCATCCTATAGATCATTAGGCACACCATGTTCCCCTATGGAATGATACAGCTTTGCTTCACTCATCATCTATGATTGCCTAAGTATTATTAATAAATAATATTTTTAAAGAAATTTTAAGTTTCACTGGTTTTTCCATCTGTGTGCTATGCATTCTGTGACCCATGAACTCCAAGACATTATTTAGAAACAGATATTTCATTAGGAAGCACTACTGTGGTGTTCATTCCCCTCTTTATTACTTCTAGAAAGAGAATATGAAATTAGTTTCATTGGGCTGCCATCATCACTTGCCTTGACCCATTTTTACGAGGGCTCCACGTTCTGCTCTTTTGCATTTCATTGTCATTTCTAAAATACTCATTCCCTCCTATCCCTCACAAAACTGTAAAATTAGTATTTCACTTACTGCTGTGGTATATTATTTTTTGCGTATTTAAAGAGAGATCACAATGTTTGCAGTGAACACACAACACAGAAGAGCTTTCCTAGAGCTTTTCACTATGCCTTTTTTTTATTTACTGATGTTCCTCCATGATTTATGACCTGAACTATTATATATTGCCAGATTTGTCTAAATCAAAGCTTCTGAGAAATAAAAGGGTGGAGGGATGTCACTTTTTAAAAAGTGGCAAAAGTAACAGTGTATCAGACAGCAATACCTGATTGCTCTTATATAAGTATGTACCTACCAGCTTCAGATCTGCCTGTCAACTTAGAGAAAATGAGAGGCAAGGTTTCCACCTTCTCTGAGTGGGAGGCTCTTTGCTGCAGTGGTGGCTCATTACTCCAGAGAACCGTCTTAACTCACCCAGACACTCCAGAGACAACAGCCTGATTCATGGCCTTCCCAACAGAGTCAGGTTTCTCTGCCCCAGCAGTTAACAATGAATTAGCACTATATTAAAGTGCCAGGCAAGATGGTTACTCTCTGGAGTGGTCACCTTGGACATAGCAGACAAACAGTGGGAGAAGGGAGAGAAATTAGATTTACTGTGTCCCAGCATGTCTGCAGCAAACACAGAATCCCTGGCTGGCAGTGGGAAGCAGCTGGAGGCACTTGTCAGCATTAACACTCCAGAAAGGTCCAGTGCCAGGGAATGGGGGGATTTAGCAAGGGATGGAAAGTGAGACAGGGAAGGCTCACCTCTGCAGAGCAGGGAGCTAAACACTGAAGCACAAGGGCTGCTTGCTGCAAAGGGACTACTCTTTAAGGGCCAGGCCAGGCCAGAACAAAGGGCCAGCCAGGATCCCACTCCTGGTGGTGGAAGAGGATGAGAACACAGCAAAAATATAATAATGCTTTCCAAGATACCTTTCCACCCCTCAGGAACCTGTGGCTCAGGCACTTTAATTCACAGGTGATGTCCTTAGGGTACCCCAGCTAGCAACAACGTCACTGCTCTTCTTCTTAGCAGCACTTTGCTATTACACCACATTGCATGGCATGAAGGGAGAGCCTCGTAATGGACACCTCAATTTCCTCAAAAACCAAATGAGAGGCCGTGGCAAGCTCAGCCTGCATGCACTGCAACATGGAGGTGTAGCATGGATGCTCCAAAACCAGCGTGTGAAGGAAAATCCACCCTCCAGCACATCCATATGGTCACACCCAGTGCTGCCAGAGAACACAGCCATGCCACAGAGCTCCACAGGGCTCACATTTTATGACTCTTCAGCACAGGAACAAACAAACAAGTGTGCAGGGAGGAATTTTTTAAACACTCGGCTTCCACTAGACATCATTCATTTCAGAAACAGTAAAGTAATTGATTAAATTGATTAATACATGGCTGATGGGAAAAAATCTAATGGAAGAGAGAAAAATAAAAATGTTTGTTTTGAAAACCCTGAACCTAAAGCTAAACAGTGAGGTGCAGGCTAGTAATACCAAACCAGTAAGGACAAGAACCTCTCACAAAGGAAACAACAATCCCTTACACATGAAGAACCAGCCTGGCTCCACCTGATCTCCTATAGCACAACTGCCCCAGTGAGCACACCCTGCCTTTTAAAAGACAGAAACCATACCCAGCCTTGGGGTAATTCCCTCACTGAAGTGTCCCCAGCCCTGTAAGCAGCAAGTGAACTACACAGAACACATCACAATGCTACCTTTGCCATTTCCAAGAAGCCATACTGAGGAAAAGGCTGCAATACTGCCACATCTTTTGCCTGGTCATGCCTCTTGTGATGATAACTAGGCTATTCTTCCAAGTCTGACAGAGAACATGCCCAGCCCAGATGTTAATTCACAGTGGCTGGGAACTCTGGCAGCAGTGTGGGACAGCCTGCTTCCAAGCTCCCTCTGTCTCTCAGCTGAAGGAGCAGGAGACTCAAGCATCAGACAGAAGTTACCATACACACACCTAAGCCATCAGAGCAAAGAGAAAGATGGGCTGGGCAGAGAGAGAGAACAGAGGTAAGATCCTGCCTGCTTCTATGTTCCAGTCCTGCACCTGCTGTTATTCACAGCACTGCTGCTTGTATCTTCTTCAAAGGACTGTCATTTTGCTATCAAGGCTGCAGGTAAGGGCTTGACTTACAGCAAACCTGCAAAGCAAAGTAGGTCGGTGACTGCAGCTCTTGGATGTTTCCACCCCCTGCTAAAATGCAGCCAAGCAGCGTGGCAGACATTCTGCACCCGCCACTGCTTTGAGAAGGAAATGAGAGTTGCTTTCCCACTTTACACTACAGGGGGAATTTCAGATAGGCAGAATGTAATTACTTGGCCTGGAGTTCAGCCAGGAGCAGGGCCCAAGACCCCTACCCTTATGTAAAGTGTCACAAAATCTCCAATGACTGCAAGTGTGAGGACCTCAGCTTTACATCTCTGGCTGCTGTCACTGGTTCTTCATGGCTAATTACCTAATAGTGACCCTCGCAGCAAAGCTAAAAAACAAACCTTGCTGCTTGAAACAATTCAAGTCCCAGAGACTGAAAGCTATGCAAAAATTCCTTGGTGCTGGGTATCTTTTGACAGCAGGGAGCAGGTGGACCGCAGACCTCCTGTGTATGGCACTGGTAGCGTGTCACTCAGAAACCTGCTGGGGTTTTTGGATGGGCAAACATAGCTTTAAAATGCAGCACCCCCAAAACACAAGCCTACTGTATCAACTGCATACCAATCTCTAGAGTTTTGCTGTATGTAGCTGCCAGCTGGTTCCATTTATTTTTCTTCATTTTTCATATTTTGACTGTAATAAATAATTAATCCATGGCTTTGTAACTTGCTGACAAATACAAATGCACGGCATTCCAACACAGTGTAACGTGTCACTCACAAAGAGCCAACCTGCATGATGCAGAAAAATGATGTGCAGAAGGCTTTGGAAAGTAGGCTAATCATCAAGGTCACTCACGAGATCCCAGGAAAACTTTTTCTGTCCCTCAGAAGATATTCCCACTTGCTACAGGCATCAGAAGTGGGTTAATATGTTCAAGTCTACAGAGGCCTGGTTATCTTCCCACAGGTTAGCTTGGCTCTTTCTTTACCTGTATGTAGCTTCTTGCTTCCAAGGTCCCATAAACTTTTTAGGACGTGGAAGACAAAACTTCCTAAATTAATGACTTAGAGCTCTTCACCTTCTCTACAGCCCTGAGAACCTGAACCCCAGGAAACAGGCTTTTTTCTTTCAGGCAAAGACACAAAGGAAGGCAAGGAGGAAGAAGTTAGCAGAAGAGACAAAAAGGACTGAAGTAGGCAATAATTAATCTGAGTGAGACCTACATGTTTCAGATGGGCAGGACAAGAAGACAGAGAAACCTCTCTCCTTTTAGATAGCTGGTGGCCTGATAGCTGGCAGCAGTGGCAGCAGCACAAGAGCAGCAATAAAGAATAGAGGCTGAATGCCAAGGTTCACAGCAAGAGCAGCAAAGCAGTGCAATCCACCATCAAACAATGGAGAGAGTGAAGGTGGGAGGAGGAACTGCAAGATTACCAGAGAAATGCACAGTACAAAGAAGCCCCAGACTGGCCATAATGCCTTAAGTTTTAGCTTTCATATATTCCGATTCTGCACTGCATTAGTATATAACTCTGAACTTCACATAAAGTGTTAGCAAGTTCTCTTCAGTTTAGTCAGGCACAACAATCCTTTTCCAGCCTGAGAACCAAGGACACTGTTATAGCTTCAGCTGTAAAACAGTGAACTGAGGAGAGCAATCTAGGAGGATGGGACTTCATAACCTGAAGCTGTAATTGGACAATTAACCACAATATGTAAATGGACCAAAACTTATAAAGTGTGAAAACCCATGACACGCTGTCCATCTCGGGTGTAGCCTCAGCCAGGCTCTTGTTCTGCCCAAGGTGTATCCTTTGAAGACCTTTTTAATAAATACCTACTTTATGCCTTTAACCCTGTCTAGCCTCTGTTCTAGGTAACCTCTCAAGGCACCAGTCACATAATCTGGCATCAAGTGAATGATACTGAGTTCCAGGGGCTGGATTGGAGGGCTGAAGGGAAGAAGGGCTGCTGTGGAAGGTGTTGCCTCAGCTTTTTAGACTGAAGAAATATCTCCTGAGCCTCTCTTGACCATCTGTAGATATCTGAGTTTGTGACATGCATTACTAGTTATTAGGAATACGCATTAGGCTGATTTTCTCTTCTGACTGAAGCTGGAACTGCAAAGAAGAGACTCTGTAGTATTTTCACTTTGTTTTCCGTACACATATTTGTATTTATTTATTTCTCATTCTACTGATATCTGAGACAAGAGTGGAACGAGCGTGTACCAACCAAAAATTCATACTAGTCAGAAACGTATAGAGGAGCAAAACAATCCCAGTGAAGCTGTGGAATGAAGGCCCATTCCTCACCGAACGCTGACCATGGTCATTTCAGAAGTACCTCTAAGTTTCAGTCAATACATCAAAAGCCTCTCACCATGTTCCACTCCTGAAACCCCCCGTGTTACCGCAGTCCCCCCACACAGGCACCCTGAGGAGGCAGACAGTGCTCTGACCTGCACAGGCTCAGGGGTGAGCTGCACCACGTGCTGCATCCGCTCGCTGTGGTGGTGCCGGGACTCCTCCTCGTAGATCACATCCCTCTCGTGCTGGGGCAGGTTCAGGAAGCGGCGGATGGTGCACAGGTTCTCCCAAAGGGTGCGGTTTTCCGGGCTTGGGTTTTCTTTCCAGCGCAGCAGCTCACACAGCCAGCCCTGCAATGGGAGCGTCAGCACAGTCAATTCACCAAGCACTGAGGTGTGAGTGGAAGGTCAGCTAGACTTAAAGCTCTTGTGCTGGAAGTTTTGCTGGTCTCATCTCACACATAAACCCTCACCACCCCAACCTGCCTTTTGGTCTCAGAAAATCTGTGATAGATTCTATTTCCTGCAAGTTGGAGAAACTGAAACAAGCAGCAGTGCTCAGCAAAAAGCAGTGTCTTGTCCCCATCATGTTCATATCATGGTCAAAATGCTCAGAAAGATATATTTTTCCTACAGAAAAGCAAAGATGAAACAGAAACGCATCTTCGCTTCCATTTCAGAGTCCCTTCATTTCTTCATCCGAGCAAGAGAAAAGGAGACATAACTCCTGAGACTTGCTAACAACCCTCACTGCAACCTGCAGCTTGCAGAACCAGAAATTCAACACCAGTCCAAATCTCTAGTAGAATATGCTATTAGGATTTCTGATTTGTTGACACTATGTTGCATTGACTCCCCCAGCTCTGAGCTCCACTAAAATTTTACATCTTTAAATAATAAAATCTAAGAGAAGATGCAGCCTTACAGAAAGGGAATTCTCTAGCATCTAGCACAAATGCAGAAACAGGGAACGGCAAAAGTTACTAGAGATACTAAAATACGAGGCAGAGGTGATTCTAAACCCAGTTACAGATTGTAATACGAGCAGATTTAATTTCTGCTGTCTTGTTTGAAGGTTAGTTTGAAATGCCTGTAAAAGGGTGCTGCTATATTTAAGGAGCTGTAGGGCCTCTCCACAGGGACAGACTGCTCAGACCTCGGAGGTGAAAGAAAGCATCAGTGCTCCAGGAAGAGGAAACCACCCTGAGCCCCAAGGGCAGGTGAGCCAGGGATCGAGGCTGCTGCTGCTCCTGCCCAGCGTGGGGGCACAGCCAGCCCTGTCCTGCCTGCCAGCAGCCAGCCCATTTGGGGCTGGGGACAGTGGCTCCTCCTGTGCCTGCACAGAGACGCGATGCAAACGACAGAAGACGAGAAGATAACGCCGAGGATGCTGTCAACGCGCCTTACTGACTCCTGTCAAAATATTTTACCTAGTAGCTCTATAACCCATCATTTTCAAGCTACAGCTCAGCTTTCTGACACAATTTTGACAGGCACCTTACAATACCTAAAAGATAGCTTGATCAATGTTAAAAATGTTTGGTACAAGGAGTAGCCAAAATTGCGTTTTTCTGAGCAGTGACCAGGGCGAGCTGAACAGCCGGGTTCATTACCAGCCCACAGGGGCCCTTTTTGGTATTGCCTTTTTTGTGTAACAACTTGTAAGCCATTGACAACTTCTACCGTGCACTCTAAACCCCGTGTATAATATCATAAGCCGTTGTTTGTCTTACTCTCCACCGTGTCTTCTGCCTTCACCCCCCCCCCCAAAAAAAAGGCAAGATTTGATTATCTCCGCTGCATCAGCCAAGACAGCAACACCAGCTGTTCTCATTGTGCAGCCTCTTCCTCACGGCCTACATGTTAATAACCTGATCATTCCATTTTCTCCTTCAACTGCCGGCTGCAGCACAGCGAAGAGACAAAAACCCAGGCCCATCTGCAGCAGCTGTAGGCACTGAACTGTGAAGCCACCAGGGATTTATAAACTAATCTGTAACACAACACTGCCTTGTTTTTACAAGTGAGAGGCCACATTTGTGCAGACCTGATCTTTTCTTGCAATAAACTTGGAGGGCTGGGGAGTGGGGGGAGCAAGGAGGAAAACAAGATATATAATAATTTACTTAGGGGGGAAAAAGCCCCTCTGTGTTGTATTTTCGAAGTGTTTTGATTGATATTTGGGTAATCTCTCAGCCAGGTGAAGTCTGCATTTTACTGTGGTTTGGCCACATCCCTTACCCTCAATTCTTCTCCTTCCACTGCTGAGAAATCCCCCCAAACTTTCTGTCTTTTGGAGAAGAAAATCTCACAGCTCCACAATGTTTTCTCAGGGGTTCCTCCATACAGAGGAAACAATTTTTGAAATGGAAAATAAACCATCTGTGGAAAAAATCAGCTCCTGTTGCTCCCTGTTTTCGGTGATCTGAGTAAATCTCCAACTGAACTCTTTCAGGATGTTTCAAGCAGGTATGTTTAACACCTCCTGGAGGATGCTGCAGCTTGAGGACACGTTGTGTAACAGAAAATACAGAATCAACCCTGCACCTGGTGGAGCTGGAGCCCAGTGCTGGGCATGGCAGTGGGAGGATGAGGTGCCTGGCTCTGGCAGAACCTGGGCACAGCTGGGCAGGGCCACCTCCCCTTCCCCGGGCTGGACCGGGCAGCCCGATGGCGAGTGCCGCGCTTTGATTGATCTGTCCCGTTATAATCAGCGCTCATTACAATCACTTAGAGCAACACTCCAGGCCTCATTACGGACTAGGCACTCGCTGCCATTAGTCTTTAAGAAGGATAGCGCTCAATTTGCCTGGCAACATGCGAGGTCCTGACCTTGGAGCTATTAGGGAAAAGATTAGACTGCAGTGTGACCATGTGTGCAGACACGAGCAAACCAAATTAATTTCTGGCAAAGGGAGGCACCAGGCAAGGACCCCGCCATGCTGAGGACACCTGAGAACTTCTCCATTCCCCAGAGGAGATAAGCTAATGGCACGTTTAAAGGAGCCTGGTTCTGAAGGTGAAGCACATCCGTGGTATTTAGAGAGATATTAATCCAGTTTCCCCACAAAGTATTTGCTTGGCTGATCAGATTAAGGGATCTAGCCTTCAACAGCACACCCCCACCACAGCAGGCCCCAAGAAATCTGTGATACTTCACAGCCTCAGACATATTGCACCATGTGTACCCAGCTGCTACAATAATTAGCTTATGAATGTATCAGCTGGTTCTGTGATTTTTATAAATAATAACTAACCTACAGAGCAGAAAGATTTCCACGAGCCTAATATTAGCAAGGAATTGCAAGGTGCACCTAACTGAATTGTCATTGTGCTAAATGCCCTGTCTTCTCTCACGATGTGCGGGACTGGATCTCCCCCAACGCCGTTAATAAATATTTATTTTTTGCAATGTATTTGTGTCAGCTTTCTTCACAAGAGCCATTATTCGCTCACCCCCACGCATACACACGCATATCCACCGTGTACACTCATCTGCACCAAAGCTGACCTTTCACTACTCTCTTTCTATCCTTCCCTCTCTTTATTCAAACATTCATTCAAGATCCTCTCCATCCACCTATGGGGCTGTTTATTAGGCAATAGCTTTGGCTAATACGTGAGAAAACACAGCGTTGCCTCAGCTTACTCACACGTTCTTTATGGCTGCAAGAAACCGCCTTCCCCGTGCACAGATGAAAAGTCTGCATCGGCTTTTTAAAAATTATTTATTTAAATAATCTTAGCACGCCATCCAAGAAAAGTTTTTTGCAGTACCAGGCAAAAAAAAAAAAAAAAAAAAAAAAAAAAAAAGTGTAAATGTCAAATAAAACAGTGACAGATGACAGTATTCTCTATTGAATAGCACCGTTTCTTCGTGCATGTTCAATGAGAACTCATGAATTATTAATACACAAAATCTCCTTTTACTGTTAAAAATCTCAACTTGGCGGGGTTTTTTTGGTTACTTTTTTTTTATTTTCTTTTATTTATTTCTTTGGGGTCTGTGTATGTTACACAGAGCTTTCCAGGAGAATTACTTCATTTAAGAAACGCTAACATACACAAATTTTTGGAGCTACAGCCATTCACAGTGAATGTTCATCTATAGCTACATTTATTGGCATGAAGAAGATAAAGTGAAGGAGACAACGATCTCACCACCTTTTCCCCCACTCATCCACAGCATCTGAGCCCACTGCATTACAAGTTAATACAACTTCTGTGAACATATTCTGAAAAATCTAACAAATAACACAGCCCTCCCCAGACCTGCAATACGCCGTGTTTCTGGTCCTGCCTCCCTTGCACATCACAGGTCTTGCTCCACCACACAAACAGCCCCTTTGGCTGCCAGAGATACCAGAGAGTTTGATACACACCACTGTCAATATGGGTGGCAGAATCCAGCCCTTAACGTCAGCTTCTAAGGTTCTCAGATGGGAATGTCTTCCATTAAAAATAAGAGGAGGAAAACCAGCTCAATTAAAGGATGCTTTTGGCTCTACATTCAGGCACACCCAGTGCTTGTGGTTACAAGGGATTCTGCTCAGAACTTCCTTCATTTCACCCCAAAACTTCTAGAGGCATTGAGAATGCAGCCCAATTTAGCTCATTAAAGAGAGCTGCAAAGTGCTGGCCTCTGTTTCTGTTGTTCTCGTGAGACAAGATAAACATTTTCTAAGCATTTTGTTTGATTAAAAAAAAATAATATCATATTAATGTCCTATTTTTAACCTCTCTCTCTGTCTTCTAATCAAACACGTTTCCACATAGCTAAGCAAACAACAACAAAAATCTGCAGAAAGCCAGCCATTCCCAATGTGCTTTTATGCTGTTAAAGAAACAGCACGCTTAGAACACCAAAGCATGAGGCTTGGCACCCTCAAACCCCCTGAAGGACAGCGAGCTGGTGCAGCAATCCTGAGCCATATCCTCTGTCACTTATCCCAGAGCCCTGTTCAGCAGCTTGACCCTTTCACTTTTGCTGGGCTTCCCCAGGAGCAGGGCAGCCAGATGGACCAGACTACAGCACAGTCAGTTTTTCCAGCACGCGGCGAAGGTGTGCACAAACACACTGACCCCAAAAACTGCTGCCCTGCGGTCTGCCAAGGACCAAATCTCTGACCAAGGACAAAGAAGGCACATGGGAAGAGTTCAGGCTCACAGTCACGCTGGGGTACAGGTCCATGTTCACACTTTGCCAAAAGCCACTGCAGGAGGTGGCACTTGGGTGTCCACAGTGACTTAGTCACAGGCAGCTGTTCTGCCTTGAGCATGGATAAACCTGCAGCTTAACTGACCTTGTGTTTTCCCTTAAAATTAAAATTAAAAACTAAATTAATAACATTAAAATTAATAACAATAACAACAATACAGCCAGTTTTCTGCACTGACATTTTCTAAGGTCTCCAGTGAAAGCATGAGTAGGCAAACGAAGAGATTTTAGTAAGAGTGATTCAGGAATAAATCTCAAAAATAAATGTAAAAGGCCGTTTCCTCACCCACATCATCAGTGCAGAAAATGTCAACATATGTGACAAAAAGAAAAAAAAAAGCAGCAATGATTGACGCAAATCTTGAAGGATTAGTAAAAAAATGCACTCCTCAGAGAAGGCTCCCTTCCCACGTGGGATCACAGGAGTCCTCTGGACAAACTGCCTCAGCATCTCTTCTCTCTGTTTAGTTTGGGACACTACAGAGCAAAATGAGCTAGATAATATTCAGCTCTTGTTCCTTAGTCGCCAAACTCTCTTACCATGAATCCAATAAGTGTCTATTAAAATAAATAAACCCCCTAATGATTCAAGATAACCTAATCAAGAAAGCTGAAATGGATAAAAGACTAACTGTAATGGAGAGTTCTGTCATGGCTTCAATGAATTCTTGATGAGGGCTGGGGGAGGGGGACTGAACCTGAGAAGCTTTACTCAGAGAATTTTGATACAGTTCAAGGTTAATCACTCAACAGTCTGGATTTTCTGAAATGTTTTTCCTCTCCAGAAAATGCAAAGCACTTTCATGAGGGCCAGTTTCTCACTAGCCTCACAAAGCATGAAATTATTTTAAAAAATTTAAAAAAAAAAAAAAAGATACATGAGCCTTGAAGTACCTTAGATTCATGGCAACACCAAGTCTGCTTGCATCTCTTGGCCTCAGAGGGAAGGATGCTGTGCACTGAGGATATTTCCAGCCTTCCAAGTTCAAACTAGCTTCTCCCCACACTAGAGAGGAAGTGTGGGCTTGTGGTTAGGGCAAGCAGCCCACCAGCAGCTCCTGGGTCTGCCAAAGACTTTGTGAGCAAAGCCCCAGCTCCACAACTGTCCCTTGTTCATTCAGCTGCTGAGAGGCCAATGCACTGCTGCAGATGCTGTCACAACCATGGAATTGTTTAGGTTGGAAGGGACCTTTAAAGGTCTCTAGTGCAACCCCCATGCAATGAGCCAGGACATCTTCAATAGATCAGGCTGGACTCTGAGCAGCCTGAATGTTTCAAGGGATGAGGAGGCATCTGCCATTTCTGTAGGCAGCCTGTTCCAAGGTTTCACCACCCTCATTGTGAAATGTTTCTTCCTTATGTATCTAGTCTGAATATACCCTGAATTTTAGTTTGAAACCATTACCCCTTACCCTGCCACAAGAGGTCCTAAAATAAGCCCCATTTAAGCCCAAATAAACCCACTCTTGAAAGGCTGCAATGAAGGATCCCTGGACCCTTCTCCTGTCCAAGCTTAACAGCCCCAACTCTCTCTGCCTGACTTCACAGGAGATGTGTTTCAGCCATTTGATCATTTTTGTGGTCCCCTCTGGACTTGCCCCAACAAGTCAAAGTCCTTCCTGGGCTGGAGACCCCAGAGCTGGATGCAGTGCTCCAGGTGGGGTCTCACCAGAGCAGAGCAGAAGGTCAGAATCACCTTCCTCAATCTGCTGGTCACACTGCTTCAGCTGCAGCTCAGGACAGAGTTGGCCTTTTAGGCTAAGAGTGCACTTTGATAGCTCTTGTCCAGCTTTTTGCCCACCAGAATCCTCAAGTCTTTCTTGGCAGAGCTGTTCTCAATTCCTTAATCCCTCAGCCTGTGCTGATATTGGGGTTACCCTGACCCAGGTGCAGGACACTCTACTTGACCTTGTGAAACCCCATGAGGTTCATATGGGCCCACTTCTCTTCTCCTGGATGGGGGTCACACCGTGATTGTATACACAAGTCTGTAAAAAAGCAGCTCTAGTCCAAAGGTACCTCAAAGAAATTCTAAGTTCAATCAAGGAGAGAAGTGTCTTTCTGCATTTCCTCCATGTGACAAGAACATCGAAATTCCAGCACAACAGATACGCCCCAGCTGTAGAGATTCAAAGCATCATAAAGGCACAGAGATAAGGCTGTAAGAAGTGCCCTGTATGCTCACACTATATACACTACACATCTTCACCACCAGCTGCTTTTTCTAGCTGCTGTTCATCATCACTGGAAGCTAATTAGTTTAAGGCCACACAAATCACCTATTGTAAGCTAAAAGGGAGAGAAAAGTCATCCCACCCTATCAAATGAATACAAGACAATGTAGGTTGGGAAGGAAAGAGAGGAAAGGATGAAATTAAAGGTTTCTAAAGTTAATCCTTCCTCCAAGTGACACTGCTCATTCCTCTCACAGTGCCTGGACTTCCTTCTTGGAGGACAAGCAGGAGGTAAGAGGATGGGAAGGTGGCTGTGGTGTTGAGTCCCATCTAGCACAGGATCCTACTGTGGGCTAACCCCCTCCTGGGCCAGAGAACTGGCAATGAGGCAGGGATCTTGATATGAAAAAGGAAAGACGAAAGGCAAGGAACTGTCATAGTGATTTCCATCTATAGGCCTGGGCTGGGTTTTTCTTAATTGAATGAAGGGCTTTTCTGGCCCCAAACTCTAACCCTCAAGTTTATTTAATTTGTTTGCTTACTTTTCAACAGGATAAAAATACAACCCAGAGACTGATCTTTGGTAGCTTAATATTTTTTCAAATGTTGCTCCAAAGGGTCTCTCTTGCTTTACTGTGGTGCCAGTGGAATAAACTCCACTCTCTTGAAAAGAATTTCAGTTTCAAGGCTGTACTTTTTGTTTTCACTGGACCGGTGAAGGTTCCATTTGCCCTTCCCAGAGCTGATCCCCAGCAATGTGCTTCCCCATGCCATCCCAGGCTGATTAAGAAGAGTCTCTTGCCCTGGGAGAACTGTGGGAAGTTTGATCTCTATGTTCACACAAACTGCCTCCCTGAGATGGTCAACAAGGGCTCCCTCCAGCTGTGCCCACTTATTTATTTTGATCATCACCTTTATCATGAACAGAACCACATTCCTAAACCCATTTTGCAAAGACTAAGAAAAAAATATCTGCTGAGCACAGCACAGCCTCTGACAGGACTCTCACTAGCAGAGGTCAAAGGGGTGATGCTGCTGCACAGCATGAGAGGCACACAGTCATGGGGGAAATGGTTTTCCTGAAGTTGTACTGTAGAGCAGCTGCAGAACTCAATGTATAAGCCAGTTGTAAAACCAACAATCCAAATTTGCAGTAATCCAAGGCCAAAGTCTCTGCCTGTCCCACTGCCCAAGCCCTGCACACACACAGGGCACCCAAACCTCTCTGAAACAGCACATCAGGAACCTGTTCTCTTGTGAATTAAACATAACCAGGGGAGCTCAAGTTGTAGACTGGAAACCAAACCCTGGTGCTCCAGCCACTCAGAAACATTCCCAAGATGCTAATACAGGTCCCAGGTTTAGTCACTAAAAGGGCACTAGCAGGCAGCATCCCCAGAAAATCCTGCTGTCCATGGGATATACCCCTAACAGCTGGCAACTAAAATAGGAGGGCAGCTTTGGAGGCTGTGAGGGCACTGAACTCTCAGCTTCCACTGACTTCAAAAATACAAAAGGATGCACAGCACCTCACAAAGCCTAAAAACATCTAAATATAAATTGCAAGGAATAAAATGCATATTAAGGTAAGTAAGTGATAAATAAGTCAATGTCTAAAATGGATGGCTTGAAATGTTTTTTCAAGGTGGATTCTCTTAGAGAATTCTCACCGTACTACCTTGGTACCTCCATGAGGCCCTGAAACTTGCCTTTACGTTGACTTGTGAGCCCTGTGATTTGCAGCTACATTTTCTAGATACTGTCCTTCTCTTCAGTTGCTGAGACTCTGCCATGACTTAAGAACGAAGATGGCTACTTGTTAAATTATAGGTCAATTAACTCCACTGGTAGATGATGCCACTTGCAATAACTGCTCTCAGTGGGTACCACTCCTCCTGTACAGAGACAGAAGAGGAAACGAAGCCTCCATTGCCTCTGGATATTCTCTTGGGTACATGACACACAGCCCTGCGTATAAAATGTCAAAACATCCCTGTCGGAGATTCCCTGCCTGCTCAAACTGTGAAGATCTCACAGCACCGTGGATTGCTGTTGACAGAACAGCAGCGCCCAACATAACACATGCCTTGTTAGCAAACTGGAAGCTTCTCAGTAGTCTGGGGTGAGGGAATAATAGAGGAAGCCAACACAACACAAGCCAGGCCTGTGGAGAATAGCAAGTGAACGAACCTTGGCGGAGAGTCCAAGCAGAGCCTCAGAGTCGCTCTTTTTTCCCCCCTTTTCAAATCCTCTCTTCTGCAAACATGGGCAGTTTTCAATGAGCGCTTCCCACCATGTAACTCAGCTGCTGAAATCAGCAGCGTTTTCACCAGAAATGCTCCAAACTGGCACAGCTGGCCTGTGCAAAGCACTGGAAACACTCAACTGCTGGTTTTCAGACAAGCTAGACCTAAGGCTGACCGTGACACCGTGGCTCTCCCCCATGCAGGCAGCTGTGCCCTTGCTTTTGGCACTCCTCTGGGTCACAGAGCTCCCCAGCCAAGGGAGGGACACCACAGGCACACCAAGCCAGGCCAGGGACAGGCACAGAGGTGGGCTTTGAGGCAGGGGGAGGCCCCGTACCACTGTGGTTCTTGGCTGTGGCTTCCTCTGTCCCTTCCTCTGTGCCTTCCAGTGCCCCCATAAACCACTTTCATGCTCCAGCAGAGCGCTATGACATCTCAGCACGGCCAATGCTGGGCCATCCCAGGGAGCCAGTACTGCTTTGGCAAGGCTGTGAAACAAAAGAAACATCAGCCTCAGAAGCACTTCTTTATTCACTGCTGCTGAAGAAACAAAACCTTTATGTGCAGTAACTTTGCTTTAAACAATAACATTTGTGGATCCTGTTCTTAACCTTTTGCATCTGGTGTTCAAAATCTGCCCTGGTTTGTTTTTTTTTTTTTTTTTTTTCCACGTGGAAGACTACAGATCTTATTTTTGTTTTGGCGCTGGTGTGCTGTGCTGCCAGAGAAGTGCACTCAAGCTGGCACAGACCAAAGCTGGTGAGCCACCCAAATTATTGTTGGGTGGTTCAGTCCCTCTCTATTTCAAGAAGCCTCTGGGTATAATGACAGGAAGCTTGCAGGCAATTTTAAGCCAAACCTCAGAGAGGCTGGCATTCGGTCTGTGTTAAACACTCCTTATTAAAAGCTGTCCAGTCCAGATTCTGGGTGGAACTTTGATATCTGCATGGAGTAAAGAATAAGGGGCACGTTTGCAAAATCAATTGTGCAGTTTTTATATTTACTGCACGTTTACCACATATGTCATTTATTACACAGTGGAAAACCGTTAAATGCACAGTAGTTGTGCCAAGTGGCATTATGCTTTTAACAGCTTTATTCGTTTAACAGCTCCAGTTCTCATTATATTTTGCCATGTGGTACATGAGATTTTTATGCATTTAACAGTTTAAGAGGGTTCCATGGTATTTTCCTTTTATGTATTTCATACTGAGTCTGGGATTTGGTTTGGGGGGGCGGAGGGACTGTAACCCCTGTACCTTGACAAGAGAAAGCAAAAGGCAAAGAAAATTAATGATTACACGAAGAAGGAAAAATTAATCAGATCTCCATGTGTCAGGACACAAATACCTGTAACAAGGACGAGGCTTTGCCATGTGCTTCGATAGCCTTTGATGCTTTCTTTATATGCTTTTCAACCGCTTATTTTACATCTACTTTAATCACGGTAATGTTGTTTCCCTGCACAGAGGGAAGTGTGTGTTTTTCAGAGTGCATGCACCTAAATACTTCCATCCCACTCTCTCACTGTCACGTGCACATTTGTGCATTTTTGTGTGCATATTGATGCCCTCTCCTAGCTGAACTGAATAATTTCATCCAGGATCAGAAGCAGCTCTTTTCACTGAGTAAACAATTCCTTCCAACAATCTCCAATCCACTTGCTGCCCTTCAAAAAAAATCTGTCTGTCCTCCTTTCCACAAAATCCCTTCTGGTGCATTATATTTTTTTAAAGAGTTGGATGAAATTTTTAAATTAATGGTTTCTCTTCAAGAACTTCCCCCCGACCTAGGTTTGCCCACATATATTTTTTACATCCAAGGTAGAAATGAATCCAGCAGAACTCACTGCAGTGCCTTCTCATGCCTTTTTCTAAAAATGATTTGATCCAATGTGAATTATTCACATGGCAATACTGTATGCAGCACATACAACATGCTAAAAGAAGGAAACACCTGCCTAATATGCTGTTTCCCTTTGCCTTCCCTCAGTTAACCACTTGAGAAAGCAATTTCATTAACTGCTGAATGAGTAGGACATCACCATTTTGAAAGTTCCTTGTCCTACTAGCAGAGGTGTAAGTTATATACCACACATGGGAAAAGACAGACATGTTTGTACAAAAGGGGAGAAAAACTGGCTGTGAACTGACCTTTCCTCAGCCTCTTTTAAAAGGGAAAAGGAAACCACTTAAGCAGGCAAAAGTCAAACATGACAGGCTCCCTAGAGATGAAAATTATTATTATTATTATTGTAGGAACAGATGTAATTTTATTGGTGGGAGGAAGAGCTGGATCTAGTCTCAACCCCAGAGTTTGCTTTAAAAACAAAACCCCAGAAAGCCCCGCAACAATGAAATCCCCTATACCACTCACCTGACTTTTATTGGCAGCCACTTTGGCAAACAGAGCTTGAGATACCTTGGCCCTTTTCATCTCCTGTTGGATCTCATCATAAATGGCAGCTGTGATGTTGACGTTGGCGCTGTCCGCCTTAATGGGGAGGTCTGTTGTTGGTGTCGAGGTTTTGGCCTACCAAGAGACCATGAAAATAATAATTAAAAAAGTGCTGCTTTCAGCCCAGCCATCTGTGCAGAAATTATCAAAGGATTTCAGTCAGCTGATGCCAAACTGCATTAGCTACAGAGGGACACTTCCTGTCCATTATTCTAATCAGGTTAATTGTGATTGGAAATAATTGCGGTGCATTCCTATAGGACATGCAAGGCCCTGTCAAGTCTCCCCCTCTCCCTCTCCCAGCATGTTTACTGAGCAGCTCAACAACAGGATAGGTAGCTGGGGCACTGGGCTGCAGGCACACACTGACATTGGCTTTGCCAGCCAGCTACTGCAGCACAGCCACCAGGCTCTACCTTCTCCCCCCCTCTCTAAAAGTGGCCTACACCTTGGAGGAAGAGCCAATTCTCCCAGAAAAAATGAGTAAATGGGTAGAGGTCTCTAAATAATAAATTATTACTCAATTTAATGCACTCCCTCAAGTCTCCCTCATCCTTTATTAAAACTATACGTATGTCACTTGAGTATGTATGGTTTCCCAGCCTTATCATCATTATGCTAGCCAGACAGTCACCTAATTTCACCTAGGAAATCAGTGGAAATGAAAAAAAAAAAAATCATTTCATAAAGCTGGGCTTTGGCATGCCTTTGATGTGCTGCCCTCATTCTCCTAAACTCATATTGAGATTTTGTGTATTCCACTGCACTCCTTTTAATTGAATGATTTCCCATCAGCTTCTGTGACAAATGAAGGACAATAACGGACGCTGCCAGTACTTTCCCTGGGCTGGACTACCCCTGCAAGGCTTCTATCAATACAGTTCAGAAGACTGCCACAGGATGGGCATTTTAAAGCCCCTTGGACTGGTGGTCCCCAGAATGCTCTGGCAGGAGAGGGAGTGAGGGTGGTGTGATGCTCACTGAGTGCTCCCAGCACCAGCTGCCCCTTGGAGACAGATCTCACTTACTTCCCTGTGCTCAAAGAGGAGAGATACCAGGGCTGATCACTGCACCTCTTACGCTTTTTATGGGAAATGTGGGTTACTGATATAAAATCTCTCTTTTTTGTTTTGAGACATAAAAGTCTCAGGAAAACACAACCTAAATAGTAAAGCTCACACTTCCCTGTAGACCCAAACCACCCATACACCCCAGTGACATTCATATTTGGCCCAATTATGAACCTTTTTCAGGTGGATCCCGTTTTTACGTCAGAGCTGAAGTCTGCCAGAGTAAATCTAATGTTAATTTTTAACTAGGCAGACATGCCCAAATGTTTATTTGTTAATAGGAAGGTTAACTAGGCAAAACCAAACCTTCTGAACTTCTTCTGTTTTGTTGTCCTCCAAATCTCCCTCTTCCTGACATCTCTTCTGTACTGAGGCCACATTAATAATGGAGCCAAAATCCAATCAAGACAATAGACTAATCACTCTTCCTTATGACTTCCAGATAAAGCCTTAACCAACCTGTATCTTCTCCCTTTCCAGGCTCAGCAGGCACTGCTCTGGGCATGTTCCCTGCCTGTCATAGGCAGGACACACACAGAAAGGGTGTTAAGATTTTCATGCTCCCTAAAGCAGCCCCATGTGCAGCTGGACAGCAGCTGGAGCAGAGCACGGCCACCGTGCCCCAGGAGAGGCCAGGGCTAAACCACTGCCATCCACGGGGCATGAGCTGGGTACAGGGCAACACAGGGACCAACAGGCACACCCCGCTCTGAAATTTAATGTTTACAGATAGGTGAGAGTTAGGGCAATTGTGGGAAACTTAAGAAAATAACAAAGCGTTCATGGAAAGGAAAAGGAGCGTCCAAGTCTGTCAGGAATGATTTAATGGAGATTTGTCGGGTATAAAAAAGTCTTCCCGGGCACTGGAGCCTTTGGCTAGCAGAGCAGCTGAGGTCACCATGGCCTCAAAGGCTGTTAGGGATGTCTAAGATCCTGAGAAGAACAAAATTAGCATGTAAAAGAAAGATTTAAAATATAACTCCATCCTGCATGGGTCTCCTACACTTCTAGGTCCACAGCCACACGTCAGGAAAAAGCCTGCCCTGCCCACCCTGAAAGCTGCACCATTTTTTATTTAATCACCAAAGTAGGAAGGGCAAATACCAAGCAAAAGTCACTGAAATAAAGTATTTAATGTTAAAGGCCTAGATTCAAAGCTGGTCTTGATATTAAGAAGGAGTGTGCCATTATTGAAACATCTTATTGCAAACAGTGGGGGAAAAAAACAAAAGGTGTTTGCAACCACAGTGCCAGAGCACTGCAACCCAGCCCTTTACTGCTGGGGCTCTGTGTGCACACAACAACTCTCAACAGCTCAGAGCATCTTCCCCACAGCACCTTTACCAAATTTTCTGGATCAATCTCTCATTCTCACCTTGAGGCAGGTCCTGAGCCAGCAATATCACCAAAGGGTGGCTTGGGGCTGGCTCAGGTGGACAGCTGAGCTGGGTTGTTCTGCATGCCCTTACACCTGCCTGCACGACAGCCCCAGCACGAGCATTTCCACAGGTATCTGCCATTCCTCTCCTACCCAGCACGCTCAATCCCAAAAGCACCGCGGCAGATATCGGTATCTATGGAAACCACGTTTCCAATTGCCATTCCATCACCTTCTCTGGCACACTGACACAGTTCCTGCAAGGCTGCTACAGCTCCTACCACTGCTGCCCCAAAGCACCCCGCTCCAGGGGAGGCAGGAGAGCCGCCTGGGGAGCCGGAATCGCGGCGCTGCCCGCGAGGACGGCGTTTGTCTTGTCAGAACTAATAGCAGGCATATGGGGAAGCGCAGTAGCCGTGCTGCCTGCCTGGGAACAGGGAAGAGCCTCATTTGCAGAGGTGTCCAAGTTGTCAAAACAGCACCTGTGCTGACTGGTGCTGGCCCTCTGAGGGCTGGGGAAATGTTACACAGCGGGCACAAGGCGAGCACTGGGTACACAAACCTTTGTGTGTTGCTTTTGCTGATCAAAAACCTCACAATATTCTGTTGGATTCTTCAAGCTGAAATAAGGCAAGCATGTGCTGGTTTATAATTCTAGAGTACGGTTTTCTAGCAACATTTAGCTCTTACAAATGTAGGCAAAAATTCCATTATTTTAAATCACGTTCTAGCTGTGGCTATAACACAGGGAAATGGTGTATTTCAACACAGGAATGAAATGGGGCAAGAGATCCAGTCTTTACTCTCACCAGATTGCATCTAAACTCAGAATTTCCTTTCAGTGTTTGATTCTAGTACAAAACCTACTGCAACAAATATGAGCAGGAGTAAGCTAATTCTTTACTCGATCGATACCAATGCAGAAAGTGGTTACACTGCTCAAATAGTAAAACAGTGTAGACACTATTAAAATCCCTATATATTTTTATTTTTACTTAACTAAAAAAAAAAAGGAACATACAATGAGTTTCCCATGTAGTGAAAATTCAGTGTCAAATTTGGGTTGGCAGGATAAGCTTGCTTTCAGTGAAAACAGTCCTTTATATCATTTGTTCAGTGAAGTGCATCTACATGTCTGGGTTAAACTGAACAACCTCAACAGTTTCTACAAAATCAGCACACCTTCCCACAGGATGGTCAGTTTGAATGTAAAACTTCACTCTCCCCAGCAGTGCTTGCTTGCTTGCTTATTTTTAGCAGCTGTGACTACAGAATTCAATGAGAAGTGATCACTGATATTATTAGAAAGGTTACACGGGCCCAGTTACTGAAGATCATAAAGTGCTAGAACTGACACATCATGTCTGTACTGCTAGAAAGTTCAGACTCAAGTCAGGCAAATGTCATGACAAGAGTTCATCAGCACCCTGTGCAAGCACCCTCACTTTGCAGAGTACACATGTGGGACTGCATCAGCCTGGTACAAGGGGGGATGACTATTACAGTGTAGTTTGTGGATGCTCTTTCTTACTGCAAAGGAAGAGTGGGTGGCAACAGCACATTAATAAATACAGTTAAGTCAATGAGATAACAGCTCTAAGCATCATCTTCCTTCCCAGCAGGCTGTCTATCTCCATTCTCTGTACCTCAAACATTTACTTGTAAAAACCTCCAACTCAAGGACTGTGATTTCCTGTACAGAATATGCGGCACAGTATTTTCTAACAACATCTATCTAATGCCCTATCAACCTCTGTTCACTAGACACTTTTTATGGCAACATTTATGAACTAGAAGCCCAGAAATTTCCTGTGTTCTGAAGAAGTAAAAAGAGGTAAAAAGCTACATGCACTGTCTTTCTGTAATATATTCTATAGTAGCCATTTAAAGGACATGTATCAACAGCCTGGATGTAATGCCCACGTGCACTCTTTCAGGCACTAATGTTACATTAGTCTTTTGCATTTATGGCATTGATTAAAGACAGAATAATCATCACAGTCTCTTGCTAACATCCACTGAATGCCTCTTAACAGCCACCCAAAACCTTACAAAACATTTTCCACAACTCATCTGGGCAAGGAGAGCAACAGACAGGGGAATGGGGAGAAAGAAACTCCTTTCCTGGAATTATCCAGACAACTAATGGGTAGCAAGGGATTGCATCTTACCTGGGGTGTTCTGGAGGAGCTTGGGCTGCTGGCAGCTGAAGACACCATGCTCACGTTTGGGTTCATACTTCTCTCTCTCTCATCCTGATAGATTCGATCCCGCTCCGAGTCAGGCAAGTTGAGGAAATTCTGCATTGCCCGTAAATTTACCAGGAGGGACTGAGAAGCTGTCCTAGGGTCTTCTTCTTTACGCAGGATCTCTGACAACAAACCCTGGTTTATTTAAAAAAAAAAAAAAAAGCCAGTCATGCGTTGATGGGTTTCTTTGGTTTTTAAAAATTTGTTTAGTGTAACCAGCTGGGTTGCAATACTGAGAATCTACATCAGAATCCCATGGGCTCTCCCTGAGGGGATATTTTGTAGGAAAGTGTTTGTCTTCTGGGGGCTGGGGTTTATTTTGGGACTGTCCTATTCTGGCACAGTAATAAGCTTCTGGGTATGGAGATGCTGGATAGGAAGGTAGGTGCACTGGTTAGAAAAAATTGCAGTTATCACCAGGTGCTTGCTGCAAATATTTTAGGAGCTGTTAGATTTCTTTCTCTCTTTCTCTTTTTACTTGAAGCTGGGAACACTTGGCAATCCTGTTCATCTTTGACAAATCTGCCAAGGTTGGTAAATTTAGTTTCGACATTTAAACAGTGCAGGAGGTTTATAAAGAAAAATGTTTGGCTGGGTTTTGATGTTACAGTCCGCTCATTTCAGTTTGGACAGTCATTTCTGAAAGGAGAAAAATGAAGCAATAATAAAAGCTTACAATCTAGCTTTAGGGATTTAACCCATTCTTTCATGCCTCACTTTAAAATACCCACAGGCTTCACATTGCAACTGTGAATGAACACCATATTATTCCAGTTTTTACAAAAGCCATTACACAGCATTTCCAAAAATTAAAGAGTTAAAAAAAAAAAAAAAAAAAAAATTAGAGAGACGAAAATATCATTAAAAGAGGCTTAAATCTAATGATGGGATTAAATTTATGCGTAAGAGTACGCACTCGCACTCAACAGTTCCACAGATTATCTGGAAGTTAAAGGCACAGCACACAAGTCTGGATCACTGTGTGCCACCAGCTTCCCCCAGGTCCCCCCTCCTATCAGCCACCTCCCAAACTGGGACTTCATTCCAAACAGCAGCAACAGCAAATTCCTGAGCTATACCTGTTTTAACCTCCTGGTGTACAAGGAAGCAGAGAAGAGCATTTCTGCCCATCAAGGCTACTTAGATCTTAATGTAACATATCATTATGGTATCAAAACGGTATCGTATGTCAACATGCAATTCTATGTGCTCATTATTTCAAAAGGCTCTTCTGCCAATACGCTTCCCTGAGCCCTCTGCCACTGTTCCCTCTTCCCTCCTGTCACAACTGGGGGCTGTCTGCAGCGCTGCCCCCAGGAATGCTGGCCACAGAAACCCTGTGAAATCCCACTTGGAGCTGGGAGGGCTCTGGAGAGGAGCAGTGCAGCAGGAGCACGCACAGGGACCCTGCAGCCCCCGACACGCTGCAGCTGTTGACACGAGTGTTTTGTAGTTGCTTCACAGCCAGGACCCAGGCAAGCTGCTTCCCAAGGCTTACTCCTTTCTTGTCACAAAAATGTTACTAGAAAGCAACCACACACCCCAAGCCCTGTAATATTTAGTTCTCATTTATTTTCTTCTTTATCAGAGAGATGCCTTCAAAAAGCCTTGCTAAAAACACTCACTACAGCTGGTCAATTAAGAAAATGCCAACATTTCTAGTATATATTAACCTTATTTACCAGTCTTCTGGATAAAACTGACCAACAAATGATGTATCTGTATCTGCATTTATCTGCTATTAAATACCTATACTAAAATACATGGGAAACCTCTACTTCAGCAGAGTTTATAGCACAAGTGCTCTAAGCAAGCTCCATCTTTTCAGCTCCTCATCTACATAATCGAGCTAAGAAACTCCCAATTACATTTTTGTGTAATGATCAGCATGGGCACCAGAAGGACTGGAGCTGGGAATGGAATCATGGCTACACCACTCAGAAGTGGGATGCGAGGGAGATGCTGGCTGGTGAAAAAGGTCTGCTCTCTGGGAAAAAACGTGAAGAAGTGACAGTGCTGGGCTGTCCTCAGGTATTTTGTGTGACCTCAACACAACTGCATGCCCACATCTGGCTTCTTCTTCAGGGTTTACCACCTCTCAGAGAAGCTAAGGACATTTTGAAGAGCTTTCTGAAGTTTGACAGGCTCATAGGCTGGGGGAGATTAACCAAAGAAGGATATACAGGGGCTTGAAGCCACAACCCACATGGCCCAAGACCGATGCAAGTCCTTACTAAAATTTTCCCCTAAAGTCAGTGAAAAATTCTTCAAATGCAGTAAATAAAGGGAATATTGGTTCCACAAATTCTCTAAATTTCTGATTTCCTGTGTCTTTGAAAGGATATATATGTAAAATTTATTTTTAAAAGAAAAACTCGACTTCAAAAATTAATGAGTTTTGTATGAAAGAAAGGGGCCTGAAAGCTACTGGAGCTGACTCTAAGACAGTCTTCTCTCCCTCCCATTTTAGTCTCACTAAATTTATGGTCCAATTTCAAAAATGGAGAGCAGAAACACATGTGAAAGCATGCCAGCAATTACTTTTCTGTGCAGTCATTGACTCTGTATGTAAATCAGACTCACAGGTACAAGTGGCTTGGTCATGGCACTCAGAGGTATCTCAGTGTCTGACATACCAACCCTTGTGCTTGAAAGCTCTGATTTATCACCAGAAGCATCTTTTCATGCAGTGCCTGCGCTCCTGCTTCTATAAGGGTCTCATCCTGACCTGCTAGAGGGATGCAGCAGTGTTTTGCAGCATCACTGTTCCATCAGCAGGCTGGGAAGGTTTTCCTCCGGGGGGGATTCGCTGCTTCCCCAGCACCGTGACACAGCAGCTGCTGGCAGGGGTG
>VZSR01000028.1:3303054-3482618 GCA_013398615.1 Brachypodius melanocephalos | reverse complement strand
TGCTCCCGGCCCACAGGTAGGAAATCTGCCTGCCAAGAGGGTTTTTCTGCAGCTCCTCTAAGTGATTTGGCAGCTGAGGAACCATGTAAACAGCAGGAGAGCTAATAAGAGAACTGACTCATGAGGGACAAATCTCGTGTCCTCCTGCAGCTGAAGATAAACAAGGATGCTGGTAAACAGCAGCAGATAGCTGGCTGATAGGGGAGGACAATAAAACAAAGTGTCTTGAGAGCAATAACATTTACAATAATTTCATTCTGAGCTACTGAAGTATATGCAAACTAACCAGCGAGCGACATTATTAAAAAAAATAAAGTGATATTAAATAATCTGTTCAGCCTTTTTGTCACCTGCAACAAATTAGGCTTTCAATATGCAAAACATCTTCCTTCCAGAAAAACAAATGATCGTGATTTCATTTAATTGTAATTTAATGAGGCATAATGTATTTTTTAAAGTGATATACACCAGGTGTGTGGTGAGGAAACTGGCCCAACCAGACAAACCCTACTGTTTCTATTTTTGAGAAAACCCTAAAGGCAGCCAGAGACTGTTTTCATTTCTGCAAATTATGTTTCTGCTGGAGAGGTTGAGGGAGGGAAACCCGCAGCATTCATAGATTTCTTATAAAATTCCATTGGCTAAATTAGCTCATTCCAATTTACTTACATCTCACATATTAAAAAATAAAACTAAAAAAATTGGCAGTTTGCAGAGCGACTGATTCTGCAAACCTAAAAGATCATCTTCAGGGACTAGAAAGTCTCAGTATGACTTTAAATAGCCAAACAGATCTTCTACGTAGAACACAGCTCCCAAGATACATTTTAGGACATGTAGCTTGGTAGTATCTTTGCTTTTCCACTCCTCTGCATCATTTTTAAACCGGCTGCTGAAGAGGCAACTGATGAAGTTTAATGTTCACACAGGCTGTGCTTGCAAACGAGGGATGTGATCACCCTGAGACAAGGGCTCTGCACAGCCTGCTTTACCCTTGGAACTTGTGCTATTTTTAAAATTACACACTGGATCCCTAACTGACTTTAGGAAAATAATACCTGTGGTGGAGAAAAAAGCACATGTCCAATCAAAACAAAAAAGTCACAGAATCTATTTAAGGCAGGAGTAATTTTGACCGTGGTTTTTTTTTTAAACTAGCTGAAATGCAGTCCCTTCAGGCCAGCAAAGTCACTGTCACAGGAACTTGCTTTGCATTTATTCTATGAAACCCCACTTGGGAACTTCTTTTACTTTTATTAACTGCAGGATTTCCAGGACAAACAACCCGAACCTCACTGGCACCTTATTTTTTTTTTAAGCAGCTTCTTCCAATGTAGAGCGAATGTTATTCCAACTGACTCCAACTTCCAGTGGACCAAGCCTTAGAGGCAAACACAGGCTTGAGCAAAGCACACAGAAGGGGAGCAAAGCCTCTGTGCCCTCCTCCCAAAGGGCTGCTGCTCAGGTCTGGGAAGGGTGTCAGTGGGATCTCAGTGGGACAGCAGACTGCACCACCAGTGACCAAAGGCGGGATCATTTTGCAAGCAGAACTTTTGAAAAGCGATCTGGATAGGGGAGAGGCGGTGCTGCTGGAGTGTCCTGGGGACAGAGGAGGACGAGGGCCATCAGGCAGCAGAACACTCCCAAGCACTGGACAGAGCCTCACACACATCAAGTTCCATCACTTGGATAGAAGTCACACTCTCCCTCTCCCACAGACCTGAGCAATTTGACTACAAAACCAGGCACTAATGTTAAAAAGGTTCAGAATAGGCTTTGGACAATCAAAACATTGGCCAAGACAAAAAAATTTAAATAAACCTAACTAATGTGCTAAACCTCAGTTTATATGTTCTGTATAAGGAAATTATATATATGAAGGACTGAAAAAGCATAAACACTTTTTCAGACTTTCGGTCTATTTGTGCCTCCCCATACTTCAGCTATGGCCAAAAGCAACAGAGAAAATGCTGAAATACTAGAAAAATATTGCTTCTGCAGTGCTTGAAGTTCCAAGTACTTTTAAGCCCTGCACTTGTACTGACAAGTCTCAATAGAAAAGCTATTCTGCTTTCCATCAGGGATAGATGTGACCCTGAGCAGGATCAGAAGTTTCAACATCTGGATCTTAAAGGTCAGTGATGTCAACCTGTCCCCTCTCAGCACACAAGGCCTGTTTCCAGCATGGAAGGGCAGCACCCAGGGAAGCCCTGGTTAGCTCTGCATTTCTACTGAACTACATCCTAATTGTACCTTGAGCGTACAACAACAAACTTGATTTTGCCAGGCTAAAATGATTTGCAGATTTTTAATATTTACAGTTGTCCGCTGCTTGCAGTTGCAAGCTGGAGGCAGCAGGTCAGTCCAGGAGTTCTGCAGAAGCACTGGCTTCTCACAACCCTCCATGGAATAAAGCATTTCCACCTGCTGTGTTCTTCTCACGTCAAAGCAGGATTTTACCACAACATCTCTCTGCCCACCTGCACTTACTCCAAGGTCTCACCTTCAGTATTGTCTTCTGGGCTAACAAGATACATTCAACAATCCTGAAACACGTCTCTTTGCCTCTAAGTATACAGCACTCACCAAGAACCTCTATATGAAGTACTTGTAGGCTTCTTGGGACTCAAGCTCATTTTCAAATGCTCACTGCTTTGTTTCCATTCCCTTGCATCTCTTCCTAATTCCAGCTAGGATATGAAGCAGAAGTGCTGGAAGTCTATCAGAAATGCTTATCCTGGCAATGTGTCCAGTCCAATTTTGCTGAACAAAATTGCTCTAGATAATCAGTGGAAAATTTTGAGTGGTTAGCCAAACCAAGCACCTTCATACCATTCTGTCACAGTTTCCATCAGGCAAAAGTGTTTTTGTACCCTGTTCCCTGACCAGCTCTTCTTTCTCAATAGTCAAAATGTGTGGTGCTACATTAACATCAGTTTTACAAACCTCAGAACTTGAAGGACTCTGACTGAGGCTAACTCTGACCAACAGTCTCCCAGTACACCTCAGTGTACACATCACATCAGTCCTTCATTTAGAAGAAATCTTCTGATCTCCAGATTCGGTGCCTACAGCCAGAGTATGAGCCTTGGTTTTAAACTCATTTAACTAATGCTAAAATACATACATCTCAGGAGAGAGCTGCTTAGGCAAAAAGCATTTAGAAGCTGATTTGAATAAAACTTATACAGGGTGCAACAATGACAATTTGATTTTTATTATTAAAAATGAAGTGTTTAAATCCTCAAAGAAAACGGCTTTATTGCATTAGTTTAATAAAGCCTCTTTTTTATTACGGTATCTGTTTTTATGAGGGAAGACAGGATGCGCGTGCGGATCTGAACGTGGATGCACGAGGAAAAGGAGGCAGAGAAAGACCGACCACCTGCAGCCACCAAGTGCCACCATCTACATGACATGTGTGTCAGACCTTTATCCTGATACATGCTGGAAAATGAGCAAAAAGACACACAGCTTTTGCTTCCAAGGCTCAGGAGTCCTGTGCATCAGCTGAACAGGCAGCAGCCACCTCCTACAAGCACACATTCTGAAAGCCTGACTCACATGCTACCTAAGATCTTTTCATTCAGCCTATTGAATACAATTAAGCTAATTGAAACTGAAATTTTGGGCAGCGCAAAACCCGCTATTGGAACAAATATCCCATGTACCAAAAATCTGCAATTTATTAAAGTAAGCACTTCCCTTACAGACTGCCTTCTTTCCTGTGAGCGTAACAGAGCACTGCTTGTGCCACATTACACCCAAGAATAAAACAAGCAGGCAGCATGAAAGGGTTTCATGCTATAAGAGAGAATTTTCTATGAGGGTAAAAACCAACCAAAAATCCCCCCAAAAACCCAAAACAGAAGCCTTGCTAATTGAAAGTCTGTGCACAATGGGGCAGACACCACAGCGATGAATGCAGCATGACTGTCTCACTAGATACCAGGCAGAGAATTAAAGCTCCTTGTGGTGTTCCTCTTATTTGAGTTAAAGGGAAAATTATTTGCAAAAGAAATTCTGTCCAGGATTTGGCTCACAAGCAAATGGAGGTGGAATAGTGAGTTATTTCAACAAACTCCATTTCTGATCTTAATGCCTTATAGAGGACTCTTCTCTGAACCCAGTTCCATTTGGGGGGAATTTTGCCAAAGAAAGCAGAATTAAAACAAAGGGTCACAACCCACAGTCTTGCATCCTTAGCAACCACACTCCTGCTGTCAGAGCCTCCAGACCCTCTATAGGTGACCACTGACACCTTTGTATACCAACAAAGGTTATTTCCCTCTTCCTCACTGCAGAACCCTTGACTTGCCTGCAGTTGCACCAGAAACTGGGGCAACACCCAGCATCCATCCTGTGTTCCCCTATGCCTCAACCCACACCTGCAGCCAAGGTGTGACCAAGCCTCTTGAACAAGGAGGATCAGTGCAGCTCATTTCATCATAAACTTCGCCGCATCTGAAGCTGGTGGGGTTTCCTCCTCCTTGGGCTGTGACTTCCTTTAATCCAAAGAGATGTGGCTGGCACCAGCTACCCAGGCAGGAGCTGGGCTGGGGGTGTGCTGCTTTTCCATCTGCAGGCTGGGGAGCCAATGCTCCCACATGGAGCTACTTGGGGCAGGAAGAAAATTACAAGCAGCCTGAACACACTGGTTTTTTTATCCAGCTCTCTTTGTATCTGGCCCCACAACGACTTGATTTTAAAAGCCTCAAATTCAAGCGTATTTCCAGTTTAAGAGGCTGTTCAGTTAAACAAGCACTGGCCACTCGCCCAAACATTTTACTAGTTTTGGCTATTATGTCACAACACTGGCAAAAAAAAAAGATGCTTGAAAAAAAGAGAAAGATACAAACTGAAACTCTTTCAGTCTTGTAGGCTTTGAGGTCCACTGGGCACTCCCAAGGAGAGCAGCAGTTCACTGATCAAGGGATTTAAACTGTCTGGACTCTTACAAAGATCCCAATAAACTGTCCTGACTACAACTCCATGAGCCTGCAGGAAAGAGGAATGCTGAGCAAACAAGGAGAAGAATATGTTCATTTTCTTTATGCAGAACAGGATTCAAATTACCTATTTTCCAGTTTGTATTTTGAAGAGTGGGATCACTTCAGCCCCTCCAGATTTGCTGAAAAGCTTTCCAGCAAAGCACAAGATAAATCTAAGAGAGTATTTTTATGCATTTCCTTTAAAACAGTCCTCTTAGTCCTACTTTTTCCTGTAAACAACATCACATACCAACTTATCAAAACATTACAACCTGCAATAAGCAAGTTGTGGTTATTACAGCTTTTTGGATGCAATCTGAATGCTATATTAGGAGACAATAAACTGCAGGATGGTACAAGGACTCTGCCCCGAGGATGGGCCAAACTCCATGTGTGTATTCTCCTCCAGGAAGAAGTCCACAGCCTCAGCCATCAGGCCCCTTGTCCTGCTCCCCATGGCTTTATACAATCAAAGAGTACCAAAGTCTTACAGAAATCAAACCTTTCACTAATGACTGTTTTAGTAACAACTTCAGCCTACAGCTTTGGCTTCATGTCTGCATGCCTTACGAAGATGCCTTCCATTTTAAAGGTATCAGGTATGAGTATCTAACTCTCAGGTGTCTCATGGGCCTCATAAAGCTGTCTGCCTTCAATTCAAACCCACTCACACTCCTGCATGCAGTTCTTAAGGTCCAGATAAGGATGCCTAGCTTTCCATTAGAGAGCTGTTAGTTCATAGTGGCAGTCTGAGCAGAAGGAACAAAATATTTCAGTAAACAAAATTCTTCTTCTCACTTAGGGGTCAGAGGCAAGAGGGAGCCAAGGCCAAGGACCCTGGCCATAAAAAACCTGGGCACAAACAATGCCACTACACAAGCAAGAAACTGAACCTCCTGCCCCAAAAATGCTACTAACTGCCTTAGCCATGGCAAGCTCTCTCCATGCCACAAGAGCAGGGAAGGTGATGCAGAACCCATTGGGATGTCATTCCAACAGGTACCATTCTTATCATTGCTGAGCAGATCGTAGGCAACACCATCTTAGACAAACATGGCAGTGTGCACCATTTGAAATACTTTGAAGGTTGTGTAGGAATTTCTTACTCATTGAAAAGTAATAATTACATTACTCTGTGTCTCTGTGGGTATGCTTCTACCCATTCCATGTAGTGAATAAATAGGTATTTAGGTTCCACAATAGTGTGAATTAAAATTATGACACTAAATCTCTAAATATAAGAAGCAGAGGTTAGCCCAAGATGCTTACTAAAAATCAGGCATATAGACTTTGAGGGTTCTTCATCCACACTTTCAGATGAATAGGAAAATGCTCATTTTGGAACTTTCTGTTTGAAAGAAACCCTCTTCATGGCTAACTCAGCCTGGGCCAGTCCTCACCAAACAGTCTGTGCAGCTCTCCTGTGCATACAGCAAGTCTGACGCTGAATTTCCACTTCAGTGGGAGCACTGTGCTCCAAGAAATGTACTTGTCACAGAGCCTGAAGTGCTTTGTTTTCATGTGTGCAGACAACATGGCCACAGGTATAAGCAAATACTGTTGTCCTCAGTTACGCATTTCCAACTTCAAGAGGAAGATTTGGACGTTTCACAAACCATACAATTTCATCTCTTCTTCTGACCCTCCTCACGTTCTGCCTCCCACGCACACATGCATATGTACAAGTGTCAGCCACTTGTTCCGATGGATTTAGCCTAGTTTGGATCAAAGCTTCCTCTACTTCATTTAACAGATTTGCTCAGATGGAAGGTCTCAGGGGAGAAATAATGTTAGTAAGAAGGGCTTTTCAGCATTGAGTATGTAGGTCATTGGACTTTAAAATAAATTAGAGAATAGTTTATCTATTAAACAAGCCTCACAGTACATATTTCATGAAGCTATACTTAATTATAGGCTAATGTGCACCACAGAGCTACCACGAAGAAAGATTAAGCAGTGGCCCATAATGCAGTGATTAATACCATTATTAGCTGGCTGGCACACAGCATCTATTATTTGGTACCATCAGGAGAAAAAACAGACCTACAGTTTCCAATGCTGGCACTTCTGTGAAATGCAACAAACCCAAACCTTTCCAGAGAGAAACACACACACCTCTCTGTACCCCGGAGGCAGCAAGGTGATGCAAGGAGGTGAGAGTAGACTTGAATTTCCACTCCAATTGCCTTTTGCAGAGGTGGCTTTTCCACCATGGAATATCGCACACCTTCTACTGTGCAGTGCAATCCTGACTGCCTCTATTAACACCCTGAACAGTCCCTGATGTGAGGGGAGCTTGATTGGAGTTGGAATTAACAGCTGAGGACAAGGAAACATCTAAGTGTGTATCTACACTCTTGCTACAGTGATGGCTCCTGGGGACATGATGCACTGTATGTAAGACCACTGGTCTTCTGTATTAGGGTGCTGTTGACTAACAAAACACTGCTGTGAGATGAGTAAATCTTTTATGGATGCTGTAAGACTTGCCCGTTCTGGAATCTGTATGTACGTCGTATTACTTATGATGGAGGGCTATGAAGCAGGTAACACCTTTCTTGTTGGGGAATGAGCCTTTAACTTCACAGCAGACTTGGACATTACCAGCCCAGGTCTCCCAGTGTGGCTAAAAGGAGAGCTTCGTGTTCACTGACAGTGACAAAAGCCTCACTGGCAATGTCATTGCCGACCTCTCGCTCCAGTTCAGCATATGTCATTCTGTCAATACCATCCACCTTGATTATACCAGGCTTTATACACAACGGGTTATGATCCCAGAGGGATGAAAAGCTTTTCCAAATTAAAAGCAGCATTTTAAAGAGGAAATACTCATACATTCCTATGTAGTTTTCATTTGATATCCTCAAGGCTAACCCCAGAACTGAAGTGTTTTTTTCTGAGTGCAGCCATCTTATGAATTTAATGGAAGAAGGGAAGTAATAAAATGTGCTCCATACTTTAATTAGTTCCCTCATAACATGGCATTTCCAATATGGCAGTGCCAAAGAAAATCATTAATCTAGGAGAACAGACAAAGGCACTGTATGGGGCAAGGGACAGACCTCCGAGAGATACACGTTCTCCCGTTTCTTCTCTTGCTGGTAAATCTTACCTCAAAGAACAACTCCAGCTACACAAAGGGAATTTGTACCAGTATTAAATATTAAGCCACTTTCCATTTCTTAGGCCTTGCTACAGACTATCACAATTGAGAGGTCACACGTTGTATCCTGCAGGATAAATGTAAATGGCCTGTCTTCCTGAGCACACATTCACCCTGGGTACTCCAGGTGCCAGGCTTAAGCTGATAGTGCCATGCAATCATTTCAACAGCTGCATTTCACTAGATGAGTGAGCAAACCGTGTCAGATGTATGAAAGCACACAATCTGCTACAAAAGGCAGACACTTTTCCCAGCACACTTGCCTTACGTGTATGTTGTGGGAGCAGCCTCTGGCACTAATTGTGGCATCAGTTATACTACAGGAAGGAATTGAGGAAGCGTCAGATGGAAGCCCAAAAACACCTCTGACTCTCAGACTCTTATTACCTCTTCCTGGCAATCAGGCAGGGCCAAATGTGGAAGTTTATAACCACAGAGAGGAGCTCAGGGAAGAACTCCCTTGAGCAGAATGACTGCTAGAGAACAAAGCTCAGGTGATGGCACAGGAATGACCAACTGCAACCAAACAGCTGCTCCAGGAAGAAACAGCCTTGCTCAAAACTGAGAAGGAGACTGGAGAAAGACTGAGAGTGGTTTGACCTGTTTCTGTGGCACACCCCCTGCGCTGATCTGCAACCACCATACAGCCCCACAAGAATCACAACTCTGCCCCTTCTTGGTTATAGAATAGAAATTGATACCTGTGTGCGGTTGAATGCTACTCTTGCAAAGACAGCTTGAGACACACTGGCTCTCTTCAGCTCATCTCTGACTTGCTGGTAAATATCTGGAGACACTTCCACCGACGAATTTGATGGCTCTGGTTTGACAGCTCTAGGGATGGGTGGATGATTCAAGAACTGCTGGTTGATAGCCTGCGGGTGCTGGTGAGCCAAGAGGCGGCTGACAGCAATCTGCTGGTTTATCAGGTGGGCCATCGCTATCTGCTGCCTCACCAGTTGTGGACTGAGCTGAGGAGACAGGAGCCCAGGGTTTATCATTGTTTGCATCGTTGGCACTTGGTTTCGGATTGGAGTACTGTGGTGAATTTGGCCATGAGGAGACTGTTCATTAGATTTTCCCAAAGTTGCCAGCTGGTTGATATTTGGTAAGTGCATGGGACGTTGACCAAGAACACAATAGTCTGAAAGGTTTTCTCTTTCCACTCTTTCCACTGTTAAAAGAGAAAAATTAGCTTGCTGTCATTTCAGTTTGCACTTAGGGCAAGGATTATATTGCAGGTGACTGCATACAACAGCACTTGCACAGGAGTATCATAGAAACATAAGCAAAAGCTGAACCCAAAACCAACAAGAATAATCAACATTCTTCTGGACATTCCAGGCTTCATCCACAGCTCATGAAGACTCCTTATAAACCAACAGTAGGTATCCTCTCCAGCCCCTTCCCTAAAGAAACAAGCTTGGACACTTCCATTTATACTGTTACTAACATCTGAATCTGTCACAGCAAATTGATTAACCTTTAAAAGTGGTCAGTGTTTCAGAATCACTGGCATCTAGGTAAAGGAAAGAAACTCAAATTTGTATCCACTCACACAAACCAAATGGAAATAAGGCCATTCCCTGCACAGCTCATGGCACTGCTTCTCATTACAAACTTGGCAAGTGTTATCTTTTCCACATAAACTCTACCTTGCACTGAGTGTGGATAAAGCTATCTGGTACCACCAGCTCACCCAGGTGCACCGCAGCAGACTCATGCTGGTTGTGTGAAAGTACATTACAAAACAGCAACATTCACACATGAGAGAAGTTTAAAGCAATGTAAAGTTTATAGCCAAAGCCTCATTGCTATGAGTCTGGGCAGAAACTTTAAAACACTTCTGCACAAATGCCCGCTTGAAAGTGCCTTCACTCTCTTCAAAAAAATCTTTGTTTAGCACAACAGTGATCTCTAAGTGACATCATGTTAGAAAAAATTAAACAGTACACACTAAATGCATATACTGTAGTTTTATACACTGATGTGCATTGTCCCTGTTAAACACCTTAGGTCAGCAATACCACAATATCTTTTCAAGTAACTGCAAAACTAAATGCACATATTACAAAATTAAATTTTCTCTAAAAGTACCATTTAAAATAGGAAATGAAGTTTAGCAAGTGCATAAATATAACTCCTACCTAGATAATTTTAAGCCATCAGAAGTCATTTTACAGTAGGCTGTAAATTCCATAAGCCTCCCTATGTGCAATTGAATAGGCATTTTTATATTGATCTGATATAAAAGTGATTAGAAACATGTATCATAGAAAACCACTGCCCTATCCCTGTACTGGTCTCCACAAATAACAAGATAGGATTTATTTCAGAAAGGTCATAATACTATTATAACTTGTTTAATGATTAACAACTGTATGAGATTTTGAACTCTTTTTAAAAACCTGATCTGTATAAAGCTTTGAAGCTTTACACAGTTAATACCCACAATGGCAGCTTACTGATGACCTGCTCTGTTTTCTTCGAAACAGAAAGACAGCTCTTTGCACCTTTCAGAGTTAATCTAAGACAGAAAGGGACTCATGCCCTGAACACATACAAACACACAGTTACTATCTTTGGAACTGTCACTCTGGAACATCACAAGTACTGAATTTTACAACTAGGTGAATTAATACCCAGGATTTCCTTGTAAGAAATTTTAACTCACTCTTCCCATTCTTTAAAAGGAAACTCCCACAACATCTTTAGCCTTCTATTAAATAATTGCTTTTAAAAATTCAAAAGAAAAATTAATTTCCAAGAAAACTGTGAATTCCACTTTTCCACAAAACCTAATGTTTCAACTCAACTGAATTTATAAGTAAGTGTTTACTTTTATTTCAATTATGAAAGGCAATGCGAAATGTGTGATACACAAATATCATTGTCAGCAAATGACCATTTTGCTGTGTTACTCACAGGCTGTCAGACACATAACGCAGTGTTTAATCTTGCTGAAAATACTGAAAATCCCTATTCAAAAGCTGCTTCTCATGATGTCAGTAAGCCTCCCTGAAATAAGGTACAGAAAGCTCTATACCACCCCAGGAACAGACACGAACCCCATGTGAAATATGCACCAGGAGTAGTGCTAATTCCAGGCATGAACCCATCACTGATACAGAGATGTGGGCAGGGGAGTGAGGAGGGGCTGCTTTGTTACAGCCTCAGACCAGGGTCTGCAGCACAGATGATTCAGAGCCAACATGGCCATATATCACCTCCTCAGCCTCTCTGCACTAACCCTGCACCTGAGTGATGCCAATAAATACACACAGTTGCTAGCCAATGCAATTATTCCAAAGGTACAATAGCTGCTTGGCAGGTGTAGGTAGAATAAAGCTGTTGCTCAGTGGAATGAAATATTTGGAACATCCTGTTACGTCACTGACAACCCTAAAAATCTGGAGTCCTTCCGCTAGGAGTTTCAGAAGAGCTGAAAAAGTTCTGAACTATTTGTAGTTTAAGGAGCACACAGAGAATAAGTCACTGAAACCAACAAATTATTACTTGTTAGAATATAAAAACAGTAACCAAGTGTTTTCGAAAACTTGGTGAGAAATAAATATAAATAACATTCACTTTCTGGGCTGAACCACATTTGCCAAGTTTCCACCCACTCTTGACTTCAATGCCAAGTTATAAACCCCTATAAAAATAAAGTTTAAGATGAAAAGGCTGCCAGGCTGTTAATCTCTGCAGTGCTACTTGGAATTACACAGAAACATCACCTGACTTGCTTCCATAGGTATGTTTTTCCCTTATTATCAGTTTCCTTTTTTGATCACATTAGACTATACAACCATGCATGCACTCCCTATAAACAAACCAGATTCTAGTCACTTTGACCACTTTAGTAATAAAAGGTTACCATTAGCAGTTACGCTGGATGGAAAAAATGTGCATTACTCAACTCCTCAAGACTCTTTCCTTCTCTAACACATTGCCTGTATCTGATTCCCTGTTGTTCTTTGGTAACTATGGATTGGTTACCAAATCTGCAGGGCTGAACAGGAGCAAGACTCAGACAGTCTGGAGATGGAGACTGGCACTGTCCTGGGAGACAGGCCAGCTTGCCAGCACTGCTCTAAGAAAAAACAGGATACGGGAGGCACAAAGCTTCTATGCCATCAGCATTCTGCCTCAGATCTTCCTGAGACAGGGCTTTTACCTTTGCATCCTCTGTTTTCCATGTTCATACCTGATTACAGTCTTTCCCTTGTTTGCTGTTGTTCTACTCAAACTGGGGATACGTTCAGAGCTTTGTAGTCCAACACTGATTGGAATATAAAGCTGTACTGATTGGAATATAAATATCTGAGGACCAAGCAGCAGGACTTTACACTGGGAAGGAAGGGGTTCCATGAGTATGTCCTGTCTATATTCAAGTACTGCTGATAAACTACCTCTGCTGGCAATGCCTATGGTAGTTAAATAAAAGCTGGTTCAGGAGGCTGTTACCTACCTCCATCTGTGGTGTGACCACAGCAAAAGACATAGCAGTGTTTTCATTTTATCTCTGCATCGCTCACTTGGTACACAATTTCACAGTTCTTTGCTTGAAGAGCTCATTTAAACCAAGTACAACAGCACTGTCATATTGCAGAGCCACCCACCCTTCTGAAGCCGGTCACTAGGTAGGCAGAGACTTGTGTCTGGACAACAGACACTGTACTAAGCTCAGCAGTTAGCCCTGAGAGCCCTTCATTTTTCTATACCTCCCTATAACATGTCACTACCTCTACAAGAGTCAGAAACCAACATAAGCCCCAGAATGGGAGCAGCAAATTATTGTATTTGAATATCCCGTTCTCATCCTATAATGATTACCATGTGTGTCAATGTATTTCAACTCCATACTGAGTTAAAACTTCCTGGATACGGCACAAAAGGAATTCAGTGCACCCTTCCCCTGTGTGATGCTCTTAACCTCTAGCCCAATCTTCCTTGCACAGTCGAGCAGCTGACGCAGACCACAGCACAATAGCTTGGGGTGGTCTGCATGCAACTTTCCATTTAAAATAAAACCAGCTCAAAAGATTTAAAGTAAGATTTATTTCTCCACCTTCCCTTCCCCTCACACTTTATTTGCACTGAGTTGTTAATAGGAACATTCTGACAAACAGCCCGTGGGGCATTTAGGGCTTTATGCGTGGCACTGAATTGACTGACAGCACTGGAAACCAAATTCCTGTGCACAATAAGGGATGCAGCAGGGAGAGCAGGAGCATAACGTGTCTCCCAGCACTGCACCAAGCAGGGACACAGAGGACCCGCCAGCATCCACGACCCAGCGTGTCCGGAACTTTTCAGTCCCGCAGGCACACAGGCACTTTGCCCCAGAGTAAGAAGGAGCTGGTAAAGAAACGTTTTGTAATAAGTTACCAGCCGGCAGAATTGCCATGCTTCAATTGTGACAGGATGTCACCACCCAGGGCTGTTCTCTAGTGCTTCAGTTCGCTTCTTTGTTTTATTTATTATTTAAAACCTGATGATCATAAAAGCCATTTCTAGCAGTGGTCATGGCCAAGCCGGGAGAGCCCTGTGAACTCTGGTATACCCTGCACTAAGCTTGAGACAGAAAGGTTCCCACAATTTCTCCTGGCTTAGCATCATCCTGCTCACTGGAGCAAGACTTGAACTTTGGAGCCGTGCTGGGGGACAAAGCACAGCACCAGCTCCACCTTGGAGAGACAGAGCTGCTGCACTACACCCACAGGGTGTCCTCTTGCTTATGCTACATAATTATGAACTACCACTTTGTAAATAACAGAACCACTCCAGAGCACAGGAGGTGCTTTTAAAGCGGTAATTCCATATCTTTTTATCTGTAATTGGGATAATTACTTATTTCTTTTAATCACAGCCCACTTAACCACTTCAGTGCAAAGGGCTGGTCTGAGGAGTCTCATTTTCATTCAACATCTAATCTTTGTATTTATCCAAAGTAATTCACTGGCTTCAGTGCCTGATCTCTGCCTAGGCCACTTGTTCCTGCACTCAGAACTGAAGGAAAAGCAGGCTGACCAGAGAGGCAGATGTGACAAGAAGCTCTAACTTCTAAAACCTTTCCCTTCCCCTACTCCTGCAGGACAGCACAGAACCTCAAAATAGCTATAGAACACATACAGAAATTGTTTGGCCGCTGGCTGTGGGTAGCAAAGTCCTTTATCCAAGCCTAATGGAAAACAGACAGGAAAGGCCATTGTCTGTTCTTTGTTGAGTTGTAAACCATTCAGTCCCCACCAAAGCACAAATCACTATTTTTTTCACTTAGAATAATCATTAAAAGTGGGCCTTTAACCACCAATCACCAATCTGAGGTAAACTGAGCTGAGACTCTTTGTGCAGGTGACCTTCTCATCCCTTATCCTCAAGACTAGCTCTAAGTTGTCCCTTGGGACATAGGGATGCTAACATGTCTTCTGCCAGTTCTGCTTAATCATAGGAAGTCATATTCTTCACACGGGCTGCCACTGGACTGCACTGCTTCCAAAGATGCTTGTCAGAAGACAAGCATCACCATCTTATTTTTAGATTTAGTTTTGGGTTTCTGTATAGGTTCAAGAGGCACACAGAAGTATGAACTCAAGTTCTTCATAACCATGTTAATATAGTTTGTCAAAATGCCAGCTCCATCTGGCAGAGAAGACCATTACACTGAAGGTATTCTAGTGACCACCTGCTCTAGCCCACGTACACCAGTCAGGTGAAATGGAAAAGGAGAAGCAGCAGAATCATTAGTTAGAACTGTCTGATAGAAACACAGCTAGTACTGTGAGCTGTGGTTTAGATGGACTGATGCTATCATCTGATATAAAAATGTCTCCCTTCCTGTCAAACTATAGTAACAGTAGACCCAATCCTTTGTGGGGAATCTCAAAAGTGAGGTACAAATCTCCTAGATGACCCAGTCAATCGTGCAATCCCTCTGGGAGACACATATGTGTGTCTTCCTGATTCATAACATCAGAGGTGGTGAAGGGAGGGAGAACACAAACATCATGCAGTCAGAGGTACAAATGCTTCAGATATTTCAAGTGAACAGAATGCCATTCTGCTCTTGGAATTACATATTCTATGAAATCCACAGGATCAGAGGGACACTTTGCAGCTTTTCACATAGGAAAGCTTATACCTGCACCTAAGCTTCAAGTTATCCTCCTGTTTCAAACTGATCTCCACTAATGCTTACTTTGTAAAAATAGCTTTCCTTCTGAGCCATCATGTTGCCGTTTGGCTTTTTTGAATACGAAAAAATTAATTATGAGATTCCGAAGGTTAAAACAAAAATAAGTTTGCTTTTTACAAAATGGACATGACCATTCTTTACTAGGAATTCAAAAGGGCAGAAGTCTCAGCTGCAGCACACAACTGGTCCTCACCAAGAACAGCACAGAACTGGAACAAGAGTCATTTAAAAAAAAAAAAAAGTTCAGTGACATCATTTGAGCAAGACAGGGGACAAGTGGCTAGACAGCTTCTCCACAGAAGGTTTTCCAATCTTTATGGTGTAGCCTATGTTGCCTGAAGCAGCACTGGCTGCTGCTCCAGCCACACACAGGCAGAGGAGATGCCACTCAGCAAATCTCACATATCCTCTGGCACTGTGAGCAATGAGAGCCACTGCTCCAAAACAGCCACAAGCCAGGAAAGACATTCTGCAAAGCTGAGATTCATAGATGCATTCACCTTAGATAAAAATTACTCTTGATTTAAAAAAAAACAAAAAAACCCAAAGGGTGTGTTTTAATTCTCATTACAAAGAGGAATAACCAAGAGGGCAACAACTTATACATCCCTGGAATTCAGGGGTGCAGCTAAACTGGTTTTTAACAACACACATGCACAAATCCCCCAAAGTGGACGTTCACATCACGGACAACGCTGAAATACAAAATGCTAATGTAGGTGGGGAAAACAGCAGAAAAAAGGGTTTATAGTTCTTGCTGAGTCTCAACATTTTGAACTTATATTTAAAGAGAGAAGCCACTCTTTCTTCATCATTAGTGACAACTGATGAACTACTCTCCTCATAAAATAGCACAGCACTATTACCACTGACTAAGAGGATGTCCCTGAATCAAGAGATGATCTTCAGGTCATATATGTTACCTAGATGCTGACAAGTTTGCCTGTGATTGATGTTATTTTCCTTCCCTTTTATTTAAAAAAGTGAAGAAAATCCTGTTTTTAGTGAAATGAATATACAGTAAGGAGTGTAAAAGTAAGCTAAGGAGAAGTCACAGTAATGTCAAGAGCCCCACAGCCAACACTAAATGCTTTAGTGCTGAGCCACAACTAATACCCAAACAAGATAGGAAACATACTTCCTTAAAAAACTTAACACTTCTGCAAAAGGTATACATATATATATAAATATAAATATATATATATATATATAAAAAATATAAATAAACCCCTCTATTTACATAGAGAGAGTAAAATACACATGCATGTATCAGTAAAGAGGGTACTTTTAAAAGTCAGAAACACTGTTCAAGAAAGATCTGGTGTGCCTTTTGAGGAGGCTTCCACAACATCTGCTTCAGAGGAACAATTAAAAACTCTTCCTCAAAGCAGATAATGACAGTTTTCCCCAGGCTCACACTGGCATTATCACTGTGCCATAATCTCAGTTCCTTCAGCCTGGAAATAAGAAAGCTGGGAGCCCTTCTGAATCCTGTTTCTAAGCCCTCTGAACCTACATTGGCCTCTAGGAACACATTAAAAGAGAAACAGATTGCTCTGTCTAGCCATTATTGGAAGTAAGCAAACAAACTTTCAAGAATGAAAGAGCACATAAACAACCAATCAGTAATATTGGAAAAATCAAAGAGGAGCCAAAGCAGATTCGCAATTTAAGGAAGCTATGAAAGCTTTTTCTTACATTCTTGATCTGTTGAAACAGAAATAATTGAGGCCTCCTCCTTTAAAATGAAAAGCCTCATCATTCCACAAAAACTTTGAGACAGCCACAGTCTCAAAACTCACATCCACAGAAAGCTATATTTTGACAGACACTGATGGCAGGAGCAAAGATGACATGTTCTTCATACGCAGGCAAAAAAAGTATGTCTTTTTATTTTTAAGTCCACAATGTATTTATTTCTTCCTGCTGCCTTCCTAACTTCCTCCCACTGAGCTCAGTTGTGTCATCAGGCAAAAGAAAATATTCACACCAGTTAAGCTTTTCAGTTGTGAAAGAATTCTGATACAGCGATAGTCCTTCTGATAATAATAGAAAGCATGACACTTTGAAGTGAAATATCTATTGAGAAAGAGAGCTGAAAGATATTCCAAATGCCACAAACCCAAAACACTGGGACACAAGTAGGTAATTGGTACGAGTTTGATCCCCTGACAATTACCTGAATTGCATGCTTACATTCTGAAATACCTCTCTCCATGCATACCTATATATTTATACATGTATATAGTTACTTACAAAGTGTTGGTTTTATTCCTGTATCTACTTGTTAATCAAATTTAAAACCAATGCAAACCTTTCAAGAAATTATTAAAATCCTGCATTTCAACAATGCTGAATGCCTTCTCCCAGCCTCAGCAAGTTCAGCTTCTAGAGGAACCAGACAAGCATTTCTCAGATTGAGAGAAGCATCCCTGTGAGACTGGGCAGGAGAAAGGCAGTTCGAGAACCACTGGAACAAGCCATTGGTTTATAGTTGTCATTGATTAGTAGGTATTCTTTAGTAAAAAAGAATAAATAAAGTAAAAAAGTAAAAAAATAAAAAAGGATCTCTGATTCTTCATTGAGGCAGGTTTAAACATAGTTAAGCCTTGTCATGTATGCACGACTTTGTACTCATAGGTCTTGCATCTCTCAAAGAGAAAAAGAAAAAAGCAAATAAAAAAGGGGGAAAGAGGCTTCACATAGTAATATTACATTAATTCATGGTGCATATTTTGAACAAAATTACAACACATACTAAATAACTTAATTACCACCTCAAGTGATTACAGACACCCATGAGGGCAAGAAGTCCACAGCAGAACTGTTAAGCCTTTTGTTTCCCAACCACTGTACACATCCCATTAAACTGTTTTAATATAAGCTCTCCTTCAAAAATGCACATGTATCCCAAAGAGACTGGAAGGAGTGGACATCCCATTATAATGGCCCTCGTGTCTTCACACACATCCCAAGTGGGAGACTCAGGGCCAGGAGGAGACAAAAAGCCTCCATCCTCACACCTGCCAATTCCCAAATCTGGCTGTATGCTAACTCTCGTGCTGCTGTGTAAACTGTGAACGTCTTAAAACCCTAAAAGGATGAGGCAGGGTGGGAGAAAAAAATCCAAGCAGATTTTTATTCTAGCATAATCTGACACAAGACAGAAGTGCCATGCTGAGCTGAACTAACTGAAAATTTTTTTAGAATTATGAGCATAAGTAGTTTAGCTGTCTTTTCGGTGAGCTCAACAGAATGCACACTGAGAATGTTTACTTGAGATTTGATACAATTCCATTTGTGTACAGCTTTTACATCTGTTGCTAATGATATCAAATTATTGATTGTTCACTTTCCTGTATTATTTAAACATTAACTATGCACTCAGCAACCTGATGCTTTTCTTTTTTTTTTTTTTCTTTTTTTCCAGAGAACTTTTTATTCTGTCTGCCTTTGGTTGTAATTACTTTGATCTTCCAGAGAGTATAATTAATTTACTGTTTATTTATTTCTATGAGAAAGGGAAAAAAACCTGACCTAGTAGATCTATCTGTGGCAATTTGTAACAGAATCACATAGCTTATGTTTAGGAAATCATGGTTTTGATTAAGAAGCAACCATTTAGTTCCCACTGTTTTATTAAAACAGACATTAGCAGATAATAGGAAACACATTTAGCACTGTAGGCTGCATTTAGTTTGCAACGTCAATAAAGTTATTTTGAAGCCCCTTCCTATTTTGTATTTACCACAGCTCATGTGGATTGTTTTTTGCTTTTACTTTCTAGTAACCAGCTCTAGAGTTGCACAAGGATACGGGTGCTGGTTCCAAGGGCTCTAAATCATAGTTTCACCTAATCTACCCAGCTACAGCCCAAAAAACGAATCCCTGCATCATCCATTCACCTTCATGGAAGTCCTTTTTAAAAATATTATTAAAGGAGTACATGATGCTTGATGCATGTAACTCGAGTTACTGATTTTGCACACTAACTGAGCTGCCCTGCAGGACTATCTGGCTACAGAAAAGAAACAAAACAACACGAAATGGGAGATGATGAAAAATTGAAACCACCTAAAAAATGCAGAAGTCTTCGTGTTTGCAGGTGGTTAAGATTACTGCTCTGAAGTTGCATGACTGTTTATTCTCCATGCACCACTGTACCTGCCACAGACTCTTTGTTTTCTCTCCCACTCATATGGTTGATGAATCAACACTACTTGAACTGCTTTATAGCAGCTTGTGTTTACTTCACACATACCTTAACCTTCCTTTTTCTCCTCCTACTAACAAACACACACGGATTTCCAAACAGCAATGACTGGCTGTGTCTCTGAATAGCACAGATACAGAGTTATCTGGCAAACTCTTTGGGTTTGGATCCTTGACCTTTTGATTGAGGTTTCATTCTGCTTTTACTGCACTTAACAATTTAACTGTGCACTTACTAAGCAAAAAAAAATAAAAATAAGAGCGTAAAGCCCTAGGAACGGAAGAAAGTGGAAGACAACAGCGTGCTGGAAATCTTCAGAAGCTGTAGTAGCATCTCTGCAGTTAAGAACACTACAGTTAAGGGCTTCCATTGCCTCTGCAACTGGCACCCTTGCCCAGTTCTGAAAAAAGAAAAAGTTTTTTAAAAAAGCCTATTTCTTTTCTCCCAGAACAGCAAGTAAAAGCGAATGGTGATGACCTCGAAGCTGTTTGATTCCTTTGATTGCTTTTTAACCAAGAGGATATGTTAAAGCATTTGAATAAAATTCTGTTATTAAGAGACACCATTTAGAGAAAAGAAACACTTTCTGAGTCACACAATGGCAATTTAGAGAGAAAAGAAAATATCCAGTTTATTTGGCATGAGGGTAACCACACACTAAAATGTCCAATCAACATTTTTACTTCTAGCCTAAACCATTTTAGTCGCTTAAAAACAACATATCCATTTCCTTGCCCGCATTGTTACTCCAATCCTGCCTGGACAGTTTTCCTCCTAGACACAAATAATTTCATCACAGAATATTCTTTCTTCTTCCACCTAGTGAAAATCCAATCATTGCAGAGCCCAGGCATGAGTGTCTTACAGGTATGCTCTGCACAAGCCAGATGTGCAGAGGAAAAACAGATGCTTCAGAACTTGTTCTGGTTTTTCACACAATTTTGTTTCATGTGTTCCTAACTCAAGCAGCAGACTTTTTATGGTATTATTATGCAGATTTCTAGTCTGTCCTAAGGAAATAAAACAAGCAACCTTTCCTAGCTTATGTTTGCAAGCCTTTTATGAGGAAAAGATGGCACACTCTTTTTGAAAGGTGTTAATCTTCACACAACTAAAAATACAATGGTTTCTCAGGAAGGACATGACCCTATTTCTTCATAATGTTTGTGAATTCTGCTATGATTTTCCTGGCTGCTGGAGTCCAGGGCACAGGGAAAACACTTCCTGCTGTGCTGGGGGGTCCGAGACCCTGGCTGAGACCCCAGGAAAGCATTGCCTTGGACCTTAGTCCATGGGAAAAACTTCCAACACTGTTGTTGTTGAGTTGAAAACAACAAAAATGTGTCCTGGGCTCCAACACCTGGCTACTGAAAGGATCACAGACAGAAATGACAATAACAGTCTATGCCTTCTTTCAGACATTGCAACTTCCACATAGTGGTGTAAGAGAGAGAAAAACTACGGAAAAACCCTGTCCCAGGATACAGCTAATCCCCAAGGGTGATGGGTATTTGGGGAGAGAGGAGCCAGGTCGAATTATGAAAAAGCTTTTGACTATCCTCTAACTCCTGAGCATTTAAAGCACATGAGTGTTAAAAAAAAAATAAAACAAACCAAAAACCTACTAAAACAAATAGTCTGGTGCACACCTAAGTCCCTTGCCAAAGGAAAGGGAGAATAAAAGAACAAACCACACACGATGGGTGCTTTTCACACCATTTTGTGCACCACTGACAGGTGATCAGACCCTTCAGTGGTGAGAATGGGATGAACTTACTTTGAGTAATTTTACTGCCTCAGGCACTCCGGACCTACTAATATAATTTCATTAGAGAAAACAATATGCACACTGGGCTATTATTTTTCTCTTAACTTCAGTGGGTGCAGCACCTTGTTATTTACAAGTGTCTCCCAACAATCAGTATGAAATCCTCTGTATCCAGATTCCATAGGATAAAATACAGCAGGAATGCCAGTACACTTTGCAGTAGTGAAAACAGTGAACAAGAACACATGTAACTAAAGTCAGGTTTTCAGCTTTCAGGAACAAAATGAAACTAAGGCAACTTATATAGCAATTTAACTTTTAAATCCTGAGATACCACAGCATTTTCTTTCCAAAATGTTTTCCCTTAATTCAAAACACAGTTGATCTTTCAGCACAGCTAAATGGGATATTTTAAGCATGTTTTGTGTCCTGTGTTTTCATGCCAGCCTTGTTTGTAAAGTATCAGATTTAATTTCAAATGTGCTGTGACTGTGTCCTCTTTGTAGACAAATTCACAAATATTATTATTGCTTATTATTACTTTTATTTAAAGCAAATTATCTCAAACTGTCAGCAGAATTTCAAGAACTTGGAAAGCAACAAAAAAAAATCAATTTACCTTTAATCTTCTTGTACTTTTTGTACCATCTCCCAAACTCCTGGCACTTGGTTGCTGACACATTGGCATAGTATGTACTATTTACAATGGATGAAATCATACTCTGGAAGTACAGAAAGAAAAACAAAAAGTGATTTAAAATATCTTCCACAATTAGAAACCTTTTCCAGGGAAAGCAAGCGACATGCAAGTGCATAATGATCATCCATTTGTGACTTTGAACCTAAAAGAACCTTCTGATTGAGTACAAAAATTTGGTTTTATTCTCCAGTCTGTAGGTCCAGCCATGAATAAGATCACAAAATAATAATTATTTTGCACAATTATGTAAAAAAAGTAGTACAAACCTACACTGAGACCTGCAGCTCAGGCTAGGGGGGAAGCTCTACTTTGCTTTCTACTTTGATATTGCAATAGCTCAACTTTAGTTGCATAACAGTGGGCAGTGCCATGCTGAGGAACACACACTCACTGCACCAAGAACAATTTAGGGACCAGATCCTAAAGGTAAGATTAGATGCTCCAGCATGCATAATCCCAATGATGCTTTTCAGATGTCTCTGTTCTGCTTCCAAATGCAGCAAGACCGCACAGCCAAGAACGGGAGAACATCCGTGCTACTCGCTGCAGAACAACAGTTAGGCAAATAAGTTAAATTAATATAATTTACAGAAACGTGTGATTAGCCCTTGTGTGAAAAATCACCCAGAAGAGAAATTAGCAGTGCCATTCAGAGCACAGGGAACTACACATACTACAACACAGAGCAGTCAAAACTCACAAAAAAGCTCAACAAAACTGAAATATCACTTGCCTAACCAGCACTCCTCCCTACTCTGCAAATTCCCCCTAAGCAACTCCATTCAAGCTGACTGAAGAAAGGCTGCAGATTGGTTTTCCAGCACCTGATACCAATAAAAAGGATATTTTATATCTGGGGTGCTTCAGCCCATCAGGTGGCAAGCAGCCTCATTACTGGTAATTCTTCCATTCTATTTTTCCCATCCCTTCCTCCATGCTATGGAGCAGGCATCCTTTTAACAACAGTTTCCTCTCCTTCTCCCCTTTCTGAACCCTTTCAGGGTCAAATCATTCCCAGCACGTGTACACTGTCAGCAAGGAGATGCAATCTAACAGCACCAACACCCAGGAGCCAATGCACCTCCTCCACAGACTGTGTTTTATTTCCCTTCTGCACTTATGTCAAAGCTCAGAGAAAGCCGTGGCACCCTCTGCAACCTTTCTGCACCAAGAGGAGAGAGCAAGGATGATCCCACAGCTCAAACCATGGCTTCAAGCTCTGGCCTACGAGTTCCTGCAGGATCTTCATCATCCCTGGAAAGTGACAAGGCTTATGCACTGATTCACTGAATTTAACAATGCTTTAAAAACAAAATCATCCCTGCCCTCTTCCACATTTACCCAGCCTCCCGTCCTGTTCATTGCAGTATCACAGGACTCTGTCCCTAATTCTTGAGTTTTGAGAACTTTAAAAATGGGAGTAAAACTGAGCAACTTAACATAACTGAGTGATACAGATTACTTTCAGTCTTCAACAGGCAATTTTGCTTTCACTAAAGAGGCCCTTCTGCCTTTTCACTCTGCTTTTTCCACTCAAAGGGTGCTATGGTGCACTGCAGTAGAGTTTGAAGGCTATGAAGTAAGAGCCTTATTAAGTAGCAGCTCCAATTTCTAAAACTGAGATTCAATTTTCTAATTAAAATCAATATTTTGAGACATAAACCTAGCATTGTGGCAGTCAGCAGCAATTCCCTGCCCATAAATCTTTACTTGCTCTACAGCATTTTAACAAGCAATAGACTTCTGAAAGCCTCACATGGCAATAGCCTCTGCTGAAAAAGGTTTTTGAACAAAGTTGAGCAAACCTGGGGGTTTTTTGCATCATTTCAGTTCAATTTCCATTCACTAAGGAAGGGTGGGGAAACTGTTAAACTCTGTCTATATATCAGTTTGGTTCTTTTAATTCTTCTTTAGTTCTTCTAGCTCTATTAGAAATCAACATTACTGAAATCATGGGGCTATTAAATATCACAGAACACATTAACCCATTCACCTCTATTTGAGAAAGCAAAACTTAAACTAAATAGTAAAATCCAGCAGTAAATCAACCATTGGTGAAAAAATCCCAGATACTCTTCTGCAGGGGAAAGAACTATAACAATTTTCAAACCACATATCCTCACTATTATATGTGGAGGGGTATTTCTCTTAGGAGTCTTGATAAGTCTGCAGAAAGGAAATACCTACTTAAAAGAGAGCAGAAAAAAAAATCACTCACTAGTTGCAAATTTCTAAATAATGCACAATATTTCTGGAAAAACCCTTAAAGAAAGGAATAAAGCAGCAAATGTTTGGTATGTGTGTGGCCACGACAGCCATGTGGAATGAAAACCACTTAGACCAGGAGCTAAGAAATATCCACACAAAGAAAATCTGGTGCAGTAAGTTCAAGGAGAAAAACATGGGACACACTCACATCCCAAGAAAGCTTGCTCCAGCAAAGAGACAAACTGCATGGTCAGTGCTGAAATGACTTATACGACACAGGGAAGACAGAGATCTCTACAAAAAGATGGAAACGCTGAAATAATTGGATTTCTTTCTGCCACACACACTCCTCCCATCTACCCTTCTTCCCCCCAGCTTGGTTAACTGGGATTTATTTGTTTGAACAGGAGCCGTATGCTACGGGTAGCTAAGCTGCAGACATGCAATACACCTAGCAGAAAAAAACCAGAACAATTTTAAATCAAAGTGAATGATTACATTTCCCATTAGCAGCAATCAGAATCCCCATCTGGGCTGCTTGGAGAGCTCAGGCACTGAGAAGCAGAGACAGAGCAGCATCGCTGGTGGGAGCAGGAGCTCCCCACGCTGCCCCTCTCCACTTCTGTACTTGAGGCACTGTGAGCACATTAATAAACAGCAGCATTTACTCTGCAGTTTGACTCCTCAGAGACCACTCTGCAATTTGCTGCTGTCAATAATATATTAACCACAAGGGGGTTGTAATGACATTTCACATTTGGCATGATATTTTTTTTAAAACTGATTTGGGACAAGGAATTGTATTAGAGGCATATTCAGATGATGGTAATAGACAGCTTCTCTACAACCTTCCATTGTATCTTCTGCATTTTGTGAGCTAAACCAAAAGAGACTGAAACTTTTAATGGCAATAATAATAATAATAATACAGGCTGCATTCTGCAGTTTCAGTTCAAGAGTTAGTCGCTACCCAAGGTCATTTATACCTGTGCTTTAAAGTAAGCAAGCTCAATTGCCCACAGAAGGATCTCTTCGTATCTTTGTCTGCTAAATAAATACTGAGGCAAGGATTTTGGCTGCTACACTCCTGCCATCAGTGATTTTGTAAATGTATGTCAGGCTGAGGCTATAGAAGGAGTAAACCAACTGCAGCATTTCCACCTGGTAGGCTTTGAAACCGAAGTGGGAGGAAACAGACTCAGACAACAAATGAATTCTGCGTATGAAACGATGCACAGTTTAGTTATGCTGGATATTGAAGAAGACTGGGCAGAGACAACCATATGCTGCAATCATCATTAGCTGACCAGATTCCACAGATAATTCTATTTAAAGAAATTACACTTAAACTGTGTGAAAAGGAAAACACTTTGGTATTCAATGCGTATTCCACACTGTGCATATCTCCAGTGATTGTTACTCCTTCAATAAATCAGCAAGTTCCATGGGTTTTCCTCACAAAACCCTTCCATTCCTGTTAGTTCTGCAGATCCCATGTAGCTAAAGAAGGTGCAGAATGTGATTCCTGCCAGCTCTGTATTTCACCTCTGTGCTTTCCCTGGAGTAATCGTAACACAGCAAGGCAAATTTGTGGTGAATAGAGAGAATTCTCTTGGTTCATGGAGCCTTTGGATCATGAATTGCAGGATGAACATACAGTGGAATGGAAGACAGACAATCACAGGAGAAAAAATGTTGGATATAAGCAAGAAAAGCAATGGATTTTTAGGAAGCTGGAATTACCCATGTTTTGACTTTTAAAGGTACAGATTAACCTGATTCTAGCACACATTTTTGAAGGCAATATATTTTTCATGCCTAGCAAAGTTACGTGGTCCGGGTGCTAAAGTGTTATTCTGTTTTTTTCTGAGAAGCAAGGAGAAGTAAGTCATAAAAATTTTACGAATGTCTCATTATAACAATCTGAAGTACAAATAGAGCCCGTGACATCTGTAGGAACCTGTGTCTTAGACATGACATCACTGCATTTAAAAAGCAGTCATGGAGAATGAGGCTGAGGTTTTGTTCTTTTTTTAACATAATTACATATATCTTCTTTTGTTGCTGTTTCCTAGAAATTGGGGCACAACTGTTAAAACTGCATATTTATTATCATGGTTGCAGGCTGCTGAGAGCTACCCATGGGTTAGGGGGGAAAGCAAGCCTCTGCTAGTGAGAAGAAGCCACTCAAATCTTGCATTTGAGGATCCTTAGTCCTTTTGCAATAGACTGAGATAAAAATCGAAATAAAGGATTTACATCTCTATGAAAACCAATCAATTAAGTCATAATTTTTACCCGGCAACCCACTAAGAAAACATGGTGTCAAGATAACTATTTAACATATTAATTACAATTTCTCCTTTCTAAAGAAAACAAGAAATTTATTTGGTATTTATGGAATTGTTTAGTGTAGGCTCTTTACAGAACAAATATGAGCTTTAGTTCTAGCAAATCTTTCTTCCCCTAAGCCTGCTGAAAGCACTGACCTGTGAGAGAGGGCATTCTTTGGCTAATGTGCTCTGATTCATCTCTTTGAGCAGTTCCTTTAAGGCATTGCGAACTGTGGCATGGTTCCACTGCTCTGCTGGCAAATCTTCCAACTTTGAACAACTGTTAAAACAGAAAGCAAAAAGCAGAGAGAAACATCACCTTCACAGATGCTTACTTTTTGCATGCAAGTGCTATAGACCTCTAAGCAACAAGCACAAGCCTGGAGTTTCCTGCTTGGCCAGCCCATCAAGGTGTGTCTCCCCTCTATCCCTCTCCCACCAAGAACAATTACCAGAAGATGTGCAGTTCAACACACAGCTGCTGATCCTCCTAGGGCATATCTGTGCATAACCATTCCTGCTGGGGCCTGATGGAGAGCAAAGAAAGTGCATAAAGCTAGCCCAGGAGTGGCTGAGTAAAGCCATCCTCTCCAGACAAAGATACTCCTGCTGGGGTAGAAAAATAAACATATATGCTGCACTGCCACTAACAAAATCCCTGAACAGCGAGGGCCCTCATTGTGTGGAGGCAAGACTTTGAAAAATTAGTTTAATTTTTTACAGGTTCTTATACTGCCCTTACCACGGAAGTATCTGAGAGCCTTTCAGAATTAAGCCATATGCCCAACATCTGTCACGTGCAGTTCATTCTCACTTTCATCCCACAAGAACTGCCTATGTAGTAAAGCTCTTGTCTTCACAGGACTTTGTGCCTCTTTTAATTTAACAAGCTTATGGTTTGTGTCTACATGCATGGAGACAGACCCAAGAAGCACATCAAAAAGGTGGGAGAGGCTTGTCACTGCCATTTCTGCTGCAGAGCCTGAATGCATGCTCTCCAATGGCCCCAGAAGGTGGTTCTGACTCTGCCCTTAGAGCTTGGCTTATCCCTCAGAGCTGAACCTTCACTTGTGGTGAGGAGTTCAAGCAGCCAGTGATCATCTTTACCTAAAAGTCATGGACTATCTTTTACTTATGTGGCATCCAGGCACTTTAAAATAAACAATGAGATCTTCATCTCAGGTTCCTACCCTTTGCTAATACAGATGTGACAACAGACTGACTACATGAACTCCTGGTAGCTCACTCTTCTGAGGAAATGAGTTATTACACTCATTTTACAGCAGCAATAGGGTCTAGACACTCTTTTACAACTACCTAGCAGAGATGCAGCCCAGCTGAAAAATATTAACAGTATATAAAACCAAGGAAAGACCTCTCCATGGAAATTGGAAAACCCAAGCACTATCAAAGATTCAACAAGAAAGAAATGCTGCTGTTTGGGAGTTTAATGTCAGTGAGGCATCAACTACTTCCAAATTCTAAACTGAACTGAACAGTTTGAGGGTATGTACTTGTCACCAAAGGACACACTCTGGTGTGCCCTGTGGGCCCCTCTTCTGTTGAAGCCAAAGCTTCAAGGAATTGTCAGCAAGTTATTCCAGACTGTTTCTTTTTACTCCTTCCTCTGTCATCTTCCAGCCATACAGTTATGGGAGGCTGTGCACCTGCAGCTCTGGAGTATGCCATGCCCTGCCAGGGACCTCACATTTGAGGACTCTTTAGAAGGCCAAGAGAGAGAAAGAAGAAGAAAAAAGGAAGGAAGAGCGGGAGGAAAGGAGGGTAAATAAGTTGTGAAAGTGTTGGGAGCTTTTGCTTCGCTAATCAGAACTAGCCCTCAGGAAAGGAAAATATTTTCCAAATGCCAAATGGAGCTGCAGTGACCCTTTCCTTCCTTGTCTTCTGTTTGCTGGAAAGACCACTAGAGGAAAAAAAAAAAAAAAAAAGGTAAAAAAAGCTCCCCTCCTCCACATCTCAGCAACTGGCTGCAGAAGACCTGGATTTTTACAATGCAGCCCCTAGAAAAAGGCAAGGAGTTTATTATTTGATAAAATTAGAACTTAAGAACCCATTAAATTATAGACTGTAGAAAGGTCTGCCTCTAAAAGCCCATATCTCTACTTGATTTGGTTTCTGCCCTTCCCCTCTCTGTTACCATATTGCTACTCCAGAAAACATACAATATCAGTTGGAACATGCACCAAAAAGCTGCCAGGTGACCCACCCTTCCCTCCATTTTCTTTTCATTTCATCAAAAGCCCAGAAATTAATGAAGACAGGATGTGCTAATCTCTGTAGTAATGCTGTAACCAACAGAGCAGCTCAGAGAATAGGGAAGGCCAGATGTTCAGAAACACCCACCTTTGTAATTGGATTTTCAATGTCACAACATGATAGACATCTTGTAGCATGTCGGCTACTGTCGCATCTGGTGCATCAGTCACGTAACTGAGAGGGAGGGGATTCCACCTCCCCAGCTTGATTATTCCTGAAAAGAAAACAAAAAAAATCCATACTTTATATTTTACCAGCCATTTAGTAAACCCTTCAGCCCGGTTGATTTTTCCCAAGAGTCAAGCTCTGCCTCGAGATTTATTGCAGCCTTGCCTACAAAGATGTGTTCCACTGACTCCTGAGGCAATGAGTGAGAAAGGGCAGGAATAGATTTAAAATTTTTAGCAGACAGTTGCTGACATGTTCCTGACTCTTAAATTACTTCAAGGAAGCACAGGAGACTTCCTCCCTTCACATCTTTCATCGTAGCTCTAAAGCCCAGTTCTTTTAAGTTAGGATAAGCTTTAAGTACTCTCTAGTCCTGATTTTGCAGTCTGCAAAAACTTTTCAGTAAATAAATGCATTACTTCTGATCTGAACAGGAAAATTCCTATGTGTGGGCTTTCAGCACTGTTACAATCTAAGCATGGTATGATTCCCAGCGTGGATGGATGCCACTGGAAACCCACCAAGTAGGAAGAGTTCACTCCCAGATACAAGTTGCACTATGCAGACGGTTGCTTTTCTTTGCGGGGGAAAAAAAAAAGAAAAAAAGAGGAACCAAACAACTGCAAGCTGCTGACCACAGATCCAAAATAGCTTTTTGGAGGCGGGGGAGAATGCTGTAAGTTCTATTTCTACTTCTGTTCATTCTTTAATAGGGATCATCACCTCTTCTGGATGAGCTTGTCACAAAGACTGCAAACTTGGATGGTAAACCATTTGGTGCAGAGGTATTATTTTTGTTTAGACAATTACAGAGGGCCCACCCACACCAAAAACAATGACTAATCCCAGGAATGACTTCCAGGAAGACACCAAACAAAGAAAGCCACAGTGCCATCTTACATGACAGCAAAGCAGTTCAGCTTTGTTCTGCGCTATTGCCACTACTGCTTTTATTCCCTCCTTCACTGTGTTCCCATTGCCCCACTGTTCTGCTCACTTAACTTTCCTCAGCTCAGCCCTACAAGACACCATTCTCCCATTCAAACTGATGCCTTCTGAGCTTGCTTTATACACTGCTTGATCTTTGAAAAGACATCCATAAACTCAACTGCCAGAAAAAAAATACACTAATACATGAGAAGACTACTACTTCTGAGATAACAGGCACACCAAGAACTCCTCTTGGGTATCTGAAGGATGTTGTGATGCCAAGAAACTTCAACCATCTCCTCCTCACTTTCTACTCCCAGCCCTTCACCAGCCCTGGAACTAATGGAACTGCAGTAAATGACAAAATCCTTTTATCCTGATCTCCCAAAAATGATCATAAAATAAACACCACACTGAAACAGTGAAACAAAGCTTCTCGCAGAGACAATAACAGAACACAAGGAGCCCATGAAGTACCTGCTATAGAGTATTTTCCCCCATTCCTACACAGATTGAAGAGGAAATAATTTTAGTACAACTCCTTTTCTGTAGCACTTAAATCTTTGCATTTCCCACCGACGTACTGCTTTGCAAGGCATTCTGTCACCACATACTGAAAGAAGCTGGAAGTGACCTGGTTCATCCTCAGTGGCACAAAATTTCACTGTAACAGACTGCTACAGACAGGCTAACATTCCAAGAGCACGTTAGGAAGCTTTTGGCAAAGAGAGATATTGTCCAAAGGAAACAAAAAGTTATTAAGTGTTGCTTGATATCCAATGCTTGAAAATGGGACATAAACAGAACAAAAACATTTCAATGATGCACTGTTTCAGTATTAAGATTTAACAATCTGGTGCTGAATATGCTGCAGTATAAATAGTGCCTGGACTCAGATCCAGTAGAGTAACACACAGCACTCATTCACAGCACCGTATGTCTCCAGTGCTGGCTCCTTGAGTCATATTCCACTTGCCAAGAAAAGCTGTTTTTCTTAAGGGGATAGTTTACTTAATGTTATCTCTGGTGACAACAAGAAATGCATATAGTACAGCATACATTAGTCATGAAATGAGCATCAAGGGTCCACTGAGTAAAATACACGCTGGAAAAACACAGTTTAACTGGTGACTTCCTTCACCTCCTCCTGCTATATAAAAATTTAAAACAAAATCACCTAAAAATCCAGAAATCCATACCAGCTTCACAGAACACTTGGCTTCCTATGTTTAACCTCGCCAAGTTTTCATGTAATTGAAAAAATAAGCATCATATGTGCCCCATAAGTCACATCTAAATTGGTAATATTTTACAAGAGGCTTTATTTTTCATTCAATTAAGGAAAGCACTCAGAGAGCACACCATCTGCAACTGCTCAGGCCTGGCAATGCTGGCAAAGGACAAAGAGATGGTCGGGAAGCACTGAAGTTACTAAAGGTGTCCCCAGACTAAAAGGGCTTAAAGAAAAAAAAACCCCAGTGCAGCCCAAGTGCACCACCGGAAACACTATGCAAATTGTTTTACAGGAATGTCTGCTACTACTGGAAGTCAGGGAGATTTTTTTTTTTAAATCCTCCTCTACAACTGGAGAGGAAATTGTTTTGGCTGGATTTAAACAAACACAGGTGTTACCATAATGCTCAGTGCCTCTGCACGTTAACACCTGCTGAGAGTCCTTTACTCTGTGTTATAGCACTGCTGATGCACGCTGTTTTTTCAGCCGGTGTGAGATGACGTGTGAAATATTTTTTTTACCAGAGCACATTAAGCTGGTCCAAACGATAGCCAGAAGCCATGGTTTCCATTCAGCTCCTCAGCAGACTGCACAGGTGCTTATTTCATGGCACCAACACTGTACTTGAGGCAACTCTTGGGCTGTGTTTGGGAAGATGATGCCGGCTTGTTGAGCAAATGTATTCTCTGCATACTTAGACATCTCGGAATGACTGCTCAGTAAAAACTGAGCAGGCCAAAATTTTCCCCCTAAAAGGCCCCTTCTTATCCAGACTGGGTTCTTCTAGCATAACAGCAACACTGAGAGGAAAACAGCCTGGTAGCAAGGGGTCACTTCCACGTACAGATTTTTTATTGTTCCTCTCATTGACTTCAAATGGTACAGTTCAGGCTTTAAAGAAATCACTTTAACTGGCCTGGCTGAGCTTTTATCCTACCACAACTGACACTTGGGACAGGAGACAGGAACGAGCAAAGGTCACTGTGTTATTCATGAATATACTCCTCCGGGAGTATCACTTCTCTGTCAGCTCCAGACCTTCTCAAAATTATGTGTGGATAATGCAGAGCAGATCAGAAAGCTCAGAAAATTCAAAACCACATCTTCCTTGAGTTCCCAAAACTCTTCTGTTAACAGATCTGATTCTCTTTCCTGTATCTACTGGGTCTTTTTTCCTGTGGAAGTTTTTTGAAGGGAAAGCTAATGGATTTCAATGCTTGCACACACTCAAGAAATGGCCATACACTAGAACAGCTCTCAGCTCACCAAGAAATGACTGAATGCATCCCAGGCCAGTCAGGCAATTAAAGACAATAAAGACACCAGTTTTCTCAAAAGATTTTTTTCAAAACGTGTTTTAGAAGAGATTCTCTATCCACACTGGCTGTTGGTTCTCGAATGGCTTGTACTCCCATTGTCAGGTCTTTTATTAACTTTAAGCCTCATCTTCATCAAAATGCAGAGTAAAGAAGAGTAACTTTGTGTAAAATGTGTGACTGCCTTTACCCCTAAGAATGGCACAACACACCAGTGGCAAACTTTTGTGAACTCGAGTGTCAAGTTTGTACAGAACCACTGCAATTTACTGTTGTCACTCCACTCAGGCCCGTGATGTGCCACCCTGCCAGCATGCTTCCAATTGAGTTTCATTCAAAAAGCAGCTCCTTTGGAGAAGAAAGTGATAACTACACAGGTGAGAGCAGAACACTACACTGAACAGAAGTCTTGCCCTGCTATATCACAGCTGACCCATTCTAGATCCAGCAGAACTCATCACAGGATTCTCATGAGCTTTATTTTATCACCTGAAAAAATGATGCACTTAAAGCACTGGGATTATTCCCAGGACGTCACCCTACTGCAATGTGAATTGAATGGATGCAAGGCTGAGGATAAAGCAGACTTCCAGAATAACTGCTTTGATCAGCAGCATCAAAGGACAAAAGGTGGAAAGCTGCTTTCTAGAAAAACACAGCTAAGTTGAGAAACCCTTTCCATTATTATGTAGTTCACACTGTTCCATGAAAATTATTTATCTATACAGGCTAGAAGCCTCATCTGTCATTGCAAATGGACAGACAGCCACACAGTACACTCATTCCAAGAATGCCACATCTGGGGTTTAGAACACATACATCACAGTCTAACTATGACACTTCTTGGTCCTAAATGGAATGTAGACCAGGTCCTGCATCTCCCACTCACCTGCACAGGTAACTTTGAATCTGGATAGCCCCATAACAATTACTGGAGCACCTCAGGTACTTTCCAATACATCACTGCTGTAAAATCAAACTCTTAAAAATCTATCTTAAATAGATACTCATAGTATTAATGTAAATGCATATGCAGCATTAATGCAATTTGGTTTAAATTCTAGTCTGCCAGGATTAAAAGTTAGTCAGGTGTCCTAAAATTTGTTTCCTTGCATCCCAGGGATCCCAGGACCACAGCCCCAGAGTGGGAGACTGCAAACACGAGGCTGGTTGAAGAACACAACCAACATTTGCTGCTGCCTTGTGACTTCAATCAAGGAGTCTTGATCAAACATTGTGCTTTTTAACAGCAGCTCTTATCAAAACAACAGACAATCTGCAGGTTAGCATTAATACCCAAACACTTCTGATTTGTTTTACAGCTCCAAATGACAAACCTCAAAGAGATACTAAATAAAACCCCCACTTCTGGGACCACCAAGCCATTTCTCTACCAGTCACTATGGCAGGACTTCCCTCCGAGATGGGTAGGCTCTTGTGACAGCAATTGCATCTCTTTACCCCCTTCAAAAGCATCTTGTCCCTATGCTTTAGCATGCAATTTTCCTTTGTTGAGCTGTGCTTTGTCACAGAAATTGAAAACTGCCTGTCCCATGTAATAAGTACAAAGAAGTATTTATTTATAAATCAGTTTGCAGAAGATCACTACCCTGCAGTACATAAGAACTCAGCCTGTGTTTCTTGCCTCTACACTGGCTGTAGTGTATTATCACACTGTAACAACATAGAGCCATAATTTGTAGTTATTACTGCTAATCCAGCAAAGTGAATGACTTTTCAAGCAGAAAGGAGGGAAAAGCAACAAGAAAAATTACAAAAAATAAACTGATTATATTAATTTTGTATTATATTATTGAGCCATCCTTTCTAGCTTTTTGAAAAATCTAAGAAAATATTATACTGCCTTTGCCCATTGTTATAAGGGTGTCTATATTACTCTACTGAATTTCAATCCATGACACATTGGGGTAATAGATTGAAAAAAATAATCAGCAGAATCCTTCCCCATACTTCTAATGCATTTTTCATCAGAGGGTCCCAATACACTTTAAAAACATTAATTAATTGAACTTTGCAACACCCTATATTGTGAGGTAGACTGTATTCTGCCAATTGACATATCAGTGACAGTGACTGAAAGCACACAATGAACATTATCCTATACTTATGTCAATACAAAAGAATCCCCCTCCTTCCTCCTTTCGGTCCATAATAAATAATTCAGTGAGAGAACAGGAATAAACTATGTGATTACACTGCGATGTACACATCCACAAATCAACAGGAACACCCACAAGCCTCGAATGACAAACGCTCCACCCCAGCTCTTGAGACTTGTGCAACTTCAGGGCTCTGCACAAAAGGGTGACCTTCACCCCAGGGGAAAGCACAGCCCAGCCACACCAAGCTCTGGCAGCACAAAGCCCCTTGAACTGCTGCTGCTGCTGCTGGCAGCCTTTGCCCTTGTTCTTTAAAAATGCTCTCATAAGCTCTGTGTACCAGTGATGGTTTAGAGCACAAAACACATCTTTGAGCCAGCTAGTTTAAACACTTTCTGGCTTGCACATCAGTACACAGACTTTAATACAGACTATGCATTTACATGATTACACATGATATTTATATGATTATATATTAAATGTTTTATAGAATCATGGGTATAACTATCAATAAAAAGACTGTTAGTGTTACAAGGTTTAATGCCAAACTTCAGAGTACTTTCATAGATGAAAATCACTTTGATACATGAAGCTTGGTTTTGCTTTTATAATTTTTTGAATGCTAGCATTGCCCCTTCCTTTCCTCCAGCATGACTGTACTGAAGTACTTGACTTAAACAACATACACTAAACAGTTTAATGGCTTGTAATTCTACATATCAGGTTTACATTTTACAGTAAAAAGATTGTGCCTCGTGTAATAGATGCTGCTCCACATTTGGGAAACGTTATGTGAGGACCCTGACTTTTATTAGATTAATTTAATATAGGCACTAAGTTACTAGACTAAATTAATAAAGATCTTCTTAAAAAAAAGAAAAAAAAATTGGGTGGGTAGGGGGAGAAAGAGAACAGAATGAACCCACAAATTAAATAAAATTTTCTGGAGGTTGTTATTTTGGAAGTCTTTATTTAATTTTCCAACCTCTATTCAGTTTGAAAAAACAGTCAATAATTGGTACAGAAACGGGGAAAAAAAATTGATGTTATTTACTTCAGGGGATTATTTTTAAAACTGTTATATGATAGAACAGGAATACCACAAATAAACAGAAGGGCAAGAAAGCAAAGGAAGTACTATTAAAAAAAAAAAAAAAAAAACATGACAACGGGCCATTCACTCAAGTCTTCAGAGAGGAGTCAATGATCCTTGCGAGTCCCTTCCAACTCAGAATATTCTGTGATTCTGAAGTATTTTTTACATTTCCTGTATTACTTATCAAACTACCACCTCCACTGAGGAAAACCACATTCAGTCATGCACGATATCTATCTCTCTTTTGTCATTTTTGGGGTAAGTGTGCACCTGCCTTGGACAGCAAGAATATGCAGAAAGAGAGGGAAGTCCACTTCTCTCATCTGAGACAGAGAAACATTTCTCTAAATATCACTTCCATGGCAGAATACAAAGTCTTTTAAATCATGACAGAAAGGCTATTTCACCAAGGTATCACCATTCATAACCCTGCCAGCCTGGAGCTCAGTTTCACCCTCCACCAGGCTGTCCCCTCCTGAGGAGAGGCACTGTCACACAGTGGGATCATGCAGTAGAGCCAATGCCCATAGCACCGCAGCACCCGCTGCATGGCACTAACACCAATCCCACAGAATTCCCAGAGCAGGGCACTCCCCCCCAGTTCTGCATGACATTACTGTCTGTTGGGCAATCTCTGCTCTTATGGTAAAATCATTCCCAGCTTAGTCCTGGGACACCTGAGCTTGCTCAGCTGCACAGGAGCACAGGCTGTGCCTCCTCCCAGGGAGCAGTGCCTGCTGAACACCCTTGAAATCCAGAGTGCCACAACTCAGCTTATTCCCTGATCAAAGAGCTTCTTTAGCTGCTGCCATGAGCAGAGGTTTGCTTTGCCATCTTAAAACCACAGCTGTTCCTCTTGCTTTGGACATCAGCTGTCTCTTCTCGAGTCCCAGGGTTCCTGGCAAAATGTGCTACTTCTCTGCCATCCCAGCATGGCAGCAGGATCTGTCTCTAATTTAGGGCCTCCCAGAGAGCCAGCATAAGCAGATACAGCTAGTGGGGACCTGCAACGTGCTCCCAGCTCAGCCTTACAGGCTGAGAACTGGGGTTTTACTGTAGTTGCCTCAGTTGCTAAGAAACATGAATGCAAGTGTACTCAACAGGTGGTGCTTTTCTCCACTGCACGTGTTCCTGAACAGCCATAAACAATGCCTGGATCATCTCCCCACAGGTTTTAGACCCAGTGACCATATTGCCACCTCACCACCTATAAAGGGCTGCATGTGAGTAAAAGGACCAAAGCTTTACACAAACATTTGCTGTCCAACCTTCTTTGTCAGCTTTCTGCCAGCCCATCGCCACCAACACAACCTGCCCCACGACACATTCAGCAAAAACAGCATCTAGGCAGGCAGCCTTTGGTCCCTACCTTCCAGAAGCCTTTCCTGAATTTTATATCATGTTTCCCAATGGAGAAGAGAAGAGTTAGAAGGTTTTCCCTCTCTTTGGGGAAAATCCTGCATCTGTTTTTAAAAGGATGCCAGCACCCCAAACTCCTTTAATTCACCCAGCTTCAATGCTTGCCTATAAACTTCACATGGAAAGCTGAGCAGAAGAAACAGCACAACAACACGGCATTGCAGCTGAATACATAAACCACATTTTAAAGGTTATAAAAGAGCATTGCTGAAAGGACATTGTAGAGGATAATAAGCTTAGAATTAAGCCTACAGACATTGTTTGGCCTTGTATGAATCTGAATATCCTGCCCACTCACAGCTACAGAGAGCACAGAAAGTCTGGCTCAGATTGCAAACATACAGTAGCCAACCATCTTTGTGTTGAGTCAACTGCAAGTAGATTTGAAAATTCGTGGGTCTCAAGTCCAAAGAAAAATAAGGGCACACAGCATGCTGTGCTGCACAAACAAACCCTAAACTAATGCAGTTTCATATTCTGGCCTATGTAGTTTAACAGCTTAATCTCTTTAGTTTAAGATTTGTGTCTTGGGGTTTTCCTTACGTTGTATAAAGACTAGCAGAATGTTTTTTTCTCTAAATTACTACTTTTGGTTCGCCTTCTGTCTTTTCTTTCCTCCCACCAGACATTCAGTTCTTGACTTCCATGAGAAAAAAACAACATGAACAACTGAAAAACTAGTAGGACAGCATCTAACTATCAGGATAGAAAAGCAAGTAGTGCTGAGGAAATAGAGGGATTGAGGACTTTACCGATAATCTCAAATGACTGCTTCCACTAATTCAACATGAATGCAGTAAGTGAAGATACAGTTGCTTGTAATTTTTGCCATTCAACCTTGAAGCCCTCAGTTCTTTGTAGCTGCCTTACTGTGAAAGTATATCCAGATCCACACAGGATCAAAAAATATCCACAAGCTTGATCCCAGTACCTCTAATGGCATTCTGTTAAGAACTAATTCCACCACAAAGCAGTTAACAAGGGAGGTAACACTTATATTTTAGCATTTTTAAATAGAAAGTTTCTATGGAAGCAGAAGTATCCATGAAAATCTGCACGTACATGTATATTTAAGAACGGGAAACAGAACTGAGACTGTCAATGCTTAGGCTCAGATCTCACTCATAGCACAAACAGGTAAAAGCTAAGGGACTAAACCTCATCCTTCCCTTACAAATGGATTGACTAGAGAGAGATAGAGAACAGTATCTTTAAGGTTGTAATATATCTTTTCAAAATACATTTTAATAACCCTAGTTCTTAATTTGGGCAGCATTGGAAATTCAGATGAATTTGATTAAATCAAATAAGAAATTTCCCTTTACTGACACTTCTTTCAGTTGATAATCTCATCTCAAATTCCCCATCCCTCTCTTTTATTCCCAGGAAGAGTAAAAAAATTCTGCATTTCTGACAAGCCTAAATAAAGCTTTGCTGGTTACTGAACTATGTTACATTTCCTATCAACAGAAAACAAAAGCGGAAAAAAAAAAGACTAGTTCACCACTAGAGGAGATGACTCAGAGCAAGCAGGAACTGTTACCAGACTCAGAGAAAACAGTTTTCCCTTGTACCGTTGATGAGCCCACATTAATGCCAAGATGAACCTAGATTTGTTTTCTTAGCCCACATCTTCCTAGAACTGAACCTATTTTCTTACAAAGCCACCAGATCCTTTTTGGATCCTGTTAGCATTTTAACTTCACGTTAGTCATTTTGTGAAGAAGAGACCAAAAAATAGAGAGACAGAAATAACTATTTTTTTTTTATTTAAATGATAAATTTCTGTGCACACGGCGAAGACTGGAAAGAGTTATTCACATTTTGGATCTGGAAGTTTGCAGCATGTACACATAATGCTCAGAAGCATTTCCAGTTCCCCACTTCTTTGGTAGCAGCTAAGACTGTCACGTAATCACAGCATAGAGAAATTGTGGAGCTGCTATGAAGAAAAGTAACTCTATCCCAGCCAAATCCAGCGTGAGTGTTTAATGGACAGACACTCCCAAGCCTCAACGGTCTCAAGCACTGGTGGCACTGTGAACACCCCTGTGAGATGGTGGAGAGCTCTAGTACCTCCTCTCACCACTTCTTTCTCTTTCCTAAACTGTATCTCACGTTTAGAACAAAGAGATAAAAAATGCTGCATGGTGACATTTCAAGAGAAAAGGGAGGAAAGACTGTAATTTCTAATCATCTCCCAAAGCCCCAGCTGTCTTGGGCCCTGTATGCACAGCTTCCACGTGTGAAAGCAGAAAAGGAGTCTAGAGGCCCATTCCCAGTTATGGAGAATATAATTAAAGAAAGATACAGTGGGATGATGCCTTATTCAGAACATGGCACCAACACTGGAAAACCCCTGGAATCTACCAGGGGTACCATTCACCATTAAGAAACAACCTATACTGCTGCCAGCATTCTCCCCTGTACCACAAATACTGAGTATCTGACTGGGGATTTCAACTAATAATATCATGCTAAAGGAGAAAACAAGATAGAAATAACTACTTAACAAAGTCTTACGTAGGAAGATGAAGACACTGCACACATCTCAAACAATAGGCTGAATAGCCCTCAATCCAGTATGTTCTCTTCTCCTTACTGGCACAGGGAACCAGAGCAGACCTCAGCACTGAAGGAGCCTTACTAGCTCAACACACCAAGGCAGCTTTGGGAAGTTTATCGTTTTCACAATCTGATTGATTTCAAAGGTCACCCTGGAGGAAAAGCCTCAATCTGGCTCCTGCCAACACAGTCGTTTCCCACAGCCAGTTTCTATTCTCTGCTCTTGGCACTCACTCAGGTGGTGGGACGTGGGTTGCACTGTGGGTATCTGCATCTTAATGAAAGTCTATTTTACTCCTCCAAAGTCTATTGTTCATTTGGAGGCATGGAGCATTACTGGTGGTTCATACTGGAGGTCTTAAGACAGGTATACACACCAAAGAAATAAAGACTTTCTGAGTAAGAAAAAACCTTGGAACTAAAGAATTATCCTAAAAATCTGAGATGCCTCAAGTACTATAATAATTCAGATACAAAACTATTTGGAATTTCTTCTAATCAGGAAAAAAAAATACCCCCTGTTCTTCATTTGACATCTGAGTTCATGGTGGATGAAAACCTAATCAGGGGAGCCCATCAGCACTAAAAGAGCTCTCATGTTCCCCAGGTGATGACCCTGGTTTACAGTTTATCACAGAATAACTCATTTGAAAAGCTCATGCAGTAAGGACCCCTTTAGTGTGACCAGTCATCACTGTAGTGTAGATGGAAAAGATCAAAGCCACACCATTAAAATTGCAATCTAGGAGAATAAAATTAAATATTAAACAAAATTGATAAATTAATCTATATGATTTTGTGAGGAATGGTTTAGTGTAGATAAACTATTCTAGAATGAACATGTTGCACTGATGAAATTCAAGAGGTTCTTCAGTCAAGCCATGCTGAAAATTAAGTTCTACCCAATCTTCATAATCAGGAATGTTTTTATTGCTGGAGGCTCAGAACAGTGGCCTCTTTGTTACCTCCTTTACCTATTTCACATGTGAAATGGTTTTCATCACATGTTCAAAGAAGCAAACTGAAGATAGAGGTCCCTCATCTGGAGATGTCTAAAGAAGACTGTTAATTTAGAAGAAGTAAGGTAAGAGTTTGAAATCTAAATACCCTGTGTACTTAAGGCTAAGCTAACAGGCTCTTTACAAATGAAATGGGGGCACTTAGAGACTTAAGCCAGCTTTCATCCAGGTATGTAGTATACAAAAGACTTTGTATTCCATTAACTGTGGTGAGTACCTCCATATGCCCCACATAAACAAAGGGAATGTCACACCTGAAGCATCTTTTGAGTCATTTTTATCTTGAAAGAAAATGTTAGCCAACATAACTAAGTATCACAACCGAAATTTTTGAGCAATCTTGGCAGAACTGCAAAATCATGCCATTATCGTGGCTGAGGAGCTTTCTGCCAGCAGAGGAAAGGGAATTTGCAGTGGTGTGTCTCACAAAGACAGGAAGGCTTGACAGGTTGATGGGCAAGAACTATGCAGTGAGGCAGCAGAACCCTCCACTAACAACTGCCCTCAGCCAGAAAATGGTCCCAACCTCGTTTCCAGCCTTTTGGGCCCTTGCTGTGTACAAAGAAAACCATTTCAATTTGGAGCTTGCAAATCAATGAACAGGATTTCTTTCCTGCTGAAACAGGCCTCGGATTTGTTACAGTGAATAAGATGCCTTCAACCCTTGTCTGAGAATCCCTGATGACAAGCAGCTCTGCTGGTCAGTGCCTGCTCACCCACCCACCCAGGGCCACATCACTGGCACCTTCCTCCCCCTGCCCACGCCTCGCTGCTCCTGTCTCTGAGTGACAGCCAGCACCTCCCAGCTCTACAGGAATAAATCTCCAGACCACAAACCTCTAATATCCCTTTCCTCCTCCTACCCCTACGGCAATGAGTTACACTCTGTTTAGCTTGAGTCACGACTTTCCTTCCCATCTTCTTCCCGTGCATTTTACTCAAAGTTATAAACAGGAAGAGAACACTGGAGGTGCCGTAAGAGGGATGAGCAAGGGATGCCTGCTCCACAAGAGCCATGCCCAAGGGTATGCCCATACAGAGCAGGGCAGCCAGAAAACACAAAGGTGCAGTTCCCAGGGCAGGAAAAGCTGCCTGGGTAGACGAGGAAGGAACAGAGCAGGCAGGCGTGGCGATGGCTGCCAGTCAATTCACACCTCGGCATTAGCCACCTTCACTGGGCACAGATGGGCTGCACAGCCAATGCCCAGCTGCACACAGCCCTCCCTCACTGCAGCCAAGGAGAGAAAAACAGGGCATTTGCCCACTAAAATAACCCACTTTACTGCCACGACAAATCTTTTTAGAGATATTCTCCCTCCGGATCTGCTTTTTGTATGCATTGTTAGATATTCAATGGAATAACTATGTCTAAATAGCAGGTGTGAGATCTTTTAAGTGAATGCAAATATTATGTGCACAGCCACAGTAAAGGGAGAGAACAGAGCATCCAGTTTAAATCCTGCTTCCTTTATTGATTTTCACAGTAAAAGTAGTAAAGCATTTGTAGGGAGCTGACACAATATAACACAAAGTGAATTAAAATTAAAAGGAAAAAATAAAAAACTTACTTCAGGGACAAACACTTTTCCCCCTTCCTGCACATAAAGATATGTGTAGCTGTGTTAACTCTGGACACTACACATTTGATATGTATGCATGTCAGTTTAGACACAAGTACACAGCTTGTTGTTAGAACTCAAAAATAAAGAGCATAAGAAGTAAAAGAAAAAAAAATTGAAAAGCAAACAAGTTTTTTTCAGCTATTTCTCCTAGAAATGCCAGAAAATTCTTTGTATTTCATCTTGGGGTATGGCCATTAGCAGTCATTCCCTGACAACAACATGAGAAGCTTTCAAGCTATACAAAGTTGGTAAAGTCATTATTCCTATCGCACAAAATTATCTTCAATCCTTTTGTTTGCCAAACCACCACCAAAAGATGACATTATTTCAGAATATTCCCTGTGTAAAGTAGAGCAGCAGATTGTAGAAGTAACAGATATTTTGTTTTAGTGGATACAAATCAGGGGAGAAAAAGAGAAAGAATCAGTTCATAAAACCACAACTTGCGTAACTGGTTTTGCTTAAATGAAAAACAAATCAACTGATTATTTCCTGGCAGATGAAGTATTACATTCAAACAGAATTTAAGAATTTTATTCTTTAATTATTTAGCCATATTCTTACTCTCTCTCACTCTATTCCCTTTTTATGTAAAAACTTGCTTATAAAGCAGATAAATTTTGAAGGAGAAACTGTCTCAAACTACAAAAAGTTTGAAAAGGAAAATATCAAAACCAAATGATCTTGAAACAATGTATTTTTTAAACTCCCCTCCATGCCTCCTCTGCTGTTTAACTTTCTCTCCTGGCAAAACTATTCTAAGAATTTTATAAGACTACAAATATATTTGTTTAATCCCCAGTCCCAGCCCTCCACAGACAGCTTTTAGGTGGATTTGTTAATAAATTGTTAATACTTTGTTAATAAGCAGTGGCACAGCCTTGGTGGGGGAGTTTCCCAGGTGAGAGCTGAGTCCTCATGGATCCAAGTTCATCACTCGCCACATTGCTAATGAGACAAGTGCAGCCCAACACGAGGTTAATTGTCAGAAGCAATAATCTAAATTAAACTGGCCAACGTTCAAGTAAAAGGTACCATTTAAAATATCCTTTTCCAATGAAAGTAATCTCAGGAGTTTATTTGCCTACTCAATACAGAATTCCAGGTTTTAAAAAAACCCCTTCTTCTTCCCCTCCAAGGAATCAAAGTAATTATTTTTAATACAGTGACATATGTTAGACAAAAATATTAAGGAGGGGGCTTCATTCCACTCCAAATCTCAATGGAATTTTCCCTTATGTGATCACACATCTGAGCTCAGATTTTACCCCAACCAAAGAAGATTTTTTTTGTTAAACAATTGCTATTAGCTGATGAGAAATGTTTTCACAAATAATCCCAATACATAGAAGATCTAGTGTGATGTTCCCAGCACTGAGAAATATAATTAAAACAACATGGGGAGTTAAAAAAAGAAAAAAAGTGAGAGTTCACAACAACATTTGAGAAACAGCTCAGGTCAACTCCAAGCTCACTTGATTTTGGCTGGGACTCCAGGCTCACAACAGCTTCAGCCTGCCAAAATAAATACAGCCACCCGTTTGTTCCCGATGCTTTCACCCAGGGAGGGACCTGCTCCTTTGCTTTCTCCTGCTATGATAATGACATGTCTGCTAGGATTTAACTGGGGTTCATATCCCTGCCTGCCTTTGAAACAATTATTATTCTGTTAATTGTGAGAAGAAAAGGACTTAAGTGCCACCTCAGACTGACGTAATAACCAATATCTTCCAGGTAATTATTAGGTGCTGTAATTAAAATAATGCGCATCATTTAGGCAAAAAGTTTAAAAATACCTTGGGGGGAAGTAGTTGGGGATATAATTCCACACAGGGAATCTGTTTAATTGTGGTTGTAACCACAGAGGACAAATACAGCATTTAAGATGTAATACTATTCATTTACAACGAAGAGTTAGTGTAAAAAAGCATCTAATAAACATGAATGTTGTGGTTGTAGCCACAATGCTTTATACATGTTTACCCACAAGGAATGACTGCAACATGTATGAAAAAGTAGTTTTCAATTAACCTTTTTTTGTATTTTTAGAATTATTTCCTTCTTTTTCATTTTTAAGAAAAGCTGGTAAGGGGATACGAAACTCCTTTTCAAAGCACTCAGTCATCTATACCTAATCTCTGCACTAGTGACCATCAGAATATTCAGGTTTTCACAAGTCCTTAATTTTAGCCTTGAACATGAGATCATTCTAAGGTGGGTAATGCAGTGAAAAACCTCTCAACTGAATAACAATAAATGCAACAAGAAAGAAAAATGCCTCACAAAATACTAGGAAAGACAGTGGATTCAAGCAAGTAATATAAAAAAAATGGCTCAGCTTTTAATGATATTGCACAAGAGCCTTTCTTTTTCTAACACAAAGTTGAACTCTTGAATCACTACAAATGCCTAAGTCTAAGAGGTAGCTGGCAACCACGATGGCATGAAAAGCATCTTGCATTAGACATGGCCAGTTCCAGATTAAGATGCTGACATGAGCTAGTTGGAAACATTTTTACATTTCTCTTTTTTTTTTTTTTTTAATTCCCATTTGGGAGGCTGCTGGTCCTTCTTCCAAACTTATAAAATTCAATCCACAACACAGAAGCTTTGTCACATTCCACTCCTTGGATGCATTGGCCAGTCTACTGCCTACTCAGGAACCCAAGGGGAATGTACAAAGACACTCTCAGTGTACCAAAAATGAACTCTGGAAGTTCAACAGAAGCATGTACTCACCTCTGTTAACCAGCACAACCACCTGCAGCAAGCTGTGCTAGTAGAACAGCTAAAGACGACTTTTGAAGATAAATAGACAGTGGCAAAACTGAGAAGATTTCTAGAGTTCCTGAACGTTGATATAGGTACTAATCCTAGGCTACTGCCAGTGCTCTTCCTGCCTGATTCTTAAGTGCACACAAAAGCAAACAGCAGATGGTCAATTCATAAGACTGGCAGTATTGGCATAACCAACACAGAGCCACCAGCCTGTGCCCACATCCAGCCAAGCAGAGGCTGATTGATCAACTCAGATCAACTGAGCAAAGCCCAGAGATGCCTGGAGAACACCTACAGAGAGGACTTCGTTCACAAAGGCATCCTCAGTAAGGTTCTTCACGGTCCAAGGTAACGTATTTACAAAAAACATTTTTTGTTTCTTCTCGTATAGAGTGGTTTGTTCTCTTTCTCCTTTTAAATCTGAGTCTCCTATTTCAGACGTGGGAAATGAGCATTTTAATCTTCATTTCTCCTCAAATGTTATCAAAGGACAATAACACAGTCCCACTTAAAATGTAAGGAAATACTTTAGTGAATAACTGTTATAAATGTAAGGAGACAAAACTGTTTTGTTTTCAGCATTTAAAGCAAAAAAAATTTTAAAAGTCCAAGCAGCTTTTCTAATTGCACTAAAAAGACACTAGGCAGGATCCATTTTATCAGTTTTGTTTCTGAAGCTTATTCTTCATCGTTTCATTGCTGATTTGAAGAAGGGCACAACTGCAGTAAGGTCAGACCTGTTAAGTACTCAGGACATGGGGGGTTGAATAGGACAAGCAACATAAAATAGCCTTGGTTTTTTCCTTTTTCACTCAAATGAGGTAACGTACCATAGAAGCCTTCTTGCCTGACACTTTTTACCTCCAGCAGCCAAGGAGCAAAAGGCACATTAGACAGCTGTTGGACTTCTATCTGGAAGAAATACAGTATTTCCTGTCCAAATCCAAAGACAATGATCCCAACCCGGCAAACTATCCAGCAGCTATGTAGGCCTGATTGGTGAGGTTATAATTAGCTATTTCTGTCAGCTTAAAGCCCAAACTGCAAACGCTTATTCAGTTTTCTTACAGATTTAACAACTCAAGCACACCGGATGATGACCACCTTTGCAAGGCTAAGCTGCTATTTATCACTAGTTAGAATTAAATAAAAGCACAAAAACAGATTTCAAAAACCCAGGGCACATTCAAAAAATTACACTCTGCTCCAAGACCTAACACAGTAATAGACTCTCACAGTAATAGCTATTTCACTGGCAAGATAGTGCAATAATGCAATTACTGCCATTTAATTAATTTATATTCTCAAAATCTGTCTCCTTACAATTTCTAAGTATTTCGCTTTAACATCAAGACAGGATTTTCTGCCCTGGTTTGCCATAGCAACCCTTGCAACAAATGGCAGTTGTCTATAAAAAGGGGGGACTCTTTGAATATGCATGCATGGTTTAGTATGGTTTGTTTTAAAGCAGGTCAGAGCACAATGGACCTTTTCTACCGTGTGGGATTGAACACCAACAAATCTCACTTCGAGGGCTGCCATGCTCCTCTGCAAAGCGAAATGACACTGCTGCTAAGTCTGGACGTAATTACAGATATGAAAGGATGGCTACGAAAGTTGCTTGCATCTTCCTCTCCCTCCTCTACTACAGATGTATTTTCCATACAGCTGTTAACATCCTGAACAAGTAACACGCGGCAGACTTAACATTTCCTTTCATTTTAAGTATTAGTATACAGCAGTGGCTGTTGAAGCACATTTACCACTAAAGAATGAGACCTTTGTCTGTCTATTGCAAGCAAAGCTCTGCCCTGCCTGCCTGAGCAGCCCAGGGCTAAAGCTATACCGGGAAGCCTTGACCTCCAGCCCAACAAGGACACTTAGTAGGGCTAAGGGTAATCCCAACTTCTCCTTGCTCATTCAGCTTCTCGAGCTGTTTGAAGCAATCGTTACCAACACAGCTACATTTTGCGGTCATATTATAAAATGAATCGTTGTTCAACAGTCCAAGATTGCTAAACTTGTTTTATATGTGGTTTAGAGTAGAGTCACTGGTTGCTCAGACCCCTCAGAGCTGTGCTCCCCCCAGTCCAGTCGCAGCAGGGAAAGCGCTCGTCTTTGGCACTGCTCCAAACACAGGATGGTGTAACCGAGCAGCATTTGGCCTCCAGTGTTCCTTCTCACCAGTTCCCCACGAGGCAGCCAAGATTTTTTTCAGCCACTTCTATATGAAGAGCCTTTACCTCTAAGAATCTCTTTTGAGCAGTTTTAACACAACAACTTCTAGGAATAAAAATATCTACCACTCCTTTTGACGTACTCTGATTATACCTGCTGAAACATTACTTGCCAGTATATGTTCCTACAGGTACAGTTTCTGTTTTAAGAGAGCCTGTAGAATACCTGATGCTGGGATTTGGTAAGAGTGAATGAATGCTCCATTATTCACCCTGGTGGTACAGCAGTGGTTGCTCTGAAGTTTTACAATGCAGCGTGTTGCTGTAATGACATCATATGACATCATAAATCTCCCACAATTTCTAAAGCTTCTGATGAATGTTTCTCAATATTAACCTTATAAATAAATAAAAGAGTTAATCAAATAAAAATCTTTTGCATTTGTATATTAATTAGAAGTCTACAGACAAGTACTAACCACCTTGTGCTTTAAAACCAAAACTCTTTTACCTTAAGCTTCACAGAAAAGGCGGAACCATCTTGATGTATGGATGCAGTCAGACAGGGTACCCTGCTTTTTACCCTATGTGAAAACCTCACAAAATACATGAATCTTAGTTTGAATTAATATTTCTAAAAAGTTCTCTGAAAACAAAAAGTTACTGTATTTCTCCCTGTTACAACCAAGTGTTTATGTTTCAACCACAAATAGCCCAAATTAACAACTATTTTCCCCTTCTTTTAAAACCTTCCTACATACACACACATATTAGTCACATTAAAAACCAACTCCTCAGCCCTTGCCAAAACAGTGGGTATTTGCTATCCCCACCCTCAATCAAACACACACACCACTAAAGCAACACCTTACCCTACTTTGAGGCTCTTAACCTCAGGCTTCATATGTCTCCCTGCTCTCTGCAGCTTTTTCCTTCCTCCAGTCTTAAGGAAAGTACTTGAAAACAAGTCAAATTTTACATATATTAAGACACACATGGCTCCTTACTTTCAGTCTTAGAGTTCCTACACTTCTGGCCTCTGAGACACAAGTAGTCTTTCTCCATGACTCTAAAGGAGGATTCCTACAGGCAATCCCTATTTTGTTGTCCCAGTCTCAGTCACTGTGTCTCAAATATTCATATAAGCAACCAAGAACCCAAACCCAAGCTTTGATGATATATTAGAAATAACAATCAAATTACTCTGAACATCATTAAACAGAAAGTATCCTGCAAAAGGATGGCTTTCATATAAGAAAAAACATTCTGTAGTGAAACACCTTTGGCCTATATCTCCTGTAGCTAAGTAACTCACTCCAGAAATGGTTTTCCATATTAGGGTACAGCTGAAAAATTACATGGATGGAACACCTCAAACAAGCTCTTTGCAAACAATCAAGTACAGGATCAGTAACCACACAATGATATACATAAAATTATGTGAACCTGTGTTGCCTATGATCCCAACCTGCCAACAACACATTATTTACTTCTTCATATAAAACAAGTTCAAAATACAGCTTGAAATGCATCTGGAAACAAAAATCATGTTTCAACCTCTGTCCTCAATTGCATCAGTGGAAATCAAAAATGCCACTGACATCAGAAGCATTTGACTTTATTTACAGTTCTGTAACTGAAAACATGACTTAATTTTCTGGTAAAGAATCCCCTATTGAAGCTACAGCAGCAACAACTATGAACACTAACAGCACTGTGTGACCTGATTTTGGACCCTCATTTGGACCCCTTTACATCACAGCATTGGATGCCCATTTAATTTTTTTATTTCACTTAGTCTTCACACCAAGACAAAACTTTCTTCTTCCATTTTTGGCCTTACTACAATAGTAGCAGAATCCTGATTTCCGTTCCCACCATCACAAGGAGTATTTTTCTCTGAGATACGCACCTCATGCTTATGTTTTAAGAGGTTGGGACACTATGTTTTTAAGGGGTCAAGACATTATGTTTACTACTACCAGCTTTTTTACTCCTGTTCTTAACTCTTCCTACCAAAGATGCAAATTCCCAATGACATTATCAGCTTGGACTCCCCTCTTGACTGAGAAAGTCTTGTTCATGATAGGCAGTTCCTGCTTTGGCATCTCTGGTCCTTTCCCATCTCTCTTCACAGGACATCTGCTAGAAAGCACTGCTTTTCCATACCCTTCACTAAATTCCATTAGCTCCCTTAGGTCACTTCCAGCCCCAGTTTCTACCAGTCCCTGTGCTGTTCTGCCAGAACATCAGTAAGAAGCTAAATAGTATGTATAGTTTTATGGAAATATCTAATCTGCTGTTTTTCAAAGTTCAAATTGCTTCGCTGCCAACAGGAATATGATAACAAGGTATTACTTAGTACTGAAATCCTCTTTTTTCTGGGAAGAATTAGAAAACGTATGAACATCCTGTAATATTCAGTGGTTTGCTGAGCATAACTATGGTCCAGCCACATGCCATAGTGTATATATACCCTTACAAGTTTATAACATACTGAGGTTTCTGCTTAATTTAAATCTGCTACTGAATTCTAATATCCATTTCTCTCATTTCCCCATCTCCACACATCCCCCACCGGCACTTGGTGCCAAAGGCTGAGAAATAACAAAAGGGCCACAGGAGGCCCCAGGCATGTCTGAAACCAGCCGAGCCCCATGGAGGATCACACTGTCACATGCCTGCACAGCCGCAAAGCAATGTGCTTCAGAGAGCAAGACTGCATCCCAAAGTTACCAACCAGCTTCTTTATGTTCCCAGCAAATTAAAATGTTTGGATTCTTTTCTGTTCCACGTTCTCATGCCAAAGACAGAATCATGCTAACAAGCTTCTGATGGAATCCTTTAAGAATTTTTTTTTTTTTTAATCTTTACAAATTAAATTTTTACAGAGAAGATGAAGCTTCCCTCGTCAAGAGCCCAGAAGTATGGGAAACAAAATGTCAAGAATTATCAATGCCAGATATTACACTTCCACACAGGGTTAATTTTTTTTTTTCCCAAACAGCACGCAGAAATCTGTCCCACCCATCAGATGAGCTACTACACTTCTATTAGCGTTCTGGCACCTCCTTCTGTACAAGCATAGCCCTTTTGCTATAAAGCATGCTATATAAAAGACTTAATCCATCAAGCACATAAACAAGGGATTTTTTTTTTGCTTCCAGACTTGAACTGATCACTGCTCGTATAAAAAAGGATCTTCTTCCCCCCAAATACTACATCACACAACCAGCTGGATGTAAAAAGACATTCAGTAGCTGTATGAGATGGGGGAAACCAGGACCAGCCTTCCTTTATATAGAGAAATTGCTACAACACAAGGCCTGACTCAATGGGGCCAATGCTCCATGACAAAATTAGAACATATTCCATCTTTCTCCCTGTTAAGTGACAAACTGCACCTCTCAACTGTTCTGGGAAAATAACTGCAAGTTTTCTAAAAGATAAATGCTATGCCAATATAAGAAGTTATTTTGTCATAAACCAACTAGTTTTGTATCTAAAAATATGCAGACAAGGGGCTGCTCACCTACTACAGGATACACATGCCATGGCTACATTGCTGGAAATGCACATTCAGATACACATCTTGCCATACTGCACATAAAATGGTTTTAATAGTCCTAAATACAGCTCAATTAACAGCAGCTTGCATCCATACCCAGTTCCTGGATACGTGACCAGATAAAATCTAGAGAAAATGCTAAGCACTCAAAGGAAAACAAAGTACACGCTGTCTATTAAATGCACTGGAGTTAACACTGCCACCATGTAATCCTTGGTGAAAACATGACTTTTTTAATGTATTTTTTTAAATTTCTTGTGATCTATTAAAAGACGTTCTATTTAAACAGCATTGCACAATTTCCAGACAACTGAATCTGTGAAAAAAGCCTTATGGCTTTGTGTCAGGTCTTGCCATATTATTATGGTGCAAAGGCTACATAAATTTATCTCCTTCTAATTCTGGATTATTTTAAAATATGAAGACACTGGAGGGTTGTGGGGTTTTTTTCCATCTGCAGCTAAGATTTCTCCATCTCCCTCACATTTACATGCAAAACGGGAATTTGTGCACAAGAGACCCAGATAAAAAAAAAAAAGATAAGGATTCAGGAGAAGCCTCGAAGATGTATGATGGCAGTTTTATTCTGTAACAGCCCCTCCTTCCACAAAATTGAGATTGCAACCCTGGGGCATCACAATGCCATGCCAGTGCTACGGCTGTACCATCCTAACTCTGGTCAGCAAGGAAAAGAGAGGGACAGGGATTTGCTGGACCTCAGTGGGTGGTGACCACACTACCAAAAATCACACTGGTGTCCTCCACAAAGTCACGACAGTGCTACTACACACAGTGTAGAAAAACTCGTCTGTCTTTGGTTTTACTTTCTCCCTACCTACTTTCCTATACTGGCACACACTCCAGACTGTGAAGCGTAAGAAGTTCTTGCAAAATAAAATTTTAATGCAGAGCTACAGAAAGCTAAGGGAGGGGGAAAAAAAATCACATCTGTATGGTTACAAAAATGTTCCTTAACTTTGTTATTGAAATCACTTTGGATTATTAGGCATAGTTTTCTTTTAAAGGGTAATCCACATTTCATCATAAATGCTTAATTTTTTGTCTCATACTGCTCAAACCAGACCACAGCATCTTTCTAGCTGAAATGATAACATTTCTTTCCTACTCACCTTTATGAAGTGAGATACTACCCCTCTAGAAAAATTCACAAATCCATCCATACATTGGGATTTAGACAATTTGGCATTGATATTTTAGTATCTAGGAATAACAATCAGCTTAACAGAAGCAGCTTTGTATTAGTAAACTTCATAATAAAAGTACTTCTGGATAAATAAATAAAAAAAAAAGAACGTCTCTATTATGCAATTCCAAACTAATCCTTGTGATAAATTTATTAATTCAACCCTCCAAAGGTCAGTATAATATTAATTTGTTCCTTGCACTAAATAATGTATTAGAGTTTAATCTAAACTGGTTAAACAGATGTTCAGCAACGTTCAAACAGCCTCGGCACCAACACTGACACAGTGCAGTACAAAATGGTAAATGCACTATAAAATATTTTAAACTTTCAATGCCAGAACACAATTAAAAAAGAATAAAATAAGAAGTTAGAAGAGACAAATATCTAATAAATGCCAGTTTCGACTGAATTCTGCCATAAGGTTAATATTCAATTCTCAGATTACTGTCACTTGGTACTGTTCCACACCCCGTTGTTTCCAAAGGACAACCTACTGTGTTTTCAAGGCAGGAAGGCAGAGTTGTTCAGGATTCCCCTGAAGTCCCCAAGAGGGAGGGACATCCTAACTGTGCAGCAGAATGGCATCCCCTCAGGTTGTGTGACACCAGTGGAGCCAGGGAAATGCCCCACATCCAGTAAACTGTTCAATACATCACCCCCAAGAGAAACCAGACATGAAACCCCTCACCTGTGTGCTCCAGTCTACACTGCAGCACCTCTTACCTAGCTGGAAATCATTTCACATGCAGCAAGTCACCTTTTTGCTGAGCTAAAGCACACTTTTGGAATCAACAGGTATTTCCTCTGTGAACAAAAGAAAAGCTGTATGTTTGATCCAAGAAGCAGATCCCACTTCTATAAATGCACATAAAATATATTTCCCTTGGAACAGATTTCTCTCATTCTGCATAGGGTTTTATTTTATGGGTGGGCCTGGGTTTTGTTGATTTGGATTTCTTTGTTTCATGGCAATTACTTGCGAAACACCTTAAGATGCATTGCTAGAATGACTGCTCAACAAATAGCACTTTGCATCTTATTGTAAAATATTCAAACACTCAGCCCAAACAAATGGTGTCTGTAATAAAAATACTGCCATACATCTTCATTTGTACTAGAACAACTCCATTTTATTTGTTCATTCTGTGTTTTAGTGTCATAGGTCTCTTAGAAAAAATAATTTATAATTCCTTATGCAATTAGATATGAAATTGAGTTGTCTTACTCTGCAGAAGAATTTATAATGAAGAGACCAGGTTCAACCAGTTCCACTGAAAATATTTTGATAGCATCAAAAAAAAGAAAGCATAAAGATCTTTAGTGTTTTAACAAATTAACACATGCCTTTTGGGTAAATTACTGTACATGCTGTTAATCTTTTAATTAGGTTCTCGATTTCATACACACATTTATGGTAGGGAAGATTTCTAGTGATCAGAAAATGCAAATATATGGTGTTGCTATGCCCTTTTAATAGATATATCAAAAAAGTAAACAATCCCACCCCCTAAAAGAACCCTAGTAGGAGTAGTCCTTTATTTGAAAGTGCCACAATAAAATATTAATAGATCTCTATTAATATTACTAACAAAATACCACTCTTCATTTTATTATCCCAACAAATACAGCTTTCAGACTGAGAAAAGCAAGACTTGTTTTGCACGGTTTTGCCACAGAAAAGGAAACTTTTATGTTTGTAACGCCTGTACCTTGTAGACCCATCACCAAAATATAAAAATATGTAATTGTTGTTATCTATATACATGGATATATAAATAGTGATGTTTGAAGCACATTCTACAGTAAAAGTTCACAAAATGCCAATTTTCTCACGCTGGCTGCCACATAATACTGCCTAAGCATCTCCTTCCAGGATCTTGAAAAAATACCATATTATCTACAGCTCATTATTTGATAGAATTTTTTCCTCGAGCATTTGGTCCATCCTCAGTTTCAACACAAGAGAAACACTTTTTCCCCCCACAGACTATTTCATAGCTTCTATAGCTGGTGCTGAAGAAAAATCTACTCAGGAAGGCACACAAATTGCCATCAGTTAACAATCTCTATGCCAAGGGACATTTTTAGCATGGTGTTGTCTCTGTAAAAGTAGGAATTATCTATACCGGCTACGTCACATAATGATTTTTTGTTAGAAAAAGGGAAAAGGCCAAAATGTGGCTAAGCAGCATATATATTATAAAAACAAAGTATGAAAGCAATTTAGCTGTGAATCCTGACTGGCACACACATCCTCTCCTCCCAGCTTACTTGTTTGAATTTAACTCTTTGTTGGTAACTTGGAAACAGCCAGGTGAAGACAAAGGTGCTACACATACAAAACAGTATGGGAAGTAAAAAGAGAATAAAATACAGACCCCAGATCTGAGGGCTATTCTAGCTCTATTGACAGTTACTTCATTCTAGAAGAATTATTTTTCATTTGGAATAAGGCTGAAAGTAAAATTGCCCATAAATACACCGTGAAAAATGCCCCAACCTCATCTCATCCAACCTCATGCAATGCCTTTTTTTAATCACACCTGTATAAACATATATTATTTTAAATTATCTGAATAAATCAAAGGTATTTACTGGCCAAAAGACAGACAGAATACAAGCAATTCTCCACAAGCCCTCCACCAGTAAAGCAAGGAAGAGACACACACCCACTTCTCTGAGACACAGCTTGAATTTGAACGTTCACCAGTCCTCTCTGAGTGGGGTTCCAGCCAGCAGGATAGTAGGTAAAAGGAGTCACTAATAGCATTGTCTTTTGCTCATCCTTTCCCATTCCATTCCATGTAGCCACTTAATCTGCTGCAGACCCCAGATGACAAACAGTGCAGGAGGGCAGACTGCCCTTGTAAAATCCAACCGGTATGAAAGGACCCAACCATCAAATACAGTTGCTGATTGACAGCTTCATTTATATTGCAGTAAGGACCAGGAGGATTAAAGCCAGGTCCTTCCTACAATGCTCACATACAGCGGTGAGAAACCATCAGGGCTGACCCTTTGCTGTCACTGCCAGGAGGATCTTTCCTGAAGAGACAGAAGACACTGAACAGGGGGTCAGTGTGTTGGCCTCTCTTTTGCTTTTTTAACCAGGAAACACTTTCTGTTTAGCCCCCCTCCAGATTTCCTACACCTATTTTGTTAGGTCTTCAGTTTAAAAACAAAATCGTTTTCATGCTTAGCTTGTCTACATGGTTAAAGAGGACTTACAACTAGTGCTTTACACCACAAGCCTGCCAGAGACCCTGGAGCCAAGCACCTTTGCCCTCCACAGGCTCAAACCAATTCCCCCAAACACCAGCAGCAAGATCCAGCCCGTGGCAATGATGATGACCGGGCTTCAGACAGACCAGCCAGCAGAGAGAGCTCTGCTTTCTCTCCAGCAGCACAGCCATTACAAACACTGCACAGGGAGCCTACAACCAAAGCAAACCAGGGATTCTGAAAGGTGGGATTTACTTCTAAATAAGCAGAAGCCAAGCTGGGGGATGTGCCCTACCTCTGTTAGGTGAACGAAAGAAGAGCTGGGGGTGGGCTCGGCTTTGTGCACCTGTGGGGAAGGCAGATGGGGCAGGGCAATCTGCAGCTGGAACAAAAAAACAAACCTTTCACCCCACTGAGTTAAAATCCTGCTTCCCTTATCTAGAGGAGGGAATGGCAAAAAAAGATTCAGCAGGTAAAAATATTTTTTAAAATCTAAAAAAGAAAAGAGAAAAAGAAAGGAAGGAGGGGGAAAGAAGCTACTCTAATATGTTAAGCAGCACCAAGCTTTGCTTTGCTCATCCTACTGAATGTTTAAAAATTTAGCTTGTTAGCTAACAGGCTGTTACTTGCACCTCATTTTGCTTCTCTGGACAGGGGACGACCTAGCCTAACCTAATTTATTTCCACTTTTAAATAGAGCACTGCTTCATTATCAGATGCATGAAGAAGGAACAAAAGTGAGACAAAACAAAATCTTATTTTTAATTAAAACTAATAAAGACCATTTCTTGGTTTTACTTAAAACTTCCAGTGTTTCTTGGACTTGTGGGTTTTGGGAAGAGAGACGGGAAAAATCTGAATTTATTATACACTGGTCTAAGTTTTTAATCGAGTACACACAAGCCCTTCAGAGTGAACTTGATTTTTATTTCACTCCCAACTACTGTAATGGTTGCTTTGACACAAAAAAGCCTGTGGCTCCATTTCCCCAGCATTTCTTCACTGGTTTATAGCACTGGCAGAATACAGGCAAATCTTTCCCTTAAGAGTACAAAGCTTCAAGAAACCTCTGTCCTGCAGTGTTACCTTTTTGCACACAGCCTGCAACATAAAGTGAATACAAAGCATTAAAGAACGTGGCCCTCAGCAAACTAAAGCACTGATTCACTGTTACAGCCTGAGCAATATTGCTCAGAAACAAAGAAGGAGACAAGAACAAAAGGTTTAATGATTTCTTCCCACAGCACAGTCCAAGTTTGATCCATTATGACCACGGAACAAACGAATGACACACACACCACTGCAACAGGTTCACCGGAGCCCATGGAGCTGTCACCAGAACATGATGTGCTCCAAAGCACTCAACACCAAAGTCCCTTTGCAGGTATGGGGGGGTGTCACAGAGAGAAGGATGAAAGGGTGTCTCACTGGAACATCCAAAGCCCGTTGTGCCCACTCTGCTCCCTCCCTTCCCCTCTGCCCCCTCTCCTGCTTACGAGCCTGCTGTGCTCAGTCACAGAGATGAGACAGAAAGCAGCGTCAGAAGTGCTGAGCTGTTCACGACTACCTTTATTTACCGTCCTTTAAGCTGTTCAAACACTAATAAATTACCCATTTACTTATACTACCCAGATGTTTGCCATCTAGAAAAATAGATTATTATCTGTAGAAGGTTTTGTTCCATCACAAGAATCCTGTAAACAATACATTGGGATCAGAACGCCAATACCACGTGCTAACTTTTGTACGCCAAAAGTTTAGGGGGGTGGCAGGGAAGAAAAGGAAAGACAGACACTTCCTGACCACTAGTCAGAAGTTAAGAACTTTCAAAGAGAGCTTATCAAAAACTCAAGTATTCACTGGAGTTCATGCTGTTGGGATAATGAGGTTATTTAAAATAACAGCACAAACGGAGAAGAAGGATGACAAGTAATCTGAGATTAGTTCATTAATTTAATTCTGAGCTTTTGCTTCCATGTATATATTATATATAAATATGTATTTGCATGCATATGTATAAAATGTATGTATACTAAACTATAAATATATCATATATGTGTTTATATATATAAACCAAAGTAAAACCTAAAATATATATTCCATTTATGTATCTATAAATATGACATTATAACATTTCTTTATATGCCACATTTTCCATAAAAAAATGCAACCCTAATTTTAGCAAAGCCTACAAACATAAGGAGCCTCAATCTTTGTTTCTTCTTTTATTTTTTACGGAAGATTTCTTAGGAGTTCTGAGGAACTCTTAGAGAGAATTCTAGGGCTTTAATTGAAATAGCATGAGATGCTGAACCTTTAACAACAGTGTCTTTCAACCCCTGTGTCCATTATGCACAGGAATGCCTATCAAAACCCACAAAGAGGTTTTCAATATTCTCATTAAAATGTGACTTTCTCTTGTAGTTCCAGCTAATTGAATTTCACTTACAGTTGTCATGAAGTTTTGTAGGGTAGACAAAACAGTGATTTGCTGGTAAATGATGTATATAGGGAGAGAAATAAATATTTGAGACGTTCTTAGCCCTCTTTCTTCAAACATCAGGGAGAAAGACAAAGAGTACAACTCAAGCAATGAACAGTTGAAGAAGGAGCAGCTTTTACAAGGAAAACTTTGATCTGGATGGCTGAGTATCACTGCAAGAAATCCAGTCTGCTTAGCAATCTCAGACAAGTTGTCATGGAATTACACAGCAGAATTGACTGCAAGATGTCAGTAGGAGCCGAAACCCTCACACATAGCACACTTAAATGATTTGATTTGGGTCTTTTATAATGCCACCTGCAAAACTGGAGAGAAGAAAGAAGAGTTTACCCATTATAAATATCCCCAATAGAGGCAAGGGGGATAAAGGGGATTACTAAAGGTAAGGAGCTGTTAATTAGACATGGTGTAAAACCGAACTGATCAAAAGAGGTGTGAAGAGGGCTGGGTGGGTTTCTTTAATTTGTTTTGAGGTGTTTTGTTTTAAATCGTATTGGTTTAGAAGGGTGAGAACAGCCCATGCCAAAAAGAGGCTGCGCTCAGAGAAATACAGCAACTTTCCACTGATTGACAACTCGGTTAGGTGAGACCAACACGCTGTCTCTATTAAAATGAAAAAAGTGACAAAAAAGTAAAAAGTGACAGTCAGAAAGTGACCCAACATTTAGCTGGTTGATCGCTGTATCGTCTTGTTGTTTAAGGTATTATATCACCAATGTCTCTCCTATTTATTAAACTCTTCTCACTAGAAGGTCTTTGTTCACACGAATACGGAGACATGACTTAGACACAACTGACAGTGGGCTGAGGGATCAGAAGATCTCAGATTATAGCAGCCTTGTAATTTACTGCACATTATCCACATGAGAAACCTGGACTCAGGTTTCCTCACATTTTTTCCCATACTGCTACCTTGCACTTGTGTAGAAAACAGCATATCTGCTCTTCCCAGCAAACTTGGCTGTTTACATCAAGCACAGTTCAGCAGGGTTTCACCACACTTTTACTGTACCTTTCTTGATCCAGAAATACAAAACCAGCTTGTGCGTGCGTGTTCAACACAGCCCCCAGCTGGTATGTTCTCCCTTTACCTGACATTCAGTTGGAAGCTATTGTGGTTCTGGAGACAGCACAGATGGGAATATTTCACAGGATCTTTCCCTACTAAACATCTGCTCAGGTCCTTCCCATCGCCCTACCCTCTTGTACCAGCTTAGACAAATCCATTCTCTCTTTGGAATTTACACCCTTCAAATATTTGTACACGTGGTTATAATCCCAGAAGGGACAAGATGGTCATGCTGCTCTCACAAAGGGTGTTCTGAGTGAAGGAGCTCAGCACTCTGGCTGCCACATTCTTGCACACAGCAGCCTGGGGCGTGGACTGATTGGCTGAACAGCACCATATCACACAGAGCTGGTCTGTGCTTTGAAGCAACACCAAAACACAGGCCACGAGTGCGAGGGGCCTCCAATTAACAACAGAGAGCAGGGCTGAGCCCACGCACTTAAACCCTTGAAATGAGAAAGCGAACACACTTACAATCTGGGTTATCTCCAGCCCCAGCCATGTGCACTATGGATCCAGAGGAGAGTTTTTAACGTGCCTGAGCCTTGCTTTCATTTCTACACAGACAGGAGAGCCACTTTTCCCTCTTACTGCAGCTCAAGGCAAAGACAGCTCCATCAGTGCTCCAGAACACTGTTCTCTGCAGAAGCACCAAAGCCAAGCTGTCCTGTGGCTGCAAGCAGTATCAGAGCTTCACAGTCAAGGCAGCTGGAGTAGGACTGCAGTAGGTCCTGAGGTACCTCTGGGTGTCAGGCCAGGCACTCATTGGCACAACAGAATTCTCCCCTTTCCCACTGCAGTGCTGCAAGGCTGACAGGGCTGAGCTGTCTGATCTCTGCTTGCTAAGCCACAACCCCCATAGAGCATCATTCACCTTCGTGTCCAGCTATTGCAACTCCACACGGCAAGGCAAGACACTCAAAACCTTTTTCCTTTCTTGTACTACACCTTTCCTACTGACCACTGCCAACCTCTCCTTCCAGCCTTCCAATTCGACTACCCACACACAGCTCTTTGTAAGGACAAGTCTTCCTCCCTCTCCAGTCTATAGACAGCATTAGAAGAAACTGAGCACAAGAAGAAAGGCCTCTGAGGCATAAATGCAAAGCACTGCCTCTTGCAATGGCTCTGCTCAAGGTAAGGCACTGCTTAAGAACCAGAGCTTGACAATCTCTACAGTGAAAGGGATGGGAAGGATCTCCTGCTCTGTGTTAACTTCCTTCTGCTGTTTTCTCACTCCTCCTTCTGTTCAACTTGACATGTGAGCACCATTTCACTCATCTGTACAGCCCTTCCCTTGTCATGGCCACACACAGCAACTACCCCAAGCAACCATTCTGTGAGTGCCTGGCTAAAGCTGCCCCCAGAGAGCGTCAGGCACTCCGCACTGCCCTGCCAACACACCGAGCTCGAGTACCTGAGAAGAGAAGGCAAACTCCATTTCAATGACCCCTTCAGATCTGCTGACTTCTGCAGACAATGCACATCACTTCTATGTACACACTCACAACAGCTAACAAGGAACTGGTCAAAAGAAAAAAAACCACAGGAAATCACACTATTTTCTTTTTCACATGGACTCTAAGAAAGTAGATACTAAAAGCATCAAACTAACACTGTTCTTCCACCCCACACTGAGGAGGGAATCAGCTTTCACAGCATGTCCCAAAGCCACAAGACTGCACACAGGGTACACCAGATTGCAGCTTCTTGCGTACTACTCTGGTCCCAGCACTCAGCACCGTGTATTCTATGTATCTCCTACCAGTTCCCTTCTCTTGCACAGCCCTGTTAGAATACCTTACCCACCAAAAAAAAAAAAAAAAAAATCATCAGGGCATGTAGATTTTATTAAACTACATATAGAATAGGTGTCTCTTTAAAGCATGACTCTTTTCCTCTCTAAAAGGCACATGTAGCAGGTTCCCTACTGTCAGGTGTAGACTGGAGTGATGAAAGAAAAATACGTAAATGTTTATTAAACCTTTGTTGCCATTTACACCACCAACTTTCACACCCCAGTGCCAAGCTGTTAACAAATTCCCATGCTGTTCCAGAAGACATTTCACAGCTCCTGTCAGAAAAGGGAAGTTTCATGAGGGCAGCACTTGCTGGAAAAGTCTCTGCTCCCACCACCATCAACAAAAAATCACAACCAGCTGTTTGTGGAATTAATGTGTCCTGCCCAGACTGTGTGGGAATAAAGAGCTTCTTCCAGGGGTGCATGAGACCACCTTCACGTATACCTCTTGATACATTTTTGTCTCAATACTGTTTGTGCTAAGACTTATCAATTTACCTAGCAACCAGCAATAAAAATTATCCATAATAAGCCAAGTGACCACAAGCCAGTACATGAAGCTCAGGCCAGGTGACCGCTGTGTGTGCATGTTACAGCTCAAATGTTTGGACACAGCATCTCCTCCCTGCCAGCAGCCCCACAGCAGAGCCCCTCTGGGCACACAGCCCCCTCAGGGAGGCACATACCACTCTGTGCCATGTTTCCTTTCTGCCAGCCAGGCTCTGCTGTGCTGCTGTACAGCTGGAAAGCCCAAGGCAAGGCCCTGCACACAAGGCACACACCAGCTCTGCAGCTCTGCCATGGGGAACCGCAGCAAAGGCAGTGTCAGATCCTACAGCAATTCTCTCTGCTGCTGCAGCTCTTCTTCCCTGCCCAACCAGCTCTTCTATCTGCCACAGAAGATGCTGTTCTGAAAAGAACAGGCAAAGGCAAGATGCTTCTCGCAGAATGAAGTGAAACTGCCTTTCACCTCAGCGTTACACAAAAAGAGATGGGGCTGAAATGAAACACTTTCCCAACTCAAAAGGTGACAATTGCTACATGCTAAGTTACAGCTTAGAGAGCTTTTACAATACCAAAGCTTGGACAAACTCGTTTACTTTGTCCCTGGAGGACGTGGGGACACCTATTCATGTTGCTGCTTTGCAGAGCATGATGCCCAGAGCATTTTGAAAAATGCACCTGAGGACCTTCAACTTCTCATGTAGATCCTGTAATTCAGTTGATCATAAAAAAAGAACTAAGTGACTGTTTATTAATAATGTTTTGCTAATGGAAATCAATTCCAAGCACTAGAACAGAAGCAGACTTGTCCTACAACTATAAGGAATAAAGTAAATAGCCTAAATTTTCCCACCTTTTTAATACCAGAAAGCTGTGTTCCCAAATAAATCCTTATAATAGCAACTTAGTAGCGCGCTTCTGTCAACCCTAGTTAACAAATTAGGGCCCTATATTCTATAATTTTTTGCATTAAACAAAACTATCTCAGAAATCTATTGGCTGTCTCTGCCTATACCTCAGCTTACAGAGAGCTAGCACAGAGGCAAGATACTACAGAACATGCTGCATATTTCAGCTTTATATCTCAAGATCAGCATGGCCTGCAGTATCTGTTCAAGATATCTACAAGACATTGGTGGACTGGCCCTTCAGTGTGACAGCAAATAACCTGACCAAGAGATTTGTTAGCTGATGGATCTTTAAGCTATTTTCTGTCATTCTAAATATTATACCATGTGATGTTGTCTAGAGGAATGTAATTGCTGCCTTAAAGATGAAAATACATTTTCTTTTAGACTAACTGCAATAATTAGAGATTCGGCTTCTATTTTCTAGTGGAGTTATTCGAGCAGCACATCAAGAGACAGATCAGTATCTGAACCTGCTCTTTGTTAAAGCTCGAAAATGCAGTGGCCATTTCCTCCCTGCACAGTGACTAATTTCCTTCATGAGTCAATCTGTCTCCTCCTCTCTATTCTCACAACAGAGCGATGCCACAAAAGCAAGGTTCCCCCAAGTGAGATGCTCAGCCAGTGTGGGTCATTGCACTGGATGACATGCCCCTTTGGAGCAGGTTTTCTGCAAAGCCCATTTCCCTTCGGCAGTGCCAAGAATCAAATCTTGGCCACCTAATGCAGCATGTTCCACATGTTAGCTCGCAACATGTTGAGCAACTGTGTTAACTGAGATGGATAGCGCTGTCAAACAGAAAGCTGGCTCACCAGGATGGAAACAGTGGGATATGCTGACCTTTTTACAATCAGGAAAAAAAGAGTCCCTAAGATGACACAAAGCATTTTGTATTAAAAACCAAAACAACTACCTTCGTGCAGGGCTTTTACTACCATATTGTGTAAATAAACACATGTACATAAGCTCTGCTGGATGAAGAACCTGAGCCTCTCTCACAGAGCACAGTCTGACAGAGGAAATGAATCATTATCACCCTGCTTGGAAAGAAGTTTGCACAAGGAGCCCATGCCATTAACCACTGCCTAGAACTCCTGGATTCAATACCACCATTGCTCCTTCTGTTCCCACGTTTAAATACGTAACTACACAAAACAACTCAAATCAATAGACAAAACTCAAATCCCCAAGCAAATTGCTATTAAACTACTCTAAATGTGCACAGGTTTTATTGGTGATATGGAGATAAACTTACAGGCTTTACACCCAAAAGAATAAGCACTGAAATAACCTGTTTAAGTACAAAAAAGCCTTTTGAAATTCTAAGTTCATTCTCAAAAGATTTTTCCCAACCCACCATCTCCTGCCCATCTCCCTCAAGATTATGATTTTAGTTTTCAGGTTTTTCAAGCTTATATTTTGGGTAGAGAGAGGAAAGCTTCATTTATTTCAAGATTTTGCTGCTAACAGAGAATCATCTCTCAGTGGAAGAGACTATAGAGCTTTACAAAGGGTTTTGCAGCAATATAGTAGGTAAGTGAAAACAGAAATCAGCCTGCACATTTAGTCCTAAAACTATCTGCCATCAAGACAGCATGCATATACATGTAACCATTCTCTACAATGCATAATTTAAAAAAATGAAGGACTACAATACACCGTACAAAACTGTCCTGATACAAAGAGGAATACTGGATACAATCTAGCTGTACACCCAAAGGTTCTATCTTCTGTGCTGATTTCCTCGAAGCAGCAACCTGCCTCGTGGTACAGAACAAGTGTGTCATGAGTATCCTGACTGATCATTATCACCAGATTTCACACTTCAGCAAGATCTAGCTAATGCTTTCTAGGCAGGCTAAAAATGTAGGGCTTGTTGTACACCTAGTTTAGGATTAAGCAATTAACACAACTGATGTAAACACTTCCAAGATTCGCTAGCAATTTTCTTACTTTTTCCTTACATCAAACAACCTCAGGTGCTGTCTTCTGCAGTGCAGAGAAGTGGGAAAAAACTATTGAATACCTTGTGCCTGAGCTGCAGAACTGTGGGAATACCCCAGAGCCAGGAGCGCTGTCTCCACCAGCTGGCTAAAGAGCACATCTTTGCGAACCAGAACGAACTCAGCATGCTCTTCTCGATTATCGTATTCAAGAGAGGCGTCTGACTGCTCCACCACACAAAAGACTGGAATCATCAAACCTACATGGAAAAAAACACCAAAAAAAAAAAACCCAACAAATCATCAATAAGAGGAACAAGAACTGTGTCATACATGTCTGATTAAATTTGTAAATTAACACACCTCCTAGAAGACTCATCGTAAGTGGAAATCTGCCTTTCTTCCTTGTGGGATAATTTTTGTTTTCTTTCCAAGGAAAATACTAAAGTCTCATCACTTGACTCATTTAAAAACCACACTAAGAGCTCTAGAGAATACAGTTAAGGAACAGAATCATAGCCAGCATGAAGATGAACAAGATTTCCTAATAAGACTTTTTCAACATTGCAGAAGTTTTCTACAGTTCCTGAATGTTCCTATTTCTTTCAGGTCATTTCTCCACATTCAGCCATATGAAAACCTGACACACAAATGTCATTTCTGCTTCTCTCTAGACAGTGAACTTATGGAGAAATCAGCAGAGGCTGGTCCCCTTGGGGGACCCTGGGATACTTGTGTATTTTCAGACCATGGCCAGTCTTCTCACTGTACAACGAAAATACTCTTGCATTGATTTTATTGAAAATTATAATCTTGTGTTGGCAGCTGATGGTCACTCAGACCCAGAGTGACTCATTGCTAACTTTCTGCTGCATCCATGAAGAGTGTGAGAACAACTCTTTTGGAAAAAGGATCGAGGATGAGGAGGAACCACAGAAGTCAAAAACTCAGGGGGTGGTCTGGATTCAATTTTGTTGCATTTTATTGTAAATCTACTTTTGTGGTTACAGGATCAAGTTATCTACGGCACTAGATAAATTGTGAGGCATGAACTTTAAGGGATTCAATACTACAGGCAGTAGAGAACGTGCCAATTTGCAGGAAACTGCTCTACAGTGCATTCCCAGAAGGAAGAGGGAATAGACAGAAAACTTACAGAACTGCAGGGCCATTTCCACCACCTGTACAGGCCAGTCTACCTCCAGTCACAGACATTTTTTGACTGGTTACATACAACTTGTTAGTCTCTAGGCAAACTAGAAAATATTGGTGCAGAGAACAATCTCAGCCTAAAGCAGTTTTCCAAATGTGCCATCTAAGGCTCATAATGTCACCAGCAAGTTCACACCTCAATCTTGCTCTTCAAAATGAAATATAACCATTTCCAGTAGACAGTAACTACAAAAAATATCTGAGAGTATTTATGAATTTCAGACACAAATCACTGTATTCCTGGACCAGACACTTCTTTAAGGGAAAAAGAAGAGAAAGCCACATTTCAGTTCTTCTTTATGACGCCTATTAAATATTTTTGAGGTACTGTCAGTAGCTTCAAAACCTAGTATCCACAAACCAATAGCTATGTATCTCTTCAGAGGAGGCACCCTGCCCTGAAGTAAACACAGTCATATCAGCATCTGCTAAGGAACTTAAATATTCCTTGTCTTGAATTTCAAGAGACAAGATCTACTTTAAAACATATTTTAGATACACAATTCTCAGCTAGTGACTTATCTAGCACAGAGCGGCTCTCAATTTCACATTCTAACTGCAGGAGCTACACACTGCAATATCCACTTGATGTGTTTCAGTTCTTTGTTTTAAAATACACCTCAAAGTAACATGAAAGAAGGTTACAGCATCACATTGATACTGCTTCCTCTTCACTGCTTGATTCTGGGTTAAACTGATGCATTTTGCAAGTTCAAACAGCCAAATTCTAACACATAGTGCTAAAAAAAACCTCAGTGAAAAAAACATCTCCAAGTGCTTTCCTGAAGAGAGCACATGGATGATCACGTTCCTCTGAAATCAGTGACAAAATTTCTTTTCCTATCAAAGGTTAAAATTTGAAATTTTTTTTGACCATACATCATTTAACTAGTTAAAATGAAAATAATTCTCTTTAAGTGACAAACTTCCAGTCCTGTTGAACATACAGGCTGTCACAGCACTTTTGACGGGGCTATTAATGTCTTAGCAAAAGATTAAGATAATTGGCCAAATGCTGAGGCTGTAATATCAGTTGTGTAAATTACATTTTGGCAAGACAGAGAAAGTGGTGAAGCAAACTGATGAGAGGGATGTCACACTGTCTTTTATGCTCCTGCTGGATGCTTTCCTTGTCATACAAGAGTCTCTCCTCTTCAGCACAGAAGTTGCACCTATTCTCTGCACTCATCCTTCACTGTCTGAGTACAAACAGGATCTCAAATGCTAGAATGGATGCCATTCATCGTATCACTTCATGGATAGCACAAAGGACCCCCCACAACTCCTGCCCATGATGACTTTTCTGCTGCCCATGCTTGCAGGAACTCTGCTAAAGAAACAGCTTTTGAAAAAATGTCTCTGAACTCAGTGACCCAGAGCAACTGATGATAAGCTGCTACTAGTACCTTAAAAACAGAGAGCAAAGGGCAGGTTACCACATTTGTCATTACTGACCCATTCTCATGCCTCTCACTATAGCACCTGGAATCTTAATACTGATTTTAAAAGTAAAAGAGAAAGCAACAGTAATCAAACTTATTTCCACACCAATGTCACTTCAAGGAAGTTTCAACTGCTTTGCTCTCTATTTTGCATTAGAGAGTTAAACTGCTGAATCTCCAACGGACTTACTACCTCAAACTTCTCTGTTTCCTAATGTTATCTGAAAATAAATATACTTTCAGTGTGTTGGAATCAAAAGGAAAAACATCTGCAGACACCAACACGCTCTTTACATGCTGATATACACCATGGCTTGCTGCTACATGCCTATATTACATCTCCAGCTCACTACAGGGCCCTTGGAGAAGAGCAGTACAAGTTAGTCACTACTCACTGTCATTCCAGTCGAAGAACTTGGAGCAGTACTCAGAGAGCTGGAGATGAAGCATCCAGAATAGTCTCACATGCAGTGCTACTGCAGTGCAAGGCAGCCTTACTCATAAATCCTGGAACTCCTCAGCTCTCTCCCTAACGAGCCATCAGCCAGAATCCCCGTCATCCTCCCTCGCCTGTGCACACGCACGCAGCGGGCTGAGGTCCCCCAGCACTGAACTGGTGTGCACTCCTCTCCCAGCCTTAGAGAGAGGCTGCAGGGAGTGATGCTGCACAGCTCGTGGTACGTGACACACAGCACTGCTTTTCACACACACAGAAAACGAGGAGTAATCTGAGGGCTAAAAAGGACCAACAGAATGCTGGTATGCACACAAAACATTAACAGCAATCGCCAATCATACTAAAGGCTTTTTCTCCTTGATTTTGGTTAACGTAAGTGACTCATGAACAGCTCCTTCATGCTTCCCACAGAGCTTTGACCCCATATAGATGGCATCTGCATAAAATGTCAGGGGAGCATAAACCAAGATCTACAGAAAGGCTTTTATAAGGACATCCACACACAGCAAGAATCCCATGTAACACACAAAAAAGAACAGTGCAAAACCGTTCCCACCATTATCCAGAAGAAGAGAGTGGTTAGCAGCAACCAGTACCTCTGTATTACACATTTAAAGCAAATCAGAGAGAAAATTTATGCTCCACTGTTGCTTTCACTGAAAAGATGCAATGTACAGACTCTTTGTAAACACACTCGTGCTTTTTGCCAAGACTCTTCTAAGGGGCAGAGAAATTAAGAAGAAATTAAATATGTATCAAAGAGACCAAATGTACATTTTCTCCTCCTTGCCAATTTGAATCTATAGTTTTATTTCACTGAGAAGAATCAATTCTTTAATAAATGAAATAAAGAGATAATCTGCTGCATAAAGCATTCATTATTACAAAAAAAAAAAGAATTAGAGCCAGTTAAAAGCATTATCAATCTGCAATCATACAGCTCCCTGGAAAACATTTTCAGTTGTTAGACTTCCAAGTAAAAGCTGCAGATTTTTAATGACAAACTAGAAGATAGAGAAGAAAGCTGTTATTAAAAAGTCCTGCACTGTTTCTTTTGTTCATTTGCAAATAATATTTTGTCCGGCCCGTACTTTTTTAAGTAATAGATGTGATACTATTGGCACTTAACTTCTATGCATGGTCTGCTTACACAGCAGCATCACAGGCAGAGCAGAAAGCTGAGAGCACTTACAGCCACCCACCACTCCAGTCATTAAATAGGGAGCAGTCCTTGTGTGTCCTAATAATTCTAAAATGAAGATCAACTAGAAAGAAAAAAGCACCAACAAAATTCATGTCTTTTTAGATCAAAATCTCTTTCCATCAGGTCATGTTTTGAGTCCCATCGAGGTGTTATTTAATTTAATCTAATTTGAACAATTTCCAAACATCAGGTTGATTAATTTCAACAGCATGGTATTATGGAAAGATTTACTGTACAGGGGTTGTCTAGCAGGGAATTATTAAAGAAGCCAGTTCTTTGCCCTGAGTAACATGAGGTTTTAAGACTTCCCAGATTTCTAGTGGGAATACTTCACAGCACAAGCATGTTTTCTTCTGGGAGTGAAAGCCACCAAAATTATTAAAAACTGAGATCAAATGGTGGTGTCAAACCCAAAGGAAATCATTCTACAGTGGAGAGATTTTTATCAAGTGAAGAAAGTGGAAAATAAAGTTGTTGTTGTTGCTGTTACGCTTTGGGTTTTTAGGTTTTGTTTCTTGGCTATTTTTTTCTTTTGTTTCATTTTAAACAGAACACAGACACACATGCAGCATAATCTTCCTCAAAGACAAAGCAAATTTCTACAGTTTGGAGTTAAGAAACCAGGACATCTACTTGAAAATTCATAAATCACTGAAAATTCTTCATTACTTTATGTAGAAAACATTTTCCCTAGCAGAGACTGCAACGTGGGCCATTCTCTAAACTGGCCTTTCCACCACAGAGGGAGAGGGGGGAAGAAAAAAAAAATCTAGGCAATAGCAAGAACAGAATCCACAAATGCTTATTTCCACACACACCTAAAAACCATTGGAGTAAAAGCAACTTTGGCTGGACTTCTGAGATGAGACCCTTACTCTATAACAAAACTAATAAGGCCAATTAGCAAAGCATGGATTGGCTTGAGGAAATTATCTAGATAAAGATTCCGTATATTTAACAATAAAGAATGCTTCCACAACTGGCAGTAACCACAGGAAGCAATCAAACTACAAACATTTCCTAAACCTGATCTGCTTCTGTTTTTCCTTTAGAAAAAAGAGAGACCTCTCTTTAAAGAGAGACCTTTATCCAGCAAAGGCAGTCAAGGGAAAACAGTCTATTTATTTCTCTCTGCACTGCAGTAGAGCTGACCTTACATGTACAGGTTTGTTATTTTAACTGTCTTTCCCTTTCTTCTAAACAAATTTGAAAAATGAACCTAAACTGAGAAGAATGCTTTAAAAGGCAGAAATCGGCAAGGAGAGGTTTGCTAGTTCTCCTTTTCACATCCTGCAGCTCTAATTGAAAAGGCAGAAACCAATTCAGTTTGACAGCTTTCAGTTATATAGAAACACCTGAATTTCTGCAGCAAAGATGCCATCCTACATCTGAAAGTGTAACACAAATCCATAACTGCCTTTCTGAAAAACTTAACCCTATCACTAATTTAATTTAATTTAAAAAAAAAAAAAAAAAAAAAGGAAAGAAAAGAGAAAGGGAAGCTTTAAAGCCCCGGTGTGCCACCTCTTCAAAACAGCATAAAGTGCAAATCCTGACGTGATGAGAAATTTAAACCTAGTTCACATGCTAATAATCAGGAGATTTCTATTAAAGACTTGACTAGCTGAAGAAACATAGAATCAGAGAATCATTTTGGTTGGAAAAGACCTTTAAGATCACATGTAACAATAGAAGATAAGTTCATAACTAGAAAAACCAACTGCACTCCAAAATGCAGGGTATTTTGTCCAGTTGGCTGGGGCTTTTTCAAGAGGAAAGACATCAAATAGTATTTGGAAAAAAAAGGTTGTTTTTTTTTTAATCTCAACACTTTTGTTTTTTTAATCTCAATACTTTTGTTTAAATCACAGCATAGCTGCAGCTGATGGCAATGAGAGATCTCCAGAAAATCCTGCAGAGCCCAGCTGAGGGCTGCAGATGCAAGAGATACAAGGACAGGCTTAACAAGCACAATCACACCATTTCCACAGGGCCACCACGACTGCTCACACTCAAGAAGGATCTGGCTTGAAGCAGACCCCAGGCTCAGCCCATGCCGGTGCAATTCTGTGATAAGGTGGAAGAGACAGAGCTCCCTCACTTCAGCAAGCATTAGGCATGTCCATTAAGGCTCACTTTCAAGTTACACCATAAATTATGAATACAATTAAATCAGACAGAATATAAGTTCTGGGCACTTAACTTATTTACAATAAATACTTGGTTTGGGTAAATGGACTGTGTTTCAGCCTTTTACTTATCAAGCACCAGCTTACAACAGTCTCATTATGAAGCTGAGAATTCTTTCACTGTAAATCTTTTTTAATGGGGACTGAAGGAATGACTTTGCAGTTGTTTGTCACTAACCACTTGGAACCACGTGAAGAAAGCTGTGTGCACACACTGACAGGCAGCCAGCGGGAAATCGCTGTGTCAAACACAGGAGACTCTACCAAGATCTTTGCCACTGTACAGCCCTATGTGGCATCAAGCACTTCATTACAGCAAAAGGTTTTGCTTAAAAACAAGGACCCTACTTTCTGCTAATCCTCTGATCTCCAGTGTGTTCTAGACAAAATGCAAGGTATCTGATTTTGCATATAAGCAGTAATGTGATGCTGTTAAACTCCTACTCTTCATGGGTTTATAAGCCCGCTGCAAATAATTTGTTCCAGGATGCAATTTGGTAAAGAAGAGCTCAGTCCACAGATGATTTTAATACAATGTTTGCCAAAGAAACAAAATCATGTTAAATAACATTATATTGTAGAATTTTTCTTCTTAGGAGGGCCAGAGGAAGTAAAACTAAGGACAAGATCTTTCTACTCCTCCTCGGCTATTTTTTCTGGCTTTACATATTCAATAAATCTGTAGGCAGGAAATGCATTTCTACATTTTATATTTTAGCCAATGGCGAATGCAAACCACAAGGTATTATTTACATCTTTCTTCAGCTTCCAGTCCTTTCTGTGGCTTCAGTCTCCCAGCCATCACAGCTATCCCAGATCTCAGGAAGTCTTATAAATAAGTCACTACCATCTCTGCAGATGTCCTCTGGTTCTGACAGCTTAACTACCCAAAGAATCCTTCTCCTAGCTGAAATAACAGCCTCACTGTTCAACACAAAATATTTCAGGCCACTATCCCACCACAGAAACATATTATGAAACTCATAACTTGATTTGATAATGCTTGAATTTCTTTAAAAAATGGTATAAAAGAAAAGCCATATTTAGAGCATGTGCTGTGACAAACAAGAAATGAGAAATAGAAGAACACCGAGCATTATCTCTGGCACAGCCTCTCCTGTGGTGTGTCTGGGGCAGAAGGTTAGTCACAGGAGATGAGGCCTTTTCTTAGTCAAAGTGAATCAGCTGGTTTTGGTAACAAATCCCCTTTGCTAAACCAGCTGCACTAACTCAACCTGAAGTTTGAATCTGTCACACCGGTTGAGTTCACACAGGAGGAACAGGAGCTGCCCCACTGGGGTTTTGTGCCACCCCGTCAGCCCGGGGACAGCCACGCACGGGGCAGCCAGGAGGCAAGAGCAATTAAACAGGAGCACTTCCACCTCTCCAATTAAACAGCACAACCAAGAGCAATGATAGCCCAGAGCTCAAAATACTCCTTGGAGGCAGCCTGAGTGAGAAGGCAGCACAAAGAGCTGTCTAGGTTGCTCCAGAGAAAGCTCAGCCCCCCGTGCCAGCAGCACCCCCAGCATGCAGGAATCCTGGGGAGCACCAGCATCATGCTGTCCACCAGAATCACACACAGCCTTCCAATCCATGGAACAGAATCACAGAATCAGATAAGTGGGAAAAGAACACTTAAAATAATTAGAGTCCAACTATTCCCATTGAAAGGAAAAAGGTGAAGACACCATAGTTAGATTTTTCCTAAATAAAGCTCAGTTGTTTCAACTTGTTTCCAGTCATAGAAGAAGAGAAAATAATCCACCAGCCATACTTTATAATATGAACTAAATGGAAAATATACTCCTTTCACTCAGTGAATCAGTGGAATGAACATTTCTAAAATCAGATAACTTTTTGTTAAAAAAATTATCTTAAGCCATTAATTTCCTGTAAGTTTTAGGTTTTGGCTTCTTTAACTTAAAAACAGGCATAAGGTTTGTGAGAGGTTTTTCGTTTGGGGGACTACTTTCTATTTCTTTTCTCTTGAAAACGTAACAGAACTCGCCTAAGGGGCTAAGGCTCTCTATGCCAAGTTCCACCTAAAATTATTTTTAATGACCAACATTTTTAGACCCTGAAAACTGGAACCACTAATAAGCCCTTAAATTCAGTGGTGCTAGTAGATGCCACCATATTATGTAATTTTTGAAGCAAAAAAACATCTTCTAGCAAAAGCATTTTAATGAAGGTTCTATTAACTAGTCTCTTGGTACTGGGATAACTCCCCTGGAATGCAACAGAAAAGCTTTCATAGCTGGTTTGAGGTTTTATTTCTGGAGAAGTGCTGCAGACCACACTCGGGCCTATTTTGGGGTCTCCACTGGGACCCACCAGCAAGTTCTTTTCTCCTTCATGTCCATCCCTCTATGAACCACTCCGTGGCAAGGAAAAGAAGAAATCTTATCACCCCTTCTCCATGTTACAAGATAAATGTCTGCCAACCTACACCTCTGCCTTCAAACCCACTTGCAGGCTCCTACAGCGAGAGAAGCTGAATTATCTGCAGCCACTGTAACCACTGCCTCCTTCCCTTGTATCTTAGAGATAATGGCAGCACTAGAAAACCTCATTTCTACGTGGCAATGTCAACACATGGCAGAACTGGCTATGGGCAAAAGCTACAAGTAAGCACCCAAGAGGACAAGCCACATTAAACTCTCTCTGAATAAATGTTGTCAAACTCAATGGTAACTGATGAAGCTCTTCATCCTGTTTCACGTCCAGCAAGGGTAAGGCTATTGCTACAGCAATATCATTACTAGATGGCATTTTTCTGCTAGAAGGAGACCACAGAAATCTTCATCAGATCTTCAGCAGGACAATAAGTGGAGAAGAGAATCACAAACGAGAAAATGTGGAAGCCATTCTGTCCTCCAGAAGGCAGCCAACTTTCCCCCTTTGTGTTGCTTTTCACCAGTCAGTACAAAGTCTTCAGATTGCACCTACTGCCCATGAGGGTCAGGAACTGGCCCCTGGGGCTTGGCCTTTACTTACAACTCCAATCTTTCACACGCTTGTGGACAGAGGCCAACTTCTGAGTGGCCTTCTCTTGGATTGTCTTACAGCAGAGTTGTGGGGGAACCACTCTACAAACATAAGACTGGCACACAGCTATCAGTTTGAGCATCACCCCTTTAGGAATATTTACATTTATCTGCCAGCAGGTCACATTAATCTAATGAGGTTTAATAACTACCAGATCTTTATCAAACAAGTGACGAGGTCAAGGAACAAAAGTTAACAGACACATTCTCTTTTTCAGGTATGCACATGACACTTCATCCAGTTAGGAATATTTCGCAGCAAGGGTGGAAAAGACCTACCTATAGGCTGACCTACTGTGTCTGGATTCACTTGTGAAGAGTCTGCAATGCTTTTGGGGCTCAACAAGCTGAATTGCTACATTATTACGGTGCATAGAGCTACACCAAAGAATTAGATACTTCTGCTAGTGCAAATGCATGTGCTCACTGAGAGGCGTTAGCCAAAGAAAGCAGATTACATCTGTGCTCCAAAGGCCGAACTGGCTCCCAGTTTACTTTCGGATGCCATTCCAAATGTTGATTTATAAAGCTGTATGATACAGGACTAGAGCCAAGGCTACTGTAGCAAGGCTCTCTCTTCCCATGTATGGTACAGCAGAAAAGACACTTCTGCTTACAGCTTTAGGAATCAGCGAAAATGGACAGCCAGGATCCCTCAACCTCCGTTTGCTCCCTTTGCAAGAAGCACACAGATGCATGGCCCCTTGGCACAGGGCCCTTCTGCCTTTTGGGTCTTAATCTGAACCCTGAGATGGTGAGGTAGCTAAAGGGCCATAGAAGAGTCAGTCCCAGGTAGGGATGGTTTAAGATACCAAGTATTCTTGTTTGCATTCGTGTCCACAGATTTGAAGAGGGAGCAAAGAACCAAAACACTTCCCCTACATAAAGTAGCACAGCTTTTCATTTTGAAAGACAAGGAAGAAATTTTTACTACTTTCTACCTGTCCATGGCATTCTCAAAGCTCATCTAGCTGCCAGGTCAATATGACACTGTAATCATATTAATGTCATCAGAAAGGCTCAATACATTAATTATTATGCCAGACACTCAGATAATGCCTAACTTGAGCATTATTGTCAAGCAATATGCCTACTTACTGCATACTTGCTCACAGGAGCCCCCATGAAATCTACTATCCAGACTTCTAGCTTGAGAAACTACTCAAAAAAAAAAAAGGGAAAATTTAAAAAAAAGCTCACACTTCTGTTACTCTGCATTTTCTCTAAACCTAAAAATTGGTAGCATGTATGACAGGTCCACCTCATTTTTCTTAATGATGTTTTTATTATTCTTTCACTCAATTAAAACAGAAATGGATATTGCATCTTCTGACTGTATAATTGTTATTGTAATCTGTTTTCGATCACTGCTTGGGAAATGGGTCCAAAACAACATAAACTATCCACAGCCTCAGAATACAAGTCATTTTCTTTTACTACGATACTTAAAGAGACATCTATCATGTTGCTCCACTAACATGTTTGTATTATGGCAAAGAAGTTATTTGTAAGTTGGGAAAAGACATTACGAAAATCACCTTTTACTCCAAAGTATTGTATAACTCATAATTTATAACTACATTTCTTAATAACCCTTCAAAATAATAAGGCTGGAAACTGTGCACATCTAATTTTAATATATAAATAATGGAAGTGCATATAAACCAAAATATGCTCAAAATATGAATTTATATTACTCTCAAAAAAATAGGCTGGTTATAGTTTTGAAAATAACATGCTTCATTTCCAATATACGCCTGTCAGTTAAATTTATGGCTAAACATTCTCCATGAGTTTAGATTACCAAGATGGTAAATACTTCTTTGTGAGTTTCCTCATTTATCTGAAGATTCCTTCCAAATGCTGACAAAGTCAGGAACTTCTCAAGAGTGAAGTGCTGGTGATACCCAAGTAAAGACAAACTAATCCAGCCCCTTCTCAACATTACAAATAGAATGAACAGCTGAGAGAGACACAAAGTAACCTTGTGGCTGTATACAGCCATACAAATCATGCTTTTGATATAAGAAACTCCCCTCCAGACATTTCATGCCAGGTTTAGCACCTTTGGAAAGATTTGCTGTCAGTAGTGCATCTTTTCATCTCAGTGGTTGTCTTCAGGGAACAAATGAGGGAGCAGGTTTAAGTGAAAGAGATTTCTATTGCATTCTGAAACTGCAGTGGGTATATGGTTATCTCAAGAGATGCTGCAGCTTCATATAAAATACTGTCTGACAGGTATTAAGATTTTTCTGACCTTCTTTACCTTGCTGACATTGCTACTAACAAGGTACAGTTGTGCTCAAATTGTTTAATATTGCATGTCCATCTGATACAAGGACATCACTTAGAGCACAACGACTAAACGCTTTTAGCCAGGTAATTAGCCAGATAATTTTCTATTTAGAAATCAAGTCATATGCTTAGACTCTTACCTAGAGCTACCTGCCCTTTTTCTTCAAGTTCTTTCTGTTCCCTTCATATAGTTTCTACAAATAATGACAATCTTCTCTTTTTCAAAACATCACTGCATGAAATACCAATCACCATTCAGTATTTGACAAGAAATTGAAAATGTATCTTGAGTTCAGATACACTCTTCCTGCCCTAGCATCCAGCTTACCATAACATCGATGTAGGACTCACACTTCATTTCTTAAACAATCTGTAAATTATTTACATGGTTTTATTCTAAGCAGAAGTGCCTCCTGAGAAGAGGTTTTACGTAAGTCCTCATATACGAGCAACATCGACATTCACACCTTTAAAAATCAGAGTAAGAATTACACTTAAAAAACCCAAAGCAAAACACAACACTAACCAAGCAACAAAGCAAACAAAACCTTTCAAATATCTTTTATAAGAGTTTTTCAATGTCAGCAACCTCAAACTGCTGATAGACAAATGCCAAAATCTTGTGTATTTGTAAATCTTCAGGGGACACTCGCAGCTAGCAAATATATTTAAAAAGAAAAAAAAAACCAAACAACTAAAAATACTGTTTCATGTCTTTTCTAAAGTTCCCTGAAACAGAAAAAATAACACTGGAAATACAAAATATTTTTCCCTTACCAATATTTGGATCAACGCAAATGAAGAAGGGGACAAAATATACTCAACTGTGGTTGTGTGGCTGTGGTACGTGCTTTCGTACAAAGCGCAGGAACGCTAGATAAAAAAAAAAATCCCTAACTATAGAATAACGACAATATGGACAACAAGCCTTGCTGGCTGAGAACGCATCACACATTAAAGCCATCAATTGGGAATGGCCATGAGAACCTCAACTACATGGGCTAACAACTGCCCCCAAATGAAATGGCAAAGAGTATTTTCTGCCTTTCATACCGCTAATCAATTTTAAACTCATTTGTCCGTAGCCCCGCAGCAGAGACGCTGTTGATGAGCGTTCTGCAACAAGTACAAAGCTTCTTGGAGAGCAATTTTTTTTTTTTTAGTATCGCTACAGGCTAGAAAACATTTCTCAAAAGCCATCAAATACTCAGCTGCCTTTTGTCTGCTGTGACTATTTCTTACATCTGCATTAGTGACACACGCCACCGCAGGGACTGATGCAGCTGACCTCGGACATTCGGTACAGTAGGAAGCAATTACCACAAGGGGATTTTTTCAGAGCTAGGAAAGGCTCTGGCTCTTTGCTCAACACAGCGGGCTGGTTTCAAAGGCACTACGAGCTTCAAAAGGAGAGCACGCTCCTTCGGTAGTTACAGAGTATGAATCAGGCACAGGTTATCTCCAACAAACCCCCGTCCTATCAATTCAAAGGGCCTTGCTAATACTTTATACCTTGAAAAACTGGGCCTTTAATCCTAAAAACACAGCAGTAGTTACTAATTTAACTAAATTACGAGGGGCAGTAATTAAAGGCCTAACTTAGGTATGCCTTGCAATTTGGGATTCAAAAGAAAATCTGCCCAAGTTTTACAGATTTTCAGCTATTTTTAAAAAGCTTAAAAATAAGATTTAAAAGCAGGTTGGGAACTGCTCAATCACAAAAATAAGACTTTTCCTAAATAGGACACACAGATGTTTGGTGAACATAAATACACGACTGCAATAAAACTCTTCATTTGACAGCACCGTAGCTGCCATATTGTATTAGCATGTTCTGTGTCAATGCGAGTGACAAAAACCTTACTGGTTCAAGTATTTCACTTAAGCTCCAGACCACCTTTGTGGCTCTTTTCCTCCCCATTCCACACAGACAGCTCTAAAGAAAACATCAATAATAGAAAGTAACTGCAAAAATAAATACTCAGGCTAGCATCTCCGTGAAGAGTACTAAACTCAAATACTTCTCAAGGAATTTCAAAGTAAGTGGTACCATCTGAAAAGTCTATGCTACAAACTAGAAACTTTCAAAATGACATAGCTGCCTGTTGAAATGATGACTTGATTGCAGTTACAGTATGCCAGGTTTTTTCTATTTTTAAATCAAGACAAAACATTCAGCACAGTAAGAGTACTTAAATAGGATATAAGGATTCCACAAGGTTAGGTATTTGGGAAAATAATGTTTGAACTTCACCTCTAAGTGTTTATTCATAACAATAAAAGATTAATACTGTTGGCCTTCCTTCCATGTCCAAATTCTTCATCTAAATTCTGAGTAGAAGATAAGTCACTATTTAATTTCTTGAAAATATGTTACCTCATTGACATCTTTATAGTTTTTAAGAGGATTTTGCGGTCTTCTTTAGGCACAAAAACAGTTTTGGGGAGTCACTAAAACCTCCTGTTAAGGTGAGTTTATCAAAGAATTGCCCTATAAATAATTGACAGTAAATATACTATGTTCTATCCCAGTGAAACCAAGAAAAGGCAGGACCCAACGTAAAAAGGGAGAAGTAAACAGAGAATTAATATGGATTATTTCAATTATGTTGGTTGCTTTTTCTTTCCTTTGGTTTATGATAAGAATAACAGCATGCAGTTAACACGGGCATGGGTGTGGAGAGGAAACAGGGAGATGACTTGAAACACTTAGGAACTGTTGCGGGGAAAGAAAAAAATCTTACTACCACTAATCTTAAATCTTGAATTCAAAATTGTTGGTGTCTTTCTGCAGATGCAACTTAAGGATTCCAAAATTAGCCTAAACATCAAATTATGTCTAGGTCATTGAATGGGTGGATACCCTATATTCTGTTTAATGTGTATGTTCAATTGCACACGTACTTCAACCAACTGTGTCTTTATTTTAATAACAGACCAAGTACTGAAAACACATAAAGAAAGACTATTTTTCTACCTCAGCAAAAATACAGCTGATACACTACATGACCCTTCAGGAGTGTCTGCTCTGTTTGTTCTATTTACATGACATAGCCTGATTGGAAAAGAGAGAGAGGGGTGAAGATCAGCAAAAAGACCAGAAACTCATTTTTAACAATTAGTCCTGAAAAAGAAATCACTGTCTTGCTTTCCTTACTGTTCTGTTAAATCAGAGGTTTCTTCCTCATTATGTATCAGAAACATGCAAAATCCAAGATTTTACATTTCTTCCAAATCCCTACTGAATTATATCAAATTAGAAAGCGACATTTTCCAACCATGCAGCCACAGATAAAACATAAAATATAAACGTAAAACATAAAAAAATACATCCACGCTGGTTCCTGAAACTAATAAGGATTTGCGGCTTTCACGCTTCTGTATTTCAATGCGCCTAATTCTTTCAAACAGCTACAGATTTCTTTCAGGCAGCAGGAAGGTATTCTTCATCTAGGATCTGGGCAGGAATCTAAAGCATAACCTTTTGCTTCCCTCAGTTTCTAAGGGCAAGTGGAACACACTTCCTTACTGCGTTGAGGACGCCACGTTAACTAACCACGTAGAACAGAGGAGCAAATTTGATCAGGCTGTGTTCTTCCGTCTGCATGGAAGTGAATTTTCGCTCCAATCGAGTACCTTAAATCCTCGTAAAGATATAAAAGGTATTACGAACCCTACAGTATTTTTACAGAAATATATAGAATGGACTTTGACAAATAACTCTTTAACTATCAGCCCGTATTTCTGTCACACCAGAGATATATTAAAACTGATTCCTAACTACTCTTAAGTAGACATGACCACGATGCACTGAACTTTAGGGGGCTCACAGCAATCAGCAGCAGCGCTCTGAAGAGTCACTGCATCCACATTCCTGTTCCATCTGACTTTGTACAAGCTCCGTAACTACAGCTACTGATTAAGATCCTTAATTACACTTTGGTTTGAATTGCCTGAAAGCTTTTCTCTCCATTAATATTTTGTAAACTGAATCACAGTTTTTAACAGTTAAACTAACATGAACGTATTATCAGACTGCATCAAACTAATCTAAACAAAAAAATGTTTTGCGATCATTTCCTGCTCCGAATTTGAACATGCTCCCTTGGCTATCATTGGGTTCTATGTTTCTTTTTCAGCAAAATAAAACTTCAGAACAGCTCATTCTGCATACTGGCATTTTAAGTTGCTTTCAGAGGCTTTTGACGCTTATTTTCTATGCTCTTCAAATCAACACACATATATATATGCACATCCACTCTTACACAAACAGGTTCACGAACTGCAATCAACAATTCTGTAAATATAAGTTTCCTAGTCATTAATCATTCCTCTTTTTTTTAATCCTTATGGAGTGAATTACTAACTGAGAGGAGACGCCAATTCTAGTAAGTGAATGTTACCCAACAGGGATATAAAGCTGTCAACACCGTAGTGCTCTTGCTTGCTCTAAACTCTCTCCCAGGCTTCATATGTTTTTTAAAGCGATATTAGCCTTTTTTTCCAAGGAACCTTACTCTCCTTAAGATCTGAGCTCTTGTGTTTTATTACATACAGGTTTTAAAACAGACTGGTCAGATAACTGTTGAAACGCTTTAGAAAGCACTGGGTTAGTCAGGCAAACCAAAACTGGACTCTAATACATTGGACTGACGCTAACAACACTGTAAACAGTACCAAAACTTTTAAATCCCCTATTAAACACAACCTTTAAGACCTCGTTTATCTTTTTAGTGACCTTCACTAGATTATTGTAGCTGCTATAATGGCCCTCTGAATTAAGTACATTCGTGTTAGGAATGACAAAAAAAAAAAGGAAAGTCATAATAGAAAATTTCTCATGAGAACAACTGAATTTCTGTCTGCATTACAAAAGCTTATTTTAAAACACTTTTTCAGTCATAAAACTAGAGAGAAAGCTAGAAACACCGATAGCACTATATTTCTCTATTTCTCAGGGAAGTCACTAGAAAAATAATTACAGCAAACAGTACGATTATAAAACTAGTTACCAAAGGTCACCAGGCTCATCATAGCAGCAGGTAGTTAAGAGCTTATTGCTCTGTTCTCATGAATTAACTTGAGAAACTGATATTATTACAACAGAAAGGCACTTGACAAATAGGAAGGGATTTCAGCATTTACATATCGTAAGATATGATGAGAGATGAGAGAAAGAACTGCTAGCATTTGGCTTTGCTTTCAAAATCTTTAGATACACATTATGGAATTAAAATAAAACACTAAAAAAAATGGTCCCTAGTTTTCAGTATGGTATTTCAATTTTTGTCCCAAATACAATTCATGTTCAGTAAGTATTAGCACTTGTTAAAGCCCAAAAAATAAGAATAAACAGAAACACTGACAACTGAAGCCTTGAATGTCACTTCACTATGACTTTCATTAGTTTTCTTTTTGTCAGACTCTAGGCACAATAGTAGGAAAGTCCCTCTCAACATTTACTTTAAATCATTTTTATACTAATGTGCCAGTAAATTAAAAGTAAGCCCTTCCACAAATGTCTACAGATGCATTTCACAACTCCAGTAAAAAAATTACCAACATCACAGTAATCACTGCAAAGATACAGACTTCCAAAAATACCCGAAACAGGTGTGACCTGCATTCAGGAAAAGACCACTTGATCATAACAGGTTCTTAAAGATCAAACTTGAAAAAGAGCAGAAGAAAAATATCTGGAAATTAGCTATGTTGATTTATTGTGAGAGTATTTCCAGGAGAAAAAAAAATAAATCAATTTTAAACAGCACCATTATCTTATTAAAAAAAATCTGCCTTAACTAATTTAGTATTGAGTATTATAGAACCTAGGTAAGTATTCAGACAAAAAATAATTTTCTTCTTGCTTTCAGTATCAATAAGGAGTAATGAATAACCTTTATTATGAGCAGCCTAAACCCTAAGACACTGAGACTGCTTAAAGAACATCAGCTAAGGAAAGAAAAAAAATTACTCCTGCATTTCTTATTCCCCCACACTTCCACACTCCATTCTACAACACCCTTATAAATGAGATGAAGAGTAATGAATGAAAACTTGGGCTCTTAAAAGTTTGCTTTCAGAAATGAAAGTCTTTTTCTTAAGTGGCAGAAATCGTCCATAGCTTAACAGGCCAGATGCAGGCTGAACCACCAATACAACTATAAAAGCCGCTGAATTTCTCTTGGATAACACAGCTGCAACTAGAAAGCAAACATATATTCCAAAACATTTAAAAGAGTTCTCTTAAAGTTTATTTCTATAAATGCCCTAAGGAAAAAGATTTGAGCTCTAATTCTAACATTTCTTTTAAAATCATGCAGCTTTAATTCCCAAGTCTTGAAAAAAGACATCTAAAACTACATATGCTACTTTTTATATGATTAACTAGTTCCTTTTTCCAATTACTCAACAAATTATTTCTTCACCAATTCCTAAGTGGAATAGTATTAAAAGTCTTTCACTGCAAAGCTGTTTCTTCTTTTTCCATACATTGGAAGAACACAGAGAAAAATAGTAAAAACTATGTATATAGAAACATAAAAAACTAGTGAGCTCTCTTACCCTTCATTAGGTATATAAATGAATCCTACGCTTTTAAAATAAAATCTGCAGCTCCTTAGCAAACTTCAGCAATTAGGAAGCCTATTGAGCCAAAGAGGTCTAAAACAAGCATCTAATGGTAAAATCGCTAAATAAACCTCACGTAATAGAGTCATGTGACGACCATTTCAATGTATCTCTCGAAATGCCATTTACACAAACTCCTTGTGTATAAACAACTACCATTATGTGTTACCCCTCCACTCATTTTAAAACGCAGAGGGGTTTTTTTTAAGGTAAAGTTATTGATGCCCTTTCCTGCACTATTCTGCTCATAGCCTCTGGCTAATTTCAAGATTTTAAAATATATTTTTCCTAACACGAGGCTGCACTGTCTTAAACACGACAGCATCAGAATTAAGAGGAAAAAAGAAGGCATTTAAGAGAAGTCACTGGAAAGTTTATCTTCTTGGAACAAAAGGAAGGAAAAAAAGCAACCACGCACTTAACATGCTCTTAATATAAAATTGACCAGCAACTTGATAAAAAAGTAAAACATATTAAGTACTCTAAAGAAATGCAGGAAAACTGCAAAACTAATGCTCACTATATTTGCTGAAAGCGCTGAACCTTGTACATGCCCTATGCTTTTTTACAACAACTGCTACAAAACGCTACTTACCGAAAGAAAAATAACCATAAACGCTACCATTTTTCCCACCCTGGTGACCCCATTCTTAAAGCTGTGCCGGTGGGTGTTAACGCGCCTAACTGGTGTCACCTGCATCCGTGAAGGCAGCCCGACCACCCGCACCCAGCCCGGAGGCGCTGCCCTCTCCTGCAGGCGCTGCCCAGGCCGACCGCGGCCGTGCCCTGCGGGAGCGCCGGCAGACAGGAGGATGCCCGTGGGCTGTCCCAGGGCAATCCGCACGAAGAAAGCGCCGAGCTCAGGACACGCTTTCACCCCGTTACCCTCCGGCAGGATCAGTCTTGGCCTTCTGAGAGCCGCCCGGCCAGAGCCCGGCCCGAAGTGGCCTCTTTCGGCAGGCGGCCTTCTGAGGAGGAGGACTGCGCGCCGCACGCCCGCTCCAAGTCCTCCTGCAGATCCCCAGCACCGCAGCGGTGCCGAGCAGCCAACTGCTTGTCCGGGAAAGCGGGCAGCAGCCCTCCAGCTGCCACTCGGACCTGCCGGCCCCTCCGCGCACGGTGCCGACCCTCCCGCACACGCTCCCCCGGGCCCGCCGCCCTGCGCACCCCGGGCGGCGGAGCCGCCGCGAACGCGGCCGCACGGTTACCTCCCACGGGCTTGGTGACGGCGCCGTTGGGCCTCCCGCGGGTGCCCATGGGGCTGCCATTCTGCTCCAGCCTGGCCACCTTCCCGGGGGGGGGCCCTTTGACATCGGGGCTGCCGCTGCCTCTGTCGGGGCTGTCCCGCAGGCAGGGGCTCTCGCTCCTCCGCTCCATGCTCGGAGACGCTGCTCTCGCTGGCAGGTCGCAGTAGAAAGAGCACGGACCTAGGGCAAGAGAAACAAGGGGCGCTTCAGTGGCCGCCGGCCCGTACTGGGCCCCGCTCACCCGGCCGGGCCCCCGCTGCGTGTCTCCAGGGCGGTTCAGCTCCGTAAAACCGGGCGAGTAGCGGGCGGGTGCGATGCCGCCCCGCTCCCGCAGCCGGAGCTGGCCCCGCTGGAAGCGAGCGGTTCGCCTCACCCGCCCGGCGCCAACCTGCCGCGGGCGGGGGCACGCAGTGCTGCGCCCCGGTTCCCATCGCGCTCGGCAGGCAAGCAGCCCACCCGCCTGCCGCAGCCAGGTGCTGCTCCCCGGGTCCGGCCACAGTCCCGGCCCGCCCCCGGGGGCCGCGGGGAAAAGGCTGCCAGTCCAGACGGCCCCGCTGGCATGGCCCCCCCGCGCCGGCCAGCTGTGCAGCCACGAAGTAGCCGGCTGCTGGCGAGGAAGCCTCTAGCGAGTGGCTCCCGCGAGCTGCCTCTGTACTTACTGCTTATAGCTTGTCTGTAAGTTGGCTGAGTTGGGCTCTGTCCATGGATCAGAAGTAGAGAATCCAGGGTGGAAAGTTTTCCTGTTTCCTTCTCCCACGCCGCGTTCTTCGCTTCTACTCCTTCCCCCCACCCCCAGCCCCCTCCTCGCCCTCCTCCGGGGGTGCTGGGGCGGCGGGGCCCGGGCGGCTGCCCGCGGGGCGGCAAGGGCAGAGCCCCGTCCCGGAGGGTCCCGGGTGGCGAGCGGAGCGGAGCGGGGAGGTCGGGACGAGGGGGCGGGGAGGCGCGGGGCCGTCGGCTGCGGCGCGGAAGAGAAGGGAGAGGGAACCGGCTTCTCACACCTTCAGCGGAGAAAATCAATACCGAGGGAAACAGGGGAAGGAGAAGAGGAGGGAGCGCCGCTCTCCCGGGCTCCGCGGCGGCGGCGAGTGCCTGGCGGCGCGGGGAAGTGGCGGCGGCGGCGGCCCCCCGTGTGTCACTTTCAATCGCTCCCTCCTCTGCCAGCGACAGCAGCGGCAGGAGAGACCCGCCACAGAGAGCGGAGAAACGGTTATTAGTTGCGTTGAGTCATCGAGGCAAAGTGAGTCCTTTTTGGGGTTGTCCTTGCTTTCGGGTTTGGTGTATGTGCACGCCTGTGTGTGTGTGTCTGCCTGTCTATCTGCGCGGCGTTCCCGTCCCAGGGCTGTGCATCCCAAACATCGCCACCCCTCCTCGCCTTGACACCCCTCCCCCTCCCCGCCCCCCCGCAAAAATCAAGTCTCGCTGCTACCTCGGAATCGGGCACAGACAGGCGCGCAGCAGCCCACCTCCTCCCGGCCCGGCCCGCCCCGCCGAGCCCCGGCCCCGCTGCGCGCACGGGTGGGAGGCAGAAACCCACCTGGCAGGAAATTAAACACCAATAAATAAATAATACATCTCGCACGCGAAAAAGGAGCGCGGTGCCGCGCGAAGGGAGGGGGCAGGACGGGCTGGGTGGGGAAGGGGAAGCGTGGCAGAACGAGGCGATGGCGACACGAGAGACCCAGGGCAGAAAGGCGCAAGGGCAGGGGCAGTCGGGCTGGGGGAGGGCCGAGAGGGAACGAGAGGAGGAGGAGCCGGGAGAACGGGAAGAGCGGGTGGGGGGGGATGGTGGGGAAGTGGGAGTTGGGGACACCGGACTGACCGAGGAGGAGAAAAGCCGGCACCGGCATTCAGTCCAGACGCCCGGCTTGGTCCGATGCAGCCCGTGCGGCTCGCCGCCTCCTGCCACCCGCCCCCACCCCGTACCCCTGGGAACAGACCGACGGTGGGGATCCTCCCGCAACCTCTCACCGCCGGGGCGAGGCTACAGTAACTTTTCGCGGTGCGGTGGGGGCCGGTCGCGCTTCCTTCAGGCCTCCAAGAGCCAGCGACCGGCCCCAGGTAGGGCCCCGCCGTCGCCCTGTTCTCCGCGCCCGGTTCCAGGCAGTTACCGGGGTGGTCCTGAATAATTGATGGCGGGGGCCGGGAGAAGGTGACAAGCGGGCAGGGAAGCGCTGCTGCTGCCGCCGCTAAATTATTTAATAGCGGAGCTCCGGGTAGGGCATGACAGCGCTATCTAAGTGCAGCCAGTGGTGCCGGCAAAACCCCGGCCGGGAAGTCGCAGCGAGGCGGGATCGAGCCCCTCACCGATCACCAGTCCCGGGGCGGCGAGCGCTCACCCGGCAGGCAGGCAGGCAGGCAGTCCCTTCTCTCTCTGATGCAAGGTGCACCGCGCCGCTCCCTGGGGCCGGCGGCGGTGCGGGCGCGTCTCCCGGCGGGGCCATGCCCCGCGGGCGCCCCGAGGACCCGCAGCGCCCCCTGCCCGGCCCGGGGGGCGCGGGGGAATGAGCCGGCGGCCCCGCGCCGCCGAGCCTTCGCCGCCCGCCCGGCGGCGGAACGAGACCCGCGTTAAGGTGGACCGAGGGAATCCCTTCTGACGCGGGGGACGGGCGGCGGACGGGCGGCCGGGAAGGAGACGGCGGTGGCGGGCACCCAAAGTGCCCCGACACCCCCTCCTCTGCCTCCCCCGCCGCCTGTCCGCGGCTGGCTCTCTGCGCGGCGCCGCCCTCCCCGCCGTGCTCCCTTAAGAGCTCTGCTTTTTACGGTGGCGCCGGAGGGTCAAAAAAAAAAAGGGGGCTACGGGGGGGGGGGGGGGGGGGTTAGTGGGGAGCGGAGCCCCCCCAACTCGGGCACGGCGACACTGGGGACCGGCGGGAGCATCGCGGCCACCGGGCAGCCCTAGTGACTTCGTCCCGTAAGCGCCCGGGGACAGTAGGGTGGGCAGCAGGGGTTTCCCCGAGCCCGCATGTAGCCATCCCAGTGCTGCCTCGGGTTTGGAGGAGGGTCAGGTCCCCATAGGAGGTCGGCTGCCGCCGGACCCGCTGCGCCCCTCCTTCCCTCCCAGTGGCAGTGACAGCCCACCCGCCCGCCGAGCGCTCCGGTGTCCCGGTCAGCTCCGGGCCGCCCCTGAAAATAGTGCCGGGAGAAGCAGAGGATCTCCGGGCAGGGTAAGAGAAATCATCCCTTCGTTCCACATCCGACCTCCGGGCCGGCCTCGAAAAGCAATGCCAAGTGCGGCTTTCCCCGCCTCGGCCGAAGCACTCGTGTCTCTCCCCGCTTTGGAAGGGACAGGGGGACCGGCCGCCGAAGTCTGGACGGGGTGCCAGCCTTGTCCCGGGACAGCAAGCCGTGAACGCGGGTGAGAGCCGCGTTCCATCGCCGGCTGAAGTCGGGGGGTGCCAGAGAAGATACGGGGAACAGCGGAAGGCCGAGGGCGGGAGGACCCAGGACACAGCCAGGGCCAGGGCTCCGGGAGCGGTCGGAGAAGCGAGCGGCGGTGCCGGGAACGCGCAGGCTGCGGAGAGAGCGCGGCGGCTGCCGCCAGCCAGCTCTCCTGCCTTCCCTCTCAGAAAGGACTCTCAAGTTTGGAGAACTCTCTGTTTTCTTTTTAAATAACCCGATCTAACTTTTCTTCTTCCCCCCCCCTCCCCCCCGCTAAATTTGATAAAGCTCAGCAGCATGGAAGTTAACGTTCTTACATGGAAGTTAACGTTCTCCACCAGCTATCGAATAATTGAATAATGTTTTGTTCTTACCTTTGATGTTGAACTACGAATGCCCGCGGATCAATGGCCAGAAAGTTAGAAAAATTGGTGATTTAGGACTTCAGTACTTCTGGAAAAAAAAATGCCAATGGTTTAGCCAGGATCTTCCCTGTCTGATTCGTTACTATTATTATATCTGATGATGTGGATGGATGGAGAGATTCAATCCAAGCCCATTAATGAGGTATTTTATAAACACCACCGTCTGAAGATCTTCATTTACATTTTGTCAGTGATCCTTTCCTTAACAGCGGAGACGTGTGGCGACAGCACGATTACAGGACTTTAGTAAAGCTCCTATAAGAGTACAACTGGCTTGTTAATCGATTAATATTTTATTAAGTGTAAATATTTTATAAAGTTTTTAGGAAAACTATCGATTCTAAATTATTAAACTAGTCAGAAGGGCATTTGAATAATGCATACAATTAAATACATTTAAATATATATGTAGCGTTTGCTTCATTTGCAATGAATCCCGTGCACCTTTCTCTTGCTTTCGTTTTTTCTCCACCGGCAGCTGGTTTCTCATTTGTGCATTCACTGGAATATCAGGATTACCGAGTATGTGTTTAGTCCGTATTTATAAACTGAATATTTACATAAAATACTCTGAGAAAATAGCTTTGAAATCGGGAGCCGTAATAATTTAAAAATTTCGACGCGGAAGCAAAGGGGCTTGTTATTGAAACTGAGGGAAACTTAACCGAGTTTGTATAAATGTTGTTTTGTAACTTCTGTTTTGTAAACATCACTTAATTTATACGGATTTTATGAAGCATGATGCTTATTTTTCTTTTTCATATTTTTTCCCAATAAAAGCCTTTTCTCTCTGTTTCGAATTACAAACGCTTTTTTCACCCGGTTGCATGATTTTCACATGTTGTCCTTATTTCCACTGAAAAAAAAAATATTTCCCATTGCTTTCCTCACCCGTCTTCAATGTCGCTATTAAAAAAAAACCCCAACTATTCTTTTAAAAATTAATAATATTAATAACCTATTTTTCTTTTTCTGACACGAACTCCGGAACGAAAATTTTCCGCTCTCTCACTCTGATGGGCGCAGGAGCGGATGCACTCCGCATGCCCAGCGCTCCTTGTTACTGAAGTTTGCGGACGCCTTAAATCGTTGATTGCCAAAAAATTTTGAACAAAAACACCTCCTTGGAAAGGTTTGGTTTTCATTAACTACCGCTTTTAAAGCCAAAACGCATGGAAGCGATCGCAGCTCTGTGCCCACACAGGCTTCAGAGGCGGGTAGCTGCAGCCGCGGCTGCCGCGACCTCCCGGGCCTCCGCTGCCCGCGATGCCAACCCCGGGCCGGGGCAACTCTCGCCCCACGCAGCCGGCCCGAGAGCCGGGCCCCTTGGCTCTCCCCGTGGCAGGATCCGCCAGGCGCTCTCCTCGCCTGCTGCTTTCTCTCTTTTCCACCCGGTGCTTCCCAGGGGCCACGGCGCCCGCGGAACGACACCCTCACGGCCAGGCTCGGCCGGGGCTGAGCGCTGTGGCCCGAGCCAAGGCGAGGTCCCCGGCGCCGCACGCTGGGTTCCCGGGGGACACTGACCCACCGCCCGCGGGCACTGCCTCGAAGCGCAGAGGTCCCGGCTGCCAGGAGGGGACACCGGCCGGCGGGCGCGGAGCGGGGCGGCCCCCAGCACCGCTGAGGCAGCTCTGGGTCCCTTCAGGGTGGCGGCTGCAGCCCGCACTGCCAGGACGCCGGGTCAGGAGGAGAGAAGATCCCACAGGCGAGGGCTCTGGTCTCTCCGCTCGGCCCCGGCTCCATCGCGGCGAGACCCGAGCCCGCGGCCCCTCCTGCGGGCCGGAGCCGGGACCACTCTCCCGACCCGTCCCGGCGCCTTCGCCTTTGCACAGCGCCACCGCGCGGGCACTGGTGTCGGCGCAGCCCGAGGCGGCCGCAGCTCCCGCCCGCCCGCGGCCCCGGCGGTGCGGGAACGGCGCAGCACCTGCCGCGAGGCCGAGCGGGCCCCTCCCGCCGCCCTCCACTGCGCCCTCGGCCCTTGCAGCGCCGCTCCGCCCTACCACCTTGCCCGCCGCGCCACATGCTGTCGAGGCTTCGACACCCTGTTTTCTCCCGCGGCCTGGCCCGGGCAGAGCGGTGGCACGGGCAAACCGGCGATGGGCAGCGCGAAAGGACCGACCTCCTGCCCAGCCGCGCCTTCTTCGCGCTCCCCTCGAGGACCGAGAAAAGTGCTGAGCAGCCGAGGAGCCAGGCCGCCTCTGCGAGGTGGCCCCGCCATCGAGCGCTCGCTGTCGGGGACGAGCCATCTACCCCTGCCGCCGTAGGAGGGGTTCCCGTCCCTCCGCACTACCGCGATCCCTCTTTCGGCGGCAGGTTCAGGAGGGGGAGCCGAAATGAAACGAAAATGTCCTTGAGCCCAATAGCGGGAGGAGCCCGGCTCTGCCCGCAGCATTTCGAGGGGAAAGCTCTGGCTCCAGCCGACAGTGCCGGCGGGAGTACGGCGCCGACCATCGTCCTTTCCCAGCCACAAGGCGCTGCTTTCCCCCAGCAACCCAAGCCTAAAACGGCGGCTGTCCGGAGGGGGAGCGAGGCGGCTGCTGGAGCGGCGGCATAACGCCTCGGCCCCGCGGGAGCCGGCTCTGCAAACCCTGAGCACCGCCGGCTGCCTCCAGCCCCTTCAGGATCCACGCAGCTCGTTCGTGCTATGCCAATGGAATAAGAAAAAAATATTTTTAAAAAAACCAAACCCGAAGCGTCTTTACGGCGTCCGAGCTCCGACCAAAGGGTTTCGGGACAGCAGTATCTCTGCAGACCTACTCGCACTTCCATCCTTCCCCCCCAGTGGTTTTATTAATGAGCCTTTTGCTGTTAACTCTGGTTTATATGGAGAAGAAGCTGCGGACAATAGAGAAGCAATCTCTACAGCCAGACGTATAGAGGGAAGGGAACGACTCGGCCGGAGCCGAGTAGCACGTAGTAGGCAATTACACCGTATTTCGGTGCCCAGAAGGCAGCGCAGCCCCGGCCGAGGCGGGCGCAGGGAGCGGGGCTCACTGGCACGCCGGGCCAGCTGGACTCCTGGTGCGGGGTTGAGCTGGCCGCTGCCGGAGTTCTGCTAGGCTCTCTCCTGCCCTCCGGCTCCCTACTACTTCCCCGTGTTCCTCACACACGTCTCCAGATCTTGGCTTTCCCCCTGGCCCTGGGCTTGAGTTTTCCCGCAATCGCACGCTGCAATGCTAACCGCAAGGGATTTTCTCCGTGAGATATCAAGCTCATCGACCCACCTCACCTTAACAGACTTGCGAGACTCTTCGGTATTGCATGGCTTCTTTAAAATAGTTCTGTTTAGATTTGTAAACTGTCAGAAGCAGAGAGCACAGACCGTAGCGCCTGTGCCCTGTGGCTCTTTCCCTTCAAATTGGCGGCTTATAGCTGGAAATGAAAGAAGAGTTTTGCCATCTTCGTTGCAATTAAGGAAAGTTCCCTAGATCCGAGAGAGAAGTAACTAACAAGCCCCTCCACACGAGCAACAACTGCGGCTGCTCCTTCGCCGCAGCCTAAGGCCACTTCAGTGCCGTTTGCCCCAGGCCGAGCGGGGTCCCCCGCTTCACCCCGAGGTGGCCGCTCCGAGCGGCGCCAGGACGGGAAACGAGCGTTCCGCCTGCCGCGCCCTGCCCGAGCTGCGGCGTGAACGAATGCGGGAAGGGGCTGCAACAGAGAGCCGCCACCCTCGGCCCGAGAGCCAGCTCAGCGCCTGCCTTTACACCCTCAATGTGCCTACGGGGCGCAGGGTGCCGGGGAAGCCCGCTCTTCTTTCCAACCGAGCTCTCGCCCAGGGTGAGAACGAGTGACGGAGGAGCTCTGCAGGACATGCCGAGCGTGCAGAGCTGAAGACTCACACCCCGAGGCATGAATCGTTTTAATTACAACGATTTACCTAAATAAGCAAGATAGCATCCTTGCTGCCCCTCCAGGCTCCGACCTAGAAGCAAAACATCACCCGCCCAGGTTGGACACCATCGCCTCACAAGGAACTCTCCGAGTTCCTACGGCCAGCGAAGACCAGACGAGAGTAAAGACCTCAACAGAACGAGGAGGACAGAGCCGATTCCGAGCCCCCTCCCCGTGAGCTTCCCAACGAGCTTAGCTCAGCCCTAGCCCCGCCGCGCTAAGGACGCTGTGCTCCTTAGCGACTGTCCTTCGGACAGGGCAGGGTGCCACCTTCCTCCTAAATTCAAGCTTTGCCTCTCAACAGACACTCTTATCTTCGTACGCCCATGTTAATTAAAACTTCACTAATTGCGTAGAGAGAACCCTCTGCTCTGCGGCACAAGGCAACAGTTCCTGCCGGCTCCTGCCACGCGAAATGGTGCTCAGGGAGCAGAGCCGTGGCGGGACCACATGTACCCGGGTGCCGGCCCCCAAATTCCGCCCTCGCTCCCCACCATTAGGCTGAAGCCAAAGGCAGGAGGGCAGCCTGTGACAAACAGCCCGGCCGGCAGCTGAGGTACCCGGCTGAAGGCTTCGAGTTTTCTGTGCAAGTAACTGAAGGCTGCGGATCTGATTTGGAAAAAAAAAAAAAAAGGGCAGGCAGTGAAGGGGATTTCGAGTGAAGATAAACAACAGGGGTTTATTGAACTATAAAGGCTGCAAACGCCGATGAACAGATCGAGGAAACGCATCCTAATAGCATGGAGCTGCAAACATCCCCTAGCCGGGCTCTTGCAAGAAGGTAGCTCAGACTCTCCCGGCCGCGCCACGAACCTGGCTAGACCCTGACGGAATCACCGCAGATGAAAGCTGACAGGATAACGCTCAGCCTCTTTAGGCTTTCGCAAGCCCTGTACTGCTACCTACGGGGCTCAGCAAGGCGCTCTCTGCAGAGGGGTCACACATGGGGCCCAGGGGCAGGAAAGTGCCAAATCCTGTCGCTTTTCCTCCTGTAAACAATCGTATCGTCTCTTCCTGTGACCTCAAAACTTTGTCAGCCAATATGCGCCAACACTTAAAAAGAGTTTCGGGGCTTGAGTTCGTACTTCGCCCGTGAAACGTCCCCTTCGGGTTCGGGGCTGTCTGGCCGCTCCCAGCACTTTAAAGGGTGGCCAAAAGGTGGTCCGCCGCCCGAGGCAGCCCCGGTAGCCTTGCCGAGGCGGCGTCCTTCAACCTGGACGTGGCTTCTCGATGCAGCGGAACGAGGCAGAAGCCTATGAGGCAGACACCGGGGCAGCTGGGAACTGGGGACACGACCCTGAGTCTGCCCGCATTTCGCCCGCTGGGCTCCGCGGAGCTGATCCCCCTCTGCTTCCACAGTCTCTGACGACGCTGCCTCCGTGCCACCTCTGGCCCGCTCCTTAGAAGCAAGCAGGGCACGGAGAGGGCTGGCAGCAAGTGCTCGGTCGCTGGCAAGCGCTGCCACCTCCCAGCCCCGCAGGGCGGCCTCGGCCGCCGCCGGCGGAGCCACCGTGGCCTCGGTAGCTGCACGGGGCAGCCACCGTGCCCAGGCAAGGCACCATTGTCGCCAAGCACTGCTGTCACGCAGCGAGAGTAATTCCACCTAAAGTCTCTTCTTCTTCCAGCTCTCGCGTCTGCCCTGGCCGCCCTGCCCCCTCTCCCCCCCGCCCCCCTCCGCCGGAGGGGCCGCCGGCCTGCGCGCAGCCAGCGCGCTCCCGTGACAAATTTCAGGTTTGTAAAGGGACGGATGAGAGTTATCCACCGTTTGAAATCCTATTATAAAACCAGAGCAGACGCGGTGCTCGTGTGCTGCCCGTCACGGAATCGCTCCAACTAAATCAGCATCTAACAAGAGAGTTTGTCCCCAGTGGGGACAGCAGCTCTCACTTACTCTGTTCCGCGAACCGCTGCACTCCTGCCCCAGGCAGAGCTCTTCAGCCACACTGTCTCTGCGGGGTGACACTGTTATTTCCTCCTTGCCAGCGTTTCGCTGGGATCCAGAACCCCCCAGTTCCCCGGCCGAGCGGGCCCGCGCCGCTGCCCCTCGCAGGGGTCCCAAGCCCCCGCAACCTCCCACCCCCCGAAAGACGAAACGCTCCAAGATCTCTGCGCTTTGTCAAAGCAACCGAGTATTTGACAGTCACAATTACCTGTAAATATTCTGATCGTTTTGTATATGGGACACTTTTTGCCCTAAGCCTGGCAAGCCTCACACAAGCGGAACTGCAACACTACCGCAACTTCACCGCGACAGACGGCAAAATTCCGCGCTCCGCTTTCGGCACTGAGGGCGATCTTTCTCGGTACCGCAGAACACAGGAGCAGGAGAGAGAGCTACCACTTCCCTCTCTATACACCCTAAAGCGCAACAGCTAAACACTTGATTTAAAACGCTAACATTTAGGCGAGAATTCAAATCAGTCACAGGGAAAAAAAAAAAGGAAAAAGGACAAAAAAAAAAGACAGATGCCTGTTATCCAATCATTCTTTCGGACAGAATAAACGGGTTCACTCGCTGGCAGATAAGGTGCGAGATTTTCTAAGACATTGGCATCCACAGTTTAAGAAAAAATAATCATGAGGTCTGAGATGGTCACTACTAGCTAAACTGCGAGATTTCATAATCAGTGTTCCCATTTTTCAATACAACCTTTCCCTTCCCTTCTCTACCCATCACATCACAATAATTAGCAGCGCGGAATTACCTGTCTGTTTCTTTGTGCCTCCTTCAAGTAAAGAAGATAAAAGTCACTTCACCTATTAGCTTGTATAAGTAATAAAGAGGTGGTAACTTGGAGCTACCACGTTTTGAAGATTGTGTCACATGCTTTAGCATAAATAAGGGTGTTATAGCCTTGGCGATTACTAAATCAATTCCTTTATGCAACAACTTATGGTGCCTTTGGCTCTTAGCAGGTATGTGCTCTGTCCCTGGGAACAGGTCTGCACATCCCTCCTCGCTAAGATGGACATAAGCAACGACAGCCTCCCGATTTCTGGGATGTCTTTGCACGCGTTTACCGGGGAAAGCCTGTTTGTTAGCGTCTTGAATTTGTATCAGCCTATTTTGAACGAGATACGGCGGGATTTCTCGGGCTGCAGCATCTCCCTCCGCAGCCTGGACAAGGCGGAGTTGCAGCGGCCCCCGTGCGTGCTCTCACTCAAGAGGGGGCCATGGCGTGCGGCTTTTTAGTCTCCCCTCACATAAAAAGGATGAATTTTCCCAACTTTCTCAAAGTTTCTCAGTCCTGCGCTTTTCCTAAGTCGCTCTCAAGAGAGCCCGAGCACTCTGACGGTCAGCTCCGAGGAATTTCACAGAACTGACTCGATCCTATTGAGGGACCGCGAGTGGGCGCCCACACGCGAGCCAAGCGCACGCCTCGGAGGGGCGAGCTGATGGCACCCCGCGCCTCGGCGGCTCCAGCCCTCTGATCCACTCGCAGAGCTCCAGGCACCCACTCGGGCCAGTCTCAAGCCGAGCCGAGTCCTCCACAGCCTGGCGGTGAGACGGGCAGCGATCCCTTCCCAGGCAGTCACTCGCGGGAGCCCACAGCCCTGCCGGCTTGCCGCAATAAGAAAGGAGGGGACACTGAGCTTCGTCAGGCAGCGGACTGACGGGGAAGCCTCCACGCAAGTGGAGCGGGGATTCGACTCCTACGATATGGGGAGAGGATGGACCTGCTCCTGCCACCCCGGGAGGAAAGTGTTAGTAGCATGGGGATTTTGATACTTTTGGCCTCGGGGACTCTGAGCGGCACCGGCGCGACACGACTGCCCGCGGGAATCGGACCAGGGCAGGGCGGCAGGTGCCGGGGAACGTGGCGCGGCCAAAGGCCCAGCACGGCGATACACAGGCCTGGAAGCGACTTCTGTCCTTTCGGTGCCGGCGCTGACCCTCCGCCCCGCTTGCCCTTGGCGTCACCTCTCAGGCAGGGGTCGGGCGTGGCCCAAGGGTGTAGGGACGAGGACAGTTAAAGTCCGCTGAGCGCCTCTTGTCCCCTCCGTCATTTCCCTTGAAGGAATCAGGCTTTCTGCACCCTTCCCCTCGCATGCCGCCACAATGCAGGGCCACGGGAGAGGGTCCACCCCAAGCCCCTGCAGATCGGTAACCACCCGCACCGGTGTATGGCCGAAGGGCTGAACCCGGGCACCGAGGCAGCCTCCCCTGGCACCCCGCAGATCACAACTGCCGAGCACCATCAGGCCGGTGGCCCGATCCTGTCAAGTGCCCGGGGCACGGGGCCTTCCCACTCTGCCGCTGTACTCTCTCTCCCTCGCGTGGACTCTTCCCAGCCTCTCCAAACGTTACTGCCACTGTCACAGCGTGTCGACTCTCCCTGCAAAGGCCGATCCTTGTAAGTGTATGGGAGAGTGCGAGCAGCATTGCTAACTCCGTCAATTGCCCTCAGTCTCCTCAGCCTGCCTCCGGCAGGCTATCTCAGTATCTGTATACCAAAAAGTGGAAGCAGTTTTCCCAGGTTTTCACCGCCGGGTGTTTTCCTCCGATCTGCAGGATATGCAGCTATATCAGCTGGAGAACGGGGTGAGGAGTGCAGGGGCATCGCACTGGCGGTCTATCTTCCAGCAAGATGGAGACATGGATGTCTCTGCTACACAACCCGCCCGAGCCCACCGTTTGTTGTCCCTTTGTCCTCTCCCTGCCCACGCCAGAGGTCGCCGGGCCCTGGCCCGTGCCTGTATCAGGGACTTGTCAGCAGCCATGGCACCGAGGCGGTTCAGCCCTCCACCTTCCCAGTCCCAGGTGCGCTGCGGGGCTCCGCGCCGGAGGAACGGGAACCCTCCGGCTTGCAGGCTTCCCAAGACCCGCCAAAGGCTGGGAACCGAGAGCTCTGGGAGCACCTCCCGGCGCATTTGCCTGTGAGGCGCCCACAGACAAACAAATATTTGCGGACTACTTTGAAGCTTACGAACCCGGACCTTGGGCGGGCCCGAACCTCAGTAGAAGCTCGGCTTGCTGCGAAGCGGCCCCGCGGGGCTCAGGTGCCCCGGCCGAGCCCGCAGCGGTACAGAGGCTCCCGCCCCCCGCCTCCACCAGCGCTCAGCCCCGCTACGGCCGTGAGGAGCCCAGCGCCGGCCGGCCGGGTGGGACAGGGGGTTCTTGTCCTCACTGACGAGGGCGAGAACCAAATACATCACTTTCTCAATTTTCACCTTGATTATATGGTCCTGCTTTTATAGGCCTGCCCGGCAGCTTGTGCACACACGTTTACACCACTTTAGAAAGCTTTGACAATAAAATCCAACGAGTTCCCAGCGCCTGTCCACTCCCACAAAGCAAACAGGGGAGTTCAGCTCTGGGTCGGGCCAGCCCGACCCCGCGGGCTGCACTCTTGACGCCTTAAGTTTTAGTTTTCATATCTTCCAGATTTTTTACTGCATTAGTATATAACTCTGAACTTCATATAAAGTATTAGCAAGTTCTCTTCACAGTTTAGTTAGACAAAACAATCCTTTTCCAGCCCAAGAACCAAAGACAACATTACAGCTTCAGGCCCAAAAAGTATAAACAACAGCAAATTGAGGAGAGTAGACTGGGAAGATGAAACTTCATAACCTGAAGCTGTAATTGGACAATTAACCCCAATACGTAAATGGACCAAAACTTACAAAGTGTGAAAATGTGTGATCTGTCATCCATCTTGGATATAGCCTTGTTCAGGCTTCTTGTACTGCCCAAAGTGTATTCTTTGAAGGCCTTTTATTAAAAAGCTACTTTATTTCTTTAACACTGTCTAGCCTCTGCTCTAGGTAGCCTCTCAAGGCATCACCCTGAGCCCTGCCACCTCCCCTCTGCTGCCCAACAGGCCTATGCATCATTGTGGCCATGGGTGGCTCTCAGCTTGGAAAGAGAGAGGAGAGGAACTCTGAAGTCTATTTATATTAATATATTTTCGATTAAGTCAATGTACAATATCTGCACAATGTAGCAGACCCTTCCTCTTTACTTTTCCCTCATTTCTGCCAAGACAATCCACTCACTGCAGCTAAAACAAGCTTCCTGAAGCCTTCACAAAAATTAGAAACAACAGCTATCAAAGAATCAAAATAGGAGGTAGGCTTCATGGGAAACCAGGCATGTAAAGTAACTGTGCAACTGCCAAGCTGGATTTCTCTTTCATATGTTCATGACTGACGAATAACACACAACTCATTTCCACAAGTTCTTAAAGATTTAGTCCAGGCTGCAGCTGGCCATCTGAGTGAGCCATCAAGTGGCAGTGGGGCGACTTTTCTCTTGGAGATGGCAGTGGAAGCCCCTGGTAGCATGCAATTCAGTGCCTGCCCCCCAGTTCTGTATAATCAAGGATTTCCTAGGAAGATGGTAAAGGGTCTGAGGAGATGTGTGGTATGTGTCCTCTCATGGGGAATAAGACTCCTGCATTTTTTTAATTCTCCAAGCACAAAGAGGGTAGAATATACGATAGAAACCTTCTGGTGATTCCCATTGCAACAAAGAAAAAAGTATGTTAGTGCCCACAAATTAACAGGTTTCCTTCTGAGATGATTTCCACCAATGCCTGCAAATTAACATCAGTGACTTTTTCTCCCCATTCGGTTTGCTGTAAATCAAATCACACAGTCACAATACATTCACAACTGCCCTTAAAAGCTTGTGGGTGATGGTTGAAACAAGCAATTGTTTAAAATTTACAAAAAAGACCTGAAGTACAGAGGCAAAAGGGATCAGTAAGTTCCTGCCAGCAATGAACAATAAGAAGGGTAGGAGGGAAGTTCTGTAATTTCTCCCCCAGTGTGACCTGCCATAAGTAAAGTTGCAAGATGAACTGTCTCATTAGACAAGAATTGACTGAGAAGGAAAGCAGACACAAATGGGCCACCTGCAGCAAAAAAACTTGTCATGACTTATAGTCCGACACCAGACAAAAGCCATGAGAAAACACGTGTCACTATTCCTGGTGTTCATAAACTTCAGTGTTCAAGATGCCAAAGGTGATCATTAGTGATTGTAAGAGATATCAGGGGATACTTGAGATACCCTAGATTTATTAGGGTATCTATATTTATTATTTATTTATCCTAGATTGGATACCCTAACTTTATCCAGAATCCTAGTTCAACTGTTTGACTTATGTCCTCCATAATTCAACACCCAACAAAATTTTAGTTGCAGAAAGAGATTAAGTTCTTTGTGGTTTATGGTTTTTACTTTCCTGCCTTAAGCAACAGCTGATACAGACAGTATTAGGCAGTTTGCTCCCTTTTCTTTCAGTAGTTCCTGTTCAGCACAAGTTTAAGTGACCACAGTAAATAATTTGTCTCTGGGTCAAGGTCGTGATCCTGTGTCAGCCTGAACACAGCACTGCCTTTGAAGCCAACAGGAGTCTTACACAGGCACAGTTAAGGGATCATGCTACTAGTTTGTAATGCAAGCTGGAATGTCTTAGAATGAGGAATCATTCCAAGATCTGAAGTTATGGTCCTGATACAGGCTATTTGTAAATGGCAAAAAAAAATTATTGGTACCATGCCTGCTGTTCTCTCTATATTCTCATGAGATCTCTGCTCCAGAAAAAGGTGCCTAAAAGTTCTTGGGTAATGGCTGCCTTTATGCAGTTTCTATTGCACTAGAAATGTTAAGTTGTTCAGAGATGCATTTGGTGTTCCTCACTCCTTTGTAAAAGATTTTTGTTTGGTTGTTGGCTTTTTTATAAACAATTAAAAATAGCTTGTCCTCTAAAAAGATGCCTTTTCAAAACACCAGAACAAGCACAAGCAGGGGAAACAGACTTTGAAAGAAAAATTACTTTGGACAAGTTTCAAATTTCAAACATAGCCGTTGTTTATATTTCTCTGACAAAATGCCTCTCAAATATTCTTTGAAAGGTGATTACATTAGGCAGGGGCTATTTTAGCAATTTCACATCTCATAGCACTATTGTATACAGGGATCTGTCCACCCACTTCCCTTGCTGCAGACACAGCTCCTTGAGCCTTTACTCAGCTATCTTTCATCACTTCTAAAGCCATGAAGACTTGCTTTTCTTGCAAATTGAAGCCAACTTTTTCTGTACCACCAAGTTTTCTCTAGGACTTCTGGTGGGCTGCAGAATCACTTTTGGCCTGTTGGTGATGTTCTGTTTGGAAGTTTGTCACAATACTTTGCTTAGAGTTGGGCAGAAAAAGCTTTCCTGGTTTAACAGAGTTTTAGGATAACAAAACCCAATTTCCATTTCAAATCTCAACAGAAAGTTGAGATTTTGAGTATTTCATAATTTTAAGGGAAAAAAGTGATTTTCGCTGCTAGTCCTTTCCAAATTACATATCCTTCCTTCTCTGTTCTATCTTTTATAGCACTGTCTGAAACAGCTCTTGGGCCTATCTCGAGTTGTCTGAGGCCAGAGTTCAATATCAATAGGCAGCTCACCTGAGCCCATCTTGTTTTGGTGGGCAAGACAGTAAAGCAGTGTCAGTGGAGGCTGTTGTGCCCAAGTTACAGAACCTCAGTGGCAGAACCATTCTGACACACCAGCAGACAGTGCTTGTGCCAGTCCTGCATAAGAAAGGTGGAGTAGCACAAGGCAAACATCAGTGCTGCTTTTTGAACTTCAGGCTCCTGCACAATGTGTAAAAAAATGCACAGTACAGTGGCATGCATATAAACTGGATGAAGATGAACAAAAATGGCCATTCAGTGTTGCTGTCATGTGCTTCTGTATGGCTGTACCAGAGCAGATGAAACCAGAATTTTGCTCTTTGTTGTACTATCAATATTTGATTCTTCATGTCATTACAACATCTATTCTTTCTCAGGCACAGCAGTTATGTATGTTTAGAAAAAACAGACTACACACCTCCTTCAGTAGTTTTGTGAACACAGGTAAAACCCCAAAAGTTCTATTTTCCATCAGACATAGACAAGACAAAGGCTTCATTGGTCTTCACTGCTCTGTCAATGCTGTCACCATTCAGAAATTATTGGCAATCACTTACATAATCAGACCTTTTTCATAAACTGATCCATTCTGAAATTGTCTCAGAGACTTCTGATCTACTATTTCTTCTGTCATACCAGAAGAGACAAACAAGCGTGCATTTTTGGGGCCTGATTGCAAAGGCTGCAGAAACTTTGCTGTGGATCTTCACCACATCGAATTAATTCTTCATTCTGTTTTACGGTTCATTAGAAGGATTCCAGAATTTGGTGGATGAGGAGGAGGTTGGGGATAAGAGGTGCAAGGTATCTGAGATACTTAAAAGCACAGAGATTCTCAGTAAAGCAAGATATGCTAAGAACTAGGAACTACACATATGATGTATTTTTCCTTCTGCTCTTTGGCAGACATATGCAGAGTTGTATTCCTCTGGACTATTCAGTAGGGTAATAAGTGAAGCCACTCAGCCACCATTCAGTCAGCACTGTCTCACCACGGTATGTGCCTTGAAGATATCATCAGTTTTCTTTTTTGTCCCACTGGCCAAGCTGCAAATCTTGGATAAACTCCCCAGCATTTACAAGTTTCCAGCATGTGTTCACCTTGACTGTAGATGGATACTATTGCTTTGCTGAATTATTCTCTTGCAGATCCTGCTGCCTTAGGTGTTTGAGACATTCCGTTTAAACAGGTGGCTCTAATTAATTATTCAAAATTATTTTTAGGAATTTGGATTCTTTTTCCTGACAGTGCATTAGTTATAAGCATTGTACAAAAACAAGGCAATTGCATGCTGTTTAGGGTATTTGTGATTAAAAAAACATGCTCTAGCTCATTGTAATGTTTCTGTAGGCTGGCATTCTTTGTGAGAAATTTATTTCTTGTAGCTGCTTGGGGTTTATGTCAGTTGTATATTTTAAGAACAACATCCGCTAAAGCAGTTTCATGTGAAAAAATGGAAATATACTTACTTCAAGAACATATTTATACTCCTATCTTCTTTCCATTCTCAGTGGGTCTTTAACAAATACTTGGTTGCTAGTGAAAAAGGTCAAGAAGATTATTAAAAAATAATTAGAGAGTCAACAGATGAGGGTGCTGTAAAATATTGTTCTTACAAGCAACAGTATGAAGAAATAGGAAGAATTACATAAAATAATGGAAGCTAAAACACACATAGAGAAACCATTATTCAGAATGTATTATACACTGTATTCTTGAACTTGTAAAGAAGTGGGCTGAATCTAGTTTAAAAAATCAGTTTAAAAAATCTTGAAAAAGAGAAGACAGTAACCTCCAGTGTGCAGGTCAGGAGCCATCAAGTTCCCATACAGCTCCTACTGTAGGTAGGAACAGTAGGGAAGGTAGAGAGATCTTTGCACTACTGGCTTTTCCCCCATATTCTCCCAGCCAGATGATGTATTTGTAGACAAATACCATTCTAGAAACAACTGTTCCTTCACTATATATTCTAGGCATCACTTTTCATTCTGATGTGATTTTTTCAGTTAAAATGTAACCAAATTAAAATCCAAGTTATTTAGAAGTGAGGCCAACAGCTACAAACAAACAAACGAAGAGGAAAAAACTCACCAAACAAACCAAGCCAAAAAACCCCACAAAATATTTACTGTTTTATCTCAGTATATATCTAATTTGTAATACATTAGGCTAACATTCTCCAAAAGTTTTATTCTATTTCTTTAACCACCACAAAAATACTTTAATCTGACCCTAAGTGCTTCTTTTTCTGGGTGGAGTGTTTGTTTCCGGATTCACAAAATTTATTATTCTCAAGAAGCAATGTGAACTAGCAAGGGCTGAGCTTAAACAGAGCCCCTGACCTACACCATGGTTCTGTGTCTCTATGGGCAGGGCATGGAATGGGAAGCCCCAGGTGAAGCTGATCATAGTCCCTAGACCCTTCTGGCACTCAGGGCCCTGACAATTATTGATCTAGCACTAAAATGTGGAAATAAACTGAAAGGCAAAACTGAGAAAGAAATGTTGGTGTTCTGGAAGCAATGTGTACTTTTGCATTCATTGAGTGCTTAGACCAGGTGAGATGTGGAGTACATGTGCACATGCATTTTGTGCTTGGGTCAAAAGGCACTGTACAATTTATCTTTAGCCTCAGTGGTAATAAATCTACCTGAAGGATTTTCTTTGGTAATGTGAGTGCTGGAACTTCATCCCAACACATAACAATTGTAAATACTATAGAGGCCATGACAGACTTTGGTCAGTGGTGCATGATGCACACTATAATACTGAAAATCTGAGATGAAATCCTGTGTCCCTCATGCAAGATTTGCCACTGCTTTCCACGGAGCCAAGATCTTGCCTCAGGCAAAAGCAAAACTGCAGAGGTTACAATATCTGTGCTTCCACTCCAACTCCCAGAAACAAGACCTGCATGGCAGATGTATTATTATTTATTAATATGCAAACTTGCACAAACCTTATAATCTCAAATTATAACTGAATGCTTTCCTAGTTGATAAATCACATTTGAAGAGTTTTTCCAATAAAACTTAAACTATTTTTCTTTCTGGAGTAAAATGGAATGTCAAAGTATCAACTCTAAATAGCAAGAACTGTTCTTTTCAGATATACTGAACACGCACAACTTCAGTTGGCAAAATCTGGTCATTGTTACAAAGCAAACCGTACCTGAAGTTGTTTAGTGAGTTTGGACTTTCCATCTCAGAAGATGTCTATATTGATTTATTTATATGTGAAAACAAGATTTCTGAAAAAATTATCTAAAAGAGAAAATTAGGAATTTGTTGTGGCACAGGAGACAGGGAGACATAACATAAGAACTGTGGGATAATTATAAGAAAAATAAAATACATCAGTAGAAACACATTTAATTCACTGCTGAAACAGCATGTAAAAGATAATTCTACCTTCTGCTTTTTCTTTCTGAAAGATGGAAAATCTACTTGTATATTGTCTTGACTAGGACCTGACAACAGCTTTACCAAGGGAAAGACGAGGCTTTTGTCCTCACTGAGCACTGGCCATCCTGGGACATGCCTGTGCCATGAAATGCAGTCAGGACAGTCTCGTCCTGCTCTCCTCACCCTCATTTGAACTGATTTGTTTTCATCCCAGAACTGTTGGTCAATTGTTAATTGTAAGTGCACGATGAAGCCTGACAGTTGTCTCTCATGGACTTACATTTTGCAGAAAACAAAAGCTAGATCTTACAAATGCTCTGGGAAACCAATATTCCTCTGTTGCAAACAGGAACTGGGGGAACTGAGTCAACTAACACTTTCAAGGAGGAGAGGAATGCCCTCATCTCATGGCCACACATCCCTTTCAGTTCAGAGATATAAATGCCACTGACAGCAATGTCCTCCAGAGAACCAGTATAGCAGAATTAGAAGGTCACTGAAACAGATGACTTTTCCCATCATTTTTCACAGTTGTTTTTTTATTTTTTAACCTGGCATCTGTTCTCCCATGTGTGCATACATATAAAGGCCGCTAACTCTAGCTGTTTCTTTAGGCGCATTTCTTTGATGGGGATGGAAAAAAACCTTTTTGTTGGAGAAAAGGACATCAAGATTTGAAGCACCAAACCTTCTCTTGCTTTTAAATGCCTTGAATGGGTGCAGTTATGTGACACAGCCAGACAATTGGCTTAGCTGGGTCATCACATTCCTTCACAGGTGAGAAGGTAATGGCTTAAAACAGAGAATAAAATTCACAACTTGCAAAGCACCTCTGGGTCTTCAATATACTGTGTATATCATTTGTACACATGTTTGTGAGATAGGGCAGGCAGGCCTGGGAGAGATACAGAACAAGTAGGAATATAATTAAACCTAAAAACTAATAAAGTGAAAGATCTATAGGAAGCTAATATCACCTTGTAGTTTCTCAAGTTATTTTTAAGGACTGTCTATAATCAGTGAGAATTTGATTGTGGCATTCACAGTTGTGATACTAATCAGTGAGCTCAGCTACAACATAAATCTGGCCTCAGGTTTATATTGATTGAACATCTATTCAATCAATAAAAAAACATAACCCATTCCTTTATTTCATCCAGTCTCAGAGTCTGCTGTCCCACACATTACAACTGAATAAAGTGCACTTTGTGCTGTTTGCAGCAGGAATGACTCAATACACAAAGGATAGTGTGGTTCTACCACCTTTTCCACACTTTGAGTTGCATCACTGGTACTGCTGTGCTAACCAGCAGGGACAGATGCTGAATGAGAAATTCTTCTGATAAGAGCTTGTGACAAGCATTTTCCTCCTAGTCAAAACTTGCAACAGAAGGGGTGGGGGAAACAGGACCAGTAAGGACAGTTTGCATAGCAGCAAGCACTCGATGTCTGTGGCTTTGGGGACCAGGATTTACAACCTGGGCTGCTTTTGGATTGCATGACAGGGCCCTGAGTTTGGATTTAGTCCCTGCAGGATAATCAGATATGCATGATAATCCAAACAGATATGAAAAAATTTTTATTGAATTAGGCAAATAGAGTATTAATTTTTCTAACCTTCAGTCCAACTCACTTAAGTGTCCAAAGAGCTTATTCTCTTACAAAACTAACACACAAAAAAAGCAGAGGCTGCTTTTACAAAGTATACTTGATCTGAACAAAATGAAGAAAGATATCAGTTCTGCACACCTCATGAAATTAAATTAAATTAAAGTTGGTAGAATATAGTGAATGAAGAAGACAACAGCTTCATTTTTTTCTGTGAAGGTGCTCACATGTACATGCAAGAGTGTACATTCCCACACACAGGAATCCTCACACAGAAGGGGAAGAAGCAAGGCCTGTGAGCAGGGCTGCTACTGGGCAGGGCTGACTCTTAGTAAAATTCAAGTATTTATTCAAAGCCCGATTCTTTGAGACACCTTTCTTTAATCCTGCAATAGAAATCACAAGCTTGAAGTTCTGAAGTACCCAGAGAAAGGACAGGTAGGGAATAAGGGCAGGTTTCAGTGGGAAGATCAGGTCCAAACAGAAGGCAGGAATGCCCTTTTTTATTTCCTAGGAGTTTTGGTTTTATAGCAAACATTTTAAGTGGCTACTGCTAAAAGCAAGAGAAAAGTACCTTCAATTCTGGAAAACACAATAGGGCAAACAACCCAAGACAATCTGGATTTCAGAATTAAGATGCATGGGGTATCTCCCTATAGAAACAATTGATAAATATAATGGATAAATATTTTTATGGGAGCACTGATGAAGCCCTCCATTTTACATCCCAATAACAAGGATGTATTCCAGAGGAAGGTATTCTAGAGACTGCTGTTGAGTCTGCCCTGGAATGCCTGTGTGTAGCAAAGCAAATGATTGCCCTGAAGGGATTTTCCCACTGCTCATAAAAAATGTCACAGCCTAGCCTTGTCCCATCTGTACTGTGCTTTCTCAGGGCAACATCAGTGCAACCCATTTGGAGAAGGCTGTGCTGTAAATAGTGATGTTTAAACGTTTCACAGAACAGTGGCAATTTTTTTTCCCACTTAAAATGTTAAGAAATGAATATATTAAAAGCAGAGCACAATGTGGTGTTTTACCAATAAAATATAGCAGGGCCAGATCGGCAAAGATTCAGAGCCTGACTTTATTTGAAGGGAAAGGTTCAGGAAAACAGAGAATTGACAGGAGAAATGATGAGTATACTTTGCATAAACTCACACAAACCACACAGTTTCTACTAGAATTGCAGCCTATAACTCTGCCCTGCCTGGCCCACCTTGTTTCCTTACTGGATGTAGGAAGATCTGAGGTTTGGCACAGGAAGTACTTCCAGCAAGAGAGGTGTAGGATATGGTAGGGTCCAGGCACACCCATATGTGTGCCCCATGGTCCCTCTGTCACAAAACCCATTGGATCTAAAGTGTAAGAGCAAAAGATGTTTGGGCCTGTGATGTCTCTTCATTTCCAGCAAACACTGGAGTGCAGCTTAAGGCTTCCTCTTAGAACAGACTGTAGGATATGGATGCAAATTTAGCATGTCTGAAATAGAGAATAAACTCAAAGCTGTACAGCACTCTCAGGATGACATGAGAGCCAAGATCCTCATCAGACCTCCCTTTTAGACCAAGACACTTGAAATGGGATATGGGAAACCTTGTCCTGACAAAACGTGCCAGGTCTATCTATGGGCTAAAGCATTACTCCCACATATAATCTGCAAGGCAGCACGGTTCCCTCCACCACAGAGTGTCCCAGCCCTGTATTGAGCATACAGAAAAACTCCATGCCCATGCAACTTTCTAATTTGTAGTGGCACTTAACACAATAATCCAAACATGCCCATAGCTATCAAAGGAACAAAAAGCCACTATCAAAGGAGCAAAACCACTATTCTAATATTTACAATTGACTGCTTGCTACAATTACATAGTGGCTGCCAGGAAGCTTTGAGAGGTGGCAAGAACAAAGCAATAGTCATAGGTCAAAATATCTGTAGGGCAGACAATGAGGGATTATTTGTTTTATACCCTTTGATGTAAAAATTTTCACTCCCTCCTTCCCATACATCATAAATGCTGTTCCTCATAGTAATCTGAATCTCCCTACAGTGTCTTCTCAGAGGTTTCCACTGCACTTCTACAAACATTTCCTCATGGTGTGTCCATTTAGATACAAAATTGGTAAAGTGGAATGTGACATACAAAGTGGACTTGTGCTTTTGACAAAGTAGAAGTAAGTCCATACCTTTTGCCCCAATTCACTCAATAAACTTCTTGTTAGCAGGCAAATCAATCTGGACTTGCCAGACTTGGGTCTGTGCAGATGTGAATCTCCAAGGTAAAACTTTTTGATTTAGCAATCTAAACTTTGGGGAATACAGAGACTAATATACACAGCACTCTCTGATTCTTGGGGCCCTTTTTGCCTAGTCTGAAATCCCTGTTTGTCTCTTACTGTCTGCATAAGAGGATGGAAATCCCTGTAGAAATAGAAAATGGGCAGAACTGGAAACAATGGATGCTGACAAGCACACTATCATTATAGGTATTTATGTGCTGAGCAGCAAATTGATAGTACCTTCATTTGTAACTTTTGCTCATCTGTTCACTATTATTAAATGAGCTCAGAAACCAGAGGAGATTTGAGAGCGACAGAGTGTAATTACACACTTTAGAAGAAGATATTTTTCATTGTGGTTTTAGAACATAACAACCTATTAAAAAAAAAAAAAAAAAAACAACAGCAGAAAGAATGTGGGTATTTCAATTCAGCTACATTGCTGTCCTTAGAGAGCAGAATCATTAAAAAAATCTGCTTTTCACTTTGGTTCTAACTAAATGTACAAACAATGCAAAGGCTACTAAAAGCTTTTCCCTTGAAATACCCAACTCTGCTAACTGTAGAATTTTGAAAATCCTGTATTTAAATACTGATTTTTTTCTTGTTGTTGATGAACAGTCTTACTATTTTTCATTTTGTTGAGTGCTTTATCTACTTACTTTCACAACATCCATCTGTCCAGGAGTTTGTATAGTAGTCGGGTGGTAGTAGTAGTAGTAGTAGTACTAGTAGTAGTAGGTGTAAATTAGCTGTGTTTTATTTGTTCTACTTGATCTAGCACCTAAAAGCTAAATATTTTACAACATTGACGAATAGGTATATTGAGGATGAGGATCAGCAGCAATAGATAAGAAGAGATGTGAGGTAAAACTAGCAATCCTATCCATATGACTGTGTGAAATTACTAGCTTCATCTTGAAGAGGTTAATGTGAGAAATTACTTCCTTTAGGAAAAACGTAGCATATTGTTATTCTTGGTCCTGTGCAGTGACGTCTTCCAATGCCAACTCATTTTTAGTTTGAAGGGTCCATGTCACATGCTGAGCCAGGTTTTACTGTTCACTGGGATCTTGTGGTTCCATGGTGCCACAGAGAGCCAGAGTCATCTGGCTATTGCTTTTGCATACAGAGATCATTCAGCTATACCTCCACACACCATGCCTGCAGCCTATCCAAAAGTGACAGGAAAATATGTGTCATTGTGCCTGAAAAAAGCACAGAAGTCCCTGGCCAAGGGAAATCTCACTTTGTGTATTTTCCATCCTTATCAAAAGTTTATTGTGTTTGTCTCAGTGTAGGATGTGTCTGCAAAAGCAATGTACTACAGAATTTGAAAAATACCAATATTTGCCTCACACTTACGAAAAAAGAAAGCAGCCTCAAGAAACATAGACTTCCTAAATTGATTCACCAGCACATGAGCATCCTGAAATGATTGTCACTTAACAAGCCTCCAGTTACCATAGTCTCTTCTCTGCAGCCTCCAGTGCCTCCATTTCATACCATGCAGCGTCGTGTTGCTAAGGCTCTGCCGTGGGCAGAAGCCTTGACATGGTACCAGTGACCACAAGAAGATGGTAACTGTTTACCTGGCAAAGATATTTAGCACCTGTCATTTGAATACTTCCTCAATTTGTGCAGTGTCTAACGAGCTAATGCAATGATTTGAATTCAAGGAGTAATCAGAACCGCATTTCAGGTAATCATTTTTTAAGCTACAAAACCTTTCTCCCCATTTCTGAAGAATACATGAAAATTTGGATATTTCCAAAGGGAAAGAACTTCTGGGAGGACTTGTGATCAGTGTGTATGGATACTTGTACACAAGTATGGTCCCATTTCAGAGTGAGGCCAAAAACACTAAGTTTTTTTGGCCTTTTCCTGGTTATTGCTAATCCACTGTAAATGGAATCGTTTGTCTTTTCCCATCTCCTCATCTTTGGAACTCCCCAACCCAATCTGATACTGGTGGCAAACTAACTTAATAAGATGGTGCATATGCATTTCTGGTAAAGTAAAACATTAAAAGCATTTATTGTGTTGAAATTTTCTATGCCCATTTTCTGCTAAGAAGCAGAGATTCAAAAGGTCAGGGCTCTTGCAGTACAGAGTTAGTGGTATATTAGTTACAGTAATTCAGCCTGAAAATTCCAGGAGAAACAAACACAATGGAATGCCCTGAATTACAGGAGGCGACCACAGCTTTAATCAGCTCTTGCGAAAAGAGAAACATGCGTTTGGTTATTGACAGTTGATAAACTCTGTTATGAGGTTTGAAGAAACAAGGAGTTCTAGGACTTTTTTCTTTAAGTAAATAAGGTTTTGTTTTCTTGCTTCTCCCCACGCAGCCTTGATTACAGAGAAGTTTTTTCCTCCTTACTATACTGATATACTTTTTAAACTGTTATGATTGTTCCTGGAATTCAGGATTTTCAGACCCTCACTGGACTGTAAAGTCTGGGATGAGTATGTCTCTAAGTGATGTCTTGAAATAAAGTTCAGGAAGCAGAAGAGATCCTGAGATGATTGATTCTGTACAATGGAACTGTACAGATTACATAAAGGTCTTAAAATCCAAGATCTGACTGAAGCCTTCAAAAGACTATTCAGTCAAGATTTCCAAGTCAGCTTAATGTGTTTGTTTTCAGGAAACATCGATTTCCACAATTCCATCACTGAGGAATTTATCACTGAATTTTTGTCTTTGTAAAATGCTCTGCTTCAAAATATAAGTCATTATTAAGAAATTAAGATAGAGGAGGAAAGGGCATACACTGTCATGGCTTTTGCCACCATTATTATCTTCAATATATTAAGCGAATGCAAAATAATCACCAAAGACAGAAGCAGTGCCTTAATGTAATATTTGAGTTTGCATAGAGCCTGAAACACAAGCTTGGAGAGGTACAAATGCCCCATTCATTTCCAGTGTTTGATTACTCCACAACTTTAAAGCTAGCATGTCGATGTTACATTAAATTGCTGATTATATCAGAGAATTTCACAAGGTCAAACAACTTCCTGTGACTGTCCAGAGTGAAATATGAGGCGTCTAAAGCAAGCAAGCCCAATTTTATTTATAGGTGAGGGGGTTTAAAATTTCGTTATTCTCAAGCCAATAGAGCGATATTTCTTCCTTTTGCAATTGAGTAGCATTTCCAAATGTTTCATCAACACTTTCTGCCTTGTCCAGAAGCATTAAAAACTCAATACCAGAAAAGTGTGTGAATGCCAGAGAATGAAACAAAGAAGAAATTCCCAAATCAAGGAACATCACAAAGCCATGAAAGGAGGAAACCAAGGCAGTTTGACCATCTTTTTTTGATATCATCCTCTGGCAATTAATTCCATAGGACAGGCTTTTAAAACTTTTTTCAATAATGTTTTATTACATTGTCTTGCAAAATGCCAGTGTATACCATCTGTCAGGTTTTCTCCTCTCTAGGCAATGCTGCCACAATTTCCTATCAAGTAATTGCCCTCACAAGCAGGTACTGGAATAATATGGGACAAAGAGTTTTCTTGTGTTCCTTTGAAAGACATTTGAGTCAGAGGTTAAAGAAATCACTGCTCCAGAGGCTCTTAAACATGTCATTGTCATAATATAGAAACTGACTTACTAACTTAGATTATTTGGAGAGTTAAGTGCTTGTGTTATTGCAAATTAAACTAATTAGTATCGTTTCCTGACAGCTGCAGTGAGCGATAGCAATTCCATGATTTTTTCTTCAGCCGCTCATGTGGGATGAGGAGAAGAGTGGAGACAGCTTTGTGATTTAATGGAATGGGATCAGTTTATCATCATAAGGGCACATCGTTCCATTCTTAGCACAACTCTGCTGTTTCCTCTACTCCCTCTCCGTTCATCAGCTATTATTGCACTATTAACTTATTACATGGAAGCCAGGGGAGACAGATGGAAGTTGCTGGGAACTTCACAAATAACCAGACAAAAAACTGCACTGGAATTTGCTTGAAGTGTTTCCTGCTTTTGGAACTGTTGCAGATTATATTCGCCATCCTTTTAACCAAGACTGTTGCTGCCAGTAGAAGATACAAGAACCCATTTCAATACCATAACTGGTTTAATTGTTATAAAGGCAGAATTGTGAACTAGTGATGATTGAAGTCCCTAGCTTGTATGAATAATTGCATAAAAAGGGAAAGTTACAGTATTTAATTGGCAGGCATTTAGCAAATCACTTGCATTTATCATGTGTGGAAAATGTGTACCAATCATGGTGGTAAAACCATTGTGCTTACTGCTGCCCAGAATTTCCATAAGATTACGTGAGGAACAATAGCAGACAGTCCCAACAAACTCTAATAAAATGTCATACAGAAAACTAAAAGTAATCTGATCAGTAAGGAAACGTCTAAGATTTCTTTAGAAGAGCCAGAATGAAATAAAACTCTTGTCCATCTCCCACTTCACAGAAGCCCACACAAATGGATAAAATTACTCTGAATTCAATTATTCTGGAATTCTAACTTTCTAGAGACCATTGGGTCGTGCTTGAACTTTTCATTAGATCGCTTTGGTCAGATTTATGGTCTACTTATATTACTAAACTGGCTCCAAAGATTTGCTCTATCTTGGAGCCGTTGGGATAGACTGTAGCTTTGTGGTTCACAGACTGGATTAATGTTTTCAGCTACTAATTAATTGCTGATCACCAGCATGGAAATTGAATTATCTATAATCATATTAAAATATGGGGTTATGTTCCTCTCCTCCGCGAATCGTTTAGCTCAGAAAGTCTTGATGGAAAGAAATGCATATTTTTGAGACAACACAATACTTAAGCAAAACACTACAAGGATTAGAGAAATAAATCTTCTTCATCGTTGCTGAGCAGAAATGTATGCATAATGCCAGCTATCTACTGTCCTAGAGTGACTGTATGGTCACTCTTAGCACAGGGTCTGAGTATCTTCCACTTTTCATCTGTTTATTTTCAGACCACTCCACAAAATAGGGAATTTTTGTGGTTTCTGGTGACTCTTTGTCAAGGGAAGAAGTAAAGAACAAGTGAGAATTCCTCAAGGCAGCACTGGAAATATGTGAGGCAAGAGGGAGTTAAAGCTGCTTCTTCCATGTGCCAGTTTTGTATCTGTAACCACATAATTTTTCATATCCATAATCAAAATGGCAATAACAAAGTCCATCAAGGGAGAAGTGGCTGTGGATCCAGTTTCCAGTTCACTGGTTTCAGGGACCTTACACCTTCTGAACCAGGAAGAATCTTCCATGACCACTTAGGAAACACCGCTTTCCCAGCATCTTAACACTACCAGTCATAATTTTTCCATTAGGATTGGTTCCCATCAGTTATTATTATGTTTATCTTTTGTTTTACCAGTGTAAAGAGCTACAGTAAAGCTGTGCCATTCTAGCTGCTCTGCATCACTGAAAAGGAAAGATACTGTTCATCCTGCACCCTCCAGGCTTCTTTCTGCCATTGCTCTTGACCACACGTTTTCTTTCTTGGCCAAGGACCCTTTGGTGAATTCCTTGGTGAGCTAATTCACCTTGCTGATGTGGCACAAAACTATTTCCCTCTTTTTTTTTCCCTTTCAAAAATGCATTCCCAACTGTTCTCACACAATCCAATCCTTCACTTGAGATGCTATGTTCATTGCCATGAGATCTGATGGCTTGCATTCCCACAAAAAAGTTGAATTCACCTTTGCAGGAAATTCCCTTTGAAAGACAAGAAGCTTGTGCTCTTACACCAGATCTTAATAGATGATACCACTAAAACTTTATTGAGCAACAGAAACCTTTTTGTCACCTCAATGATAGGCTGATTTAAAATATCAGTTATTTTCAAACGAAGATCTTAAAAAAAAAAAAGCAGTAATAGGGAATTCTTCCAAGATGGTGGAGTTCTTCTCTCTGCATAAATTGCCACAGGCTAGCTTGAAAAATGCCTCTTCCTTTCCTTCATGAATTAAGGGATTGGTTCAATTAAAGCAAAAGAATTTTTGATAAAACAACTACACCTACATGGAAGCCTTCAGAATGAATTCAAAAATGAAAGGACCTCAAAATATTCCTTAGTACTGCCCTGATGTTATTTCATAATCTCTGTTGCATTATAAAAGTCGTTTGGTCAAAAGCACAAGAAAGTTTAAAGTGGATAAAAAGGAGCTATTGTTACTAGGTATCGGATTATCTCTTTTTCTGACTTAAAATAATAATTTTAAATACGTGCACTTTTCAGGTACACCAGATAGGAGATGTTACACACTTTCAAATTTGTAATTGTTTAACTGAGTGGTCCAGCTATGAACAGTCTAGAAATAATCAGCACATTCTAGACTTAATGATTTTAACTGAATATTTGTGGTCTTTAGACAACTCTTAAGAAAAACAGTATGTCTCAAAAAGAAGAGATATAAAACATGCAGTGTTAAAATGCATTGTATATTGTCATCTAGTAAAGCTGTTTCTTTGTGAGGTCCTTGCCCAATTTGTCAGCCAGGACACAAACCAGGAACACACTCAGCCTTGGACCAACCAGAGCTTTAATACTAGAGATGAATGAACCTCCAAGTTTGTGATTTTGGGAAATTCTTATGATTCATATTCATTGCTGACCCGGCTACATGGCAGTGGGATTTCCTTTTCTTGTGTTTTAAAAGATGTGCACTGCGGGTTTTTTTCTCTGTAAAACCACAATTAAATATCTATAGCAAAATTTTTCTCAGTTAGAGACACCATGAAAGCAGAGATGAGAATACCTTACATCCTCTAGAACAATATCCATTAGGCAAAAAGTAGAATCAAAGGTATATGATAACAAACCAGTTTTACAATCAGCCATGTAGAAGAAGGTCTGAATTCTGAGTTTGCCTTCATTGTTTCCAGCAACAGGACTCTACTTTAACTTCCCTGTCATCAAACTTTACCCAAGGCCAAGTGACACATCCCTGCAGAAATTAAGGCACAGTCACTAACAGGGACTTTGCCCCACAAACTCCTCATGACTGAAACAGTGACAGCAGCTGTGAAGTTTCACCAAATGCTCCTGCTGTAGGCAAAGCCTACCCAACTCTGCTTTCTGTTTCTGTCTCCTCACAGGTCCTGAGGACTGTGCCTCTGTGTCCAGTTTGGTTTAGAAATCAACTAACTTGTTCATAGTTTGCTACTTGGGCCAATCAAGACGTTTTTTAGTGAGCAGTAAACACACCTCAGTGTTTCCAGACAGCAGATAGGAAGTTAACATCAAAATCAGCTGTCTTTTGCTCACAGAAATTCAATATAATGCTTTTTAAATGTATGTCAAGAGCAAAAGTAGTCTGATTTTAATTTAAATTCAAATATTAAAAATACATTTTTATGAACAATTGGCTCATATAATTCTAGATGTCTTAAATTATTATGAGCTTTACGAAGTAATATTTCAACATGGTACATCATGGAAAAACACTCACTGAGGGTCTCTAGCATTCAAAACTGACTAGTCATTTTGAGTATCTGATACATCTGAAAGGAGACTGATTGTATTCTCTCTTAGTTTCTATCATCAGAGAGGCAAACTTGCTTAAGACGTCTTTTGCAATCTGATTTCCAAAAGTTCTTGAAGATTAGTGAATTGATATTCTAGATAGAGACAGGAACTAAAAACATACAAAAATTACTTTGAGCTTCCATGACAATTTAGACAGAGCAATCCTTCACAGGATCTTTGAGGGGGATAATCTCAAGACTGTAGGCTCAAAATTCTTGAAGAAGTGAGATCTGGTGAACATGTTTCTTTACAGACTGGAAGAAATAAACAGAGTTGGGTTTCTTTACCAGAAGCACATTGCCATTTCTGTATTATAAATTAAAATTAAAAAGTCAGCTATTGACTTCTTAGGTTACAAGGGTTACCACAATAACAAAACAAAGCTCACACTGCTGAACTATTCCAGGGGTTATGGCCAGTCCTGTCTGGAACAATAGCCACAGCAGAACCCACACAGTGCAGCAAGGATGTGCTACTTAAAAAAATAAAGCTTTGCAGAACTCGTCGTGTTTCAGCGGCAGACATTCCTGAGACATATAGTTCCCTGATCACAAGTATGGTCTATTACTCAATTAACACATCTTTAAACTGAGAAGACGGGCTCTTGGCAAGAGGCACTTGGATTGTGTAGTTAAACAGATAAAATAGTTGCTTGCCTCCTTATAGAAAAGTTCTCAGCAGTGGGAGTGTGCACTCCTCCCAGCTGACAGCATCTCTCCTGAAATGCTGGTTTCTGTCTACAACAACACTAATAGAATACTTATTTAAAAAAGCAAGTCTCACAAACTTTAGAAAAAGGGCAGAAAACAAGCAAAGTGCTGTGTATTTGCATTCATATTGAGATCTTTGGGTATTTAGAATGCTATAACTTTTTTTTCGAAATATCATCTGTTGCATTCTTAAATACAGTCGACCTTGTCCAGAGACTTGGGCAGAAACGAGCAAGCACATGGTACATCGCACACAAATTTATACTTTTAATTTTGTGCAGAAGTACAAGTTTTCATGCAATTAAAAAGAATATTTACTATACTTCCACGTGTATCTGTACCTCAAATAGTCTGTGCAAAGTCAGAGGATAGATGGGAGTCTGATGGAACTATCCCTATATATGGTGGACCCACGACCACTGAGAATACAGTGCATTGTTCTGGGAAAGAGAGAAGATCAAGAAATGCATCTTCTTTTAGCATCAAGATCTGCTTGCATTGTTTAAAAGTGCCTACATTCCTAAATACCAGATATACGAAAGGCAGGAATTTTGAGTTGATACTGATGCAGTGATCAACACAGATACATTCACAGGATAGTCCTCCTCTCCACATTTTGGACTTCTGGAAAGGGATCGCCACCATGAAAACTAGGAAGGCCTTCATTACCGATGGGATACACACAAGGAATAACATTTACATACGTATAATTTTAACATGTCTGTGTTTCAGGCTCACTTCTCATGAAGTGCTCTCTTCAACTGTCCCTGTTTCAATCATGAGTATCCTGAGCCACAGGAGTTTATGTTTGGAATGTGCCCTTTGGCTGTCACACCACTTACTGCCTTGGGTAATGAGCTCCACTTTTATCTTTTCATTCCAGGTGGATTTTCCAAAGCAAGGCATAGTAGATCAAGGCAAAGTTTTATATGGAAAGTGGATGAAGTGAATTTAGTGTTCCAGTTTTGTGGTGCCCAATCTGAAATAGTTTCTTCTGATTAGGCATAAATGTTGTGATATTCAGAATCACACCAGATGCATCACACTGTGAACCCATCTATTTCAGTTAGCTAAAATCCAACTTGGTCAAAACAAGAAAATTATTTCGAATATTCCAAAATTAAAGAGCAGTGTTCATACTGGCATACCAAGCTGAAGAATCAGTCATAGAAGTCAACCTGTGACAGAATAGTAGGAAAATCCCAACATGACTATATCCAGACATCTTAAACACAGGTTTGGCTGGCAGTCTGGAAAATACTAGGTTTAAATGCCAGTATTTACACTTGATAGTACACTAAATGCATAAATCCTTTAACATGATACTTTGCTTGAGTCAGAATTCTATGCCTATAAAGCTATTAACACTAAACCACAAATGTCCCAGCAGTTTAAGAGATGGAAACTGAGTTACTGTTGTGTTATTGGGGTTTTATGGAAGCAGGTACATTACAGAAAACTATTGGAAAAGAATTAATTTTTAAAATACTGTTTTGTTAATGATGTATCATCCAGATATAAAAATTATTTATCATTTGCTTTTAAAGCACTTTGGTTATTGTGCATGTGGCTGTTGATGATTTTTATGATGAAATAAAGACTTGTTCTCAACACAGAGTAATAGGAAACGTTCAAATATGGAAAATATTTTTTTGTGTTTCTTGAAGAATCAGTTTTCTCAGGATTTTCACTTCTGTTTTTTAGGGGAAACCAAAGTATCCAATTTGTCTTTTTATTTATTTCATTTTTTCCCCTGAAAAGGTTTTGACATTCTGTACTCACTTGTACTCACAGAAAAACAAGGATTCATTTTCCTTAAACCCACATCTCTTTGGTAAAAAAAATAGACATTTAAGAGAAACTGAAAATTCTTGTTAAGAAAAAATAGACCATGCTAGGTTTACGAAAATTTTGGCAGGAAACTGTCGGCCAATTCTACTCCTAAAAGCTTATTGATCCTTTATTTGTGAAGAATTTGCTGTCTGAGAGCTGCCAGCAATTTGTAGTGTGCTTCCTTGTATAAAGAGTATCTCAGCACACTTCAGTAGTAATTTCTGCCTCAAGCTGAGTGTTTCAGCAGTGAGAGATTGTTTTGATGCTTCTGGTATGTTTTTCCTCTTTGCATCCCAAGAGTAGTGGACAAGAGGTGCACTGGAATAAACAGATAAGCCTATTTACCTGGTGAAACGATGATGGCTCTTAACAAGAGCAGAATTCAAATTCCTCTTTAGAAAGAAAGTGAATTCTTTTCCAACAAAAGACAGTGACACATCCTTGTTGAACTGATTGCTGCATCTGACACATCAGTTCATGTAACAAAGAAAAGGCCATTGTATTAGTTTTAGCAAACACCTTTTGAGTACAGAGCCTGATATTTGGCTCCAGCCTCAGACATTGGAGAGCTTTGTTCCTCTCTCCTGCACCATGACTCCATGGGCAATGCACATGGGACAGTGGGTTTCAGTCACCTGCACTAATTGTGCTCTGCCCAAGAGAACACACCTTAGAAGAGGCTGTGCCTCTGCACTCACCCCTGAGGAAACAAAATCCTGACTACACAAAAACATGAGGCGAGAGTCAACTTATTAATGTGCCTCTTGGTGTGTGTGACTTATAGCGTGTGCTGGTGCATCTCCATGGAGGGGGGCAGAGGGTAAATCAGTTCCACTGCAGATGGATTACAGCAACTAATGGCATATTCAAGCAGGCCCTCATTTTCCTCAGTGAACATGCAATAGGACAGGCTCTGGCAAATAATCTGTGGAAAAACATCCTTTTCCCCAGAGCATTTTGTCATGTTACTCAGGTTCTACTCCCAAATTTAGATAATTATTTTCTCTTTTCCATACCTCATTTTCATACTCAAATCACTTACTTCACTCTAGTGCTGAATCAGTGCTGTTTTGCTTCCTTTGCAAGAAACATGGAACCGAAAAAGCAAGATTCTTATTGTTGCCAACAGATTCCACCTTCCCTCAGAGCAAGGAGAGTGTCCATGCAAATGAAAACAAGCTTACTGCATGAGGGGCATGTGGTATAGAAAAAAAAATTGCCAGTCTATTATTTTTGTATGTTTCCACTACACCATGACTCTGTGCCAAACTGAGTCTCTTTCTCTGTAAAACCAAATTAAAGTATCTTTGCTGGATGGCATGATTTCTTGGTGGTTTTTATAGGCAGCCACAGGAAAATTAAGTTATGTGAATTTTAGTCAGAAAGTCTTGTTTCAGGTTCAACAAAACTGGGAAGTGATTAATCCTCTTCTAAAATATTCCAGATGAGACCTGACGCATAAAAAACCCCAGTTCCAAAGTGGTTACTCTCCAGCAGGACTGGTTACTCTCCTTGTCTAATGGCTGAAACTGTACATGCAGCAGTGAATAAAGCAGCTAGATTTTTTAGTTCCAATAGAAAATGTTAATAAAAGGTTTCACCTTACGTGTTTCCTAAAGATATGACAGCAGCAGACACTGAAATCATCGTATTTTACTGAACTTTACAGTGAGTTTAAGCAGTAATGAAACACCCAGAACCATTCCTAGAAGCCAGGGCTACACAAAGTAACCATGAGGAACACAGGCCATGAATCCAGAGAATCCTGTTCTTGAGCACTATTATCATATAACCTTTTTGAAGACCTCCTTTCATGCCCAGCATTAGGGATTACCTTTAGCCTTGTTGGAAGAATGCCGTGTGTACCTGCCATTGTCTCTGACTGCAAAGATCAAAGTAAATCGTCATGCAGGTCAACAGAGGAGCAGGAGGGAGGGGTCGTGGCTACACAGAGTGCCCACTGTGCCTCCCTTGAGCTACCTTGCCACCAGCCTGCATTCCCGAGCTTCCCCTGCTGCACAGCACCAGGGGTATATTTGCAGCTCACAAGGCCATATTTCTGGTCCTCACAGCTAACTTGCTATAGCTACACAACACTGCGTTGTGTCACGTAGACATAACTCACGTTTCTGGAAATGCAACCTCAGTCCTAGATGGAGTTATGATGATTACATTTCATCGATCACGCTGCTCACAACAATCTAATTATGAAGAAGAAACCTAACAAGGCTCCAAAAATCACATACTGAAACACACCTCAGAGATACCGTTGTAATCCTTGTTCACAGTCAGCTACCATTGCTTCAGCACTGTGCATTAGCATGCTTTCGTGCGTGATCCAGTCACTACTCATCAGTAAGAAAGTTCAGCCAGGCCAGTCAGGCAAAATGGAATTAGAAAGCAGACTGCCATCTGTATGCTGAAAATATTCCTCACCTTTCCAAAGGTCTCATAATACGCATTCTGAAGGAAAGAACAGATCTTCTGGAAAGATCTTATTGAACGAAATCCTTGGCATCTTCATTTTCATATGTGTGTAGAATATATTGTTTTGTAATCTGAATCTGTTAAAAATGCATAATTGAAACAAATCTCTCATTTTTTTCCAAAGGAAGGAAGGACGAAAGAAAACACTAATACTTTGCTTTCAAAGTTTTGACATTGACTTGGCATTCTGCTGTACTTAATGATAGCTCTACAAAGAAACAAGTTACTGTCTTATGTGGGAAAGCATATTTGTGGCTGAGAAAGTGCTGCAAAAATTGCAGAGAGCTTTGATAATTTTATACCACATTTTCACCCCTGTTTTTACAGCCAATTCATTTAGTCAAAAGTCATGTTTTCTGCTGCTTATTTTTCATTTCATATCTCCCGATTTAATGTTTTAGTTCTGGGCTGAATATCATTTTGTGTGATGAAAGGTACCAAGACACAACTAAGGCTGTAACACTTTGTGAAATTTAATTCCTTCAGCTCATTCCATGTAAGGGTTCTTGAATCAAAATACAGGTTACGTTGCATTGCTTTTATATTCTCAGCTCTCCTAACCCCATCAGGCCTCTTTCACTATGGAAATGCCTTTATCACAGCCACATTTTCTGAAAAATCAGTTTTGCACCAGCACATCAAAGTTTCCTTGGCATCCAAAACAGGGTGTCTGGCTGAAGTTCAGACACAGTTTGTTCCATGGTGTTTCATTCCACTTCACTGCAGACTTTTTCCTAGCAAGAGTTAATGAAAAGACAAGATTTCAGCTCTTGCATTTTGGGAAGAAAGACCCCGAGTGATTTTGCATCTGATTCAAATCTCTGCATTTTCTCGGAATTTTTTCTCTTGATTTCAGACAGTTTCCTGAGTTCTCAATCTATTTCTAGAAAAAGCCAATAGATTATTTTGTCCTCCAGCATTACTTCAGCATTTAAGACTTCTTGATAGAAAACAGATAGTAAAGGCCAACCCTTAAATCACACAAACCTTTTGAGAGGAACAGCTAAAAGTTGGTCATAAGTTTCTTGATTTTTGTTGTGTTTCAAATGCCATTGCATTGCTGTTACAGCTGTTGTGTTTCCTATCAGAATGACTTTAGTTTTAAACAGATTATGGTTTAATTCATATTTCTTAGGATTCCCTGTTTCTCCAAATTTCCTCAGAACATGCAAAATGAAAGTTTTACAACTTAGCTCAAGAGATAATGGTTCTCCACTCTCTAACAAGGGCTTCTTGTCTCCACTGTGTTAGCTGCTAAAGCTAAATAAATATTCAAAAAAACGCCAAGCAAAACATTTAAAGGGCTCTTTCTTTTTTTCCTCTTAGATTATATGTAATTATTTTATTCATTTTACAATTATAGCCTTGCCTTCAGGCTGGGTAAGACTTTTTTTTCAATATAAGGAACAAAACCACAACTTTTTGCTTTCTTTACTTTAAAATCTTGCCTTTTCACAGGCCAAGCCTTATGTAAAGGAGAATATTGCTTGGACTATGGGGATGGGGAAACAGGACCTTGCTCTGTGTTCTGTAGCGACCAGTTTAAAGTCAGCTGTTAAAGTTTTTGGCTCAACCCCTAACTATATTTCTTGCCTCAGTTTAGTAGATTCTGACAAGAGAAATCCAGCTGAAAGAGTCCATCATAACCGTTCAGTTGTGTATTCCTCTTCCTGTGCTAGTGTGAAAGGCATGACTCCCTGTCCAGCAAGGGGAACCACAAGCTTAGTGCTGAGCACTGCTGCTGTTCAAGTGACCTTGTCTTTTTTGGATAACAATAATCGGATCCCTCATCCTCTTTCTTTATCATCAGGAGTTGCTACTGAGGTCCAGACTTTCAAACATAAAGAGCTGATGAAGGGATTCCCTTTCCCTCATGGGGTTAAACCTGCATCAGGTCTGTGCAGTCTCCAAACTAACTGCTGGTGCATCTTCAAGTAACCTGTCAGGCAGGAAAGAGCTCCACATACATGCTTGCATAAGCAGAGCCCACATCATCTTGCATTCACTCTTCACGTCTCCAGGAGATTACATCCAGAAGCTGGGCTTGTGATATGACACATTTTAAAGCAGAATCATTGAGGTATGATCCCCAATGTGATTAGCACAGCCCAGCCTTAGTTGGGATAGATTATTCCTATTATCCTTGGAACACAAGTTTTACATCTGATTTCAATGAAATGCAAGACTTCATTGTTTCCAGTCAGCTAATGAAACAGTCGAACCTTCTCCTGACTTGCTGTAATTATACCAAAGGCTGTGCATTATCATGAACAATGCCAACCTCTTTACGAGATGTAAAGTTAATCCTCCAGTACTTGTGTATTGATATGTTTGGAAATGTAAACTGAGGAGTGAAAAGAAATCAGTGCTAGCCTGGTGAAATGTGAACATACCTGGCACAGAAGCTTTCACACAATATGCTGTGGCAGCCTCTTGGTTACATGTAACTTTATGTTAACAGGAAAAGTCACTTTAAAATATATTTTGTTCATGAAAGCCTCAAGCACATACACAAGTTAATCACATTTTAGAAGATCATGTTAAAGTACTTGTAAAAAACCAGAAGTGCATTATGAGGAAAAAAATTCCAGGTGGAGACATTACCAAGGAATTTCTTGCTTTCGACAGCTTTTTAAAAGACTTTGGTGAGATGCTGTACTTTCAAAACTAAAAGCTATTTCCATTGGGTGGCTTGTTTGCTGGCTTCTGTAAAACAGCTTGGTGGTCCTGGGACAGCTCTTACTGGATTAATGTTCTTCACACAAAAGCCACTACTCTAATTGGCATTAACTATAATTGGCATTAACTGTTCCCTGCTTCAGTAGGCTCATCTGAGAAACCGAAAATCAAATCCACAATGTAGATTGAATTGCCCTTAATGTCCCCTCCACACAAGGGTTAAGGGCATAAGGAAATGCTTTTGTTTGTTGAGGCAGGCAGAGAACTGCATGTTCTTCACCTGTCCAGTCTGCAGAGAGATTAAAGGTCTACTGAGTGATTAATCAAAAGACAGAGCACCAAGAGACCCTCTTTGGAAAAATGGGGCATTTTAGTGGCAAGCATCAGGAAACCTCTCTCTGCCACGGAGCTGCAAGGTGGTCTTTGTCATATCAATCTCTGTGCCTTCTGGCATACCTACACCTTTTTTAAAATATCATCTCTCTGGCACAGTATCCACAGACGGAAAGGGCTGTTTAAATATCAGCAAACCCTAGTACATGGTTTCTCAAAATTTAGAAGTCTTATAACCCTTGGCACAGGGCTGTGGGAATAGCAAGCATCATCCTGTGTAAAGTTACCCTGTTCCTGGTTGCAAGGCAATAAAAATTTGAAAAGGTTCACTCTTTGTCTCTCTTTTCCCATTTCGTTTTTTTTGTTTGTTTGTTTTGTTTTTTTTTTTTAATTTGCTTGTGAGCAAAAGTATCTGTGCAGGTCTTTTCCATATATTTAAAGACCCCCCCATCAAGGGTCCACAGATCAAATGCTGATAAGCATAAGCACAGGCCTTCAATAAACCCCTCACTGACAGAAGGGGCAGGAGTGAATGAGGCTGAGCTCGGTGCATCCCGGCCAAAGACTGCAGCCACGTCTTTTGTAGCTGCACTGGTGGCTGATAGCCACTGCTACCAATGGCTTGCTTCATACAGTAAGAAAATTCTAACTGTGGAAAGTATTTTAAAACCACAGCCACTTTCTCCTTCTTGCTAAGTTGAGTTAGGGAGGAACCACACAGGTTCTGTGGCACCAAGGAAGCAAGACAAAACCATTCTGCCAAAAAACGTGACCTCCATATTAGCCCAAGTCCACTGATTGCACATAGGCCCAAGGCCATAAAATGTTGACCCTGGATTTTGGAGAGTTTCCAGTGAGAACAAACAGCCTGTACTCTCAGTTCTTTTTCCACCCAGATAAACAGTTCTATACTAGTATTTAGTATGATTTTAACCACAGCCTCATAACTATATCCTTTCCTTTAAAAAACCCTACGTTTTTCAACAACAGCACAGTTAAGAACTACTCCTCCAAATGAGTTAAGAGCATTAACAGATGGAAAATCCAAATGCTGTTACAAAAGATAGAGGCAAGGTTCATTCATCCTTGCATCAGAAATTAGAATATATGGCTTTTTTCAGCCTTCTTATGCCTTCATACCTAATATTATTTGAAAAATACCTGTAAATGCCATATGAACAGATGTCCATCTTGCCTGCCCTGTATTTTCACAAAGACAAACGTACATACTAACTCCCCAGCCACTAAGCCTAACTACTAATTTCAAGTGCAAGCAAAGCAGCTGTTGTCAACTATTCATTTGTATGGCCATGTCACCAAGGATCTCAAAGTATGAGATCACTGTTCTGTTAGATTTTGAACTGGCACAGAAGAAAACTATAACCTGCTTCAAGAAATATCAAGGATGTAGCCATGCACTTTTAAAACTTCACAACCTCCCAGGCTCACAACAAAAAATCAATTACTGATAAACTAACAGTAATAACCAGTACTTCAGGCAGAAACCATAAAGTTCCATAGATGTAACTTTGTGGCTATTTTTTAAGGTCAGCTAACCAACTCCTATTTAAATCAAAATCACCAGCACAACACTATATGCTGAGCTGGATACCCTTTCACTCCTCCCAGCTGTCTCCTGCTGTGTCATCCCATTTGGAAATAAGGGAAGTTAGTCTGGAATAGATCACGACCCTCTACTGTTAGTGTTTGGGGGTAAAATAGATAATTATGAAGGAATTAGCTTCATAATATTACAGGGATCAAAGGACTACAGACAGAAGGAAACTTGTAAATATTGTTGATTTATCAGCACTTAGGACTGCCCTCCTCACCATTAAGTTCATAAATCCCCTTCCCCATAATAGAGGACCTTATGTTTCTGTAAAATAGTTAAAGTACTGCAGTCACTTTTGTCTTATATTGAATATATTTATACTCATTTCTCTCTCTCCACAAATGTGGTGGAAGTATTTTTATTCAATTTTTCCACAGTCACATTTGTGCTGAGGTCTGCTGCTATGAAGAACACGAAATTTTCAAAGTAGAATTCTCTCGATCTTTGAAGTCTTTAAAAAACATCCCCAAACAAATAACTAGCTTATGACTTAGTCTTTCTTAAACCATAATTATCTTCCTTTTGATCCTCTGACCTGTTTTACGATACTTGTTTAGTTGGTTTTGGGGTTTTTTGATAAATACATTGTAGAAATAAAAACACAGATTTATAATAAAATATATACTAATACATTTAGTTCATAAAAGTAGTACAAAAATGGCAAGCTTCTCATGACACCCTGCAGACACTGGTCTACATAATTATGGGTATTTAGATGGAGCTTTCTGTGGCAGCAAAACAAAAGCTGCAATCTCACTGTTGCTACACAGTTTCTAACACACAAGACACCATAAATAATAATGGCTGATACTCCTTGTCAGCAGTGGCAGATGAGTTTCTGCTTTTGACTTCTAGTCCTCATGTGGCTGTGAAGTTCAGCCTTTACAAGCGTTATCTTTCTACAGAGGAAACAAAGCAACAGAAGATTACTGTTCCTTTGGGGTTCACTTTTCTCTAGCCAGCTTGATATAGGCCACTTTAAGTTTAATTAAAACATCTCAAATGATCTCCTGAAACTTTTTAGTATAAACTGAATTAAAAGATCTTAAGAAACCTTGCACCAGAAAACCGGTAAATTAATGAGTGGAAGAAGAATAGCACTTCTGTATGAAGAAATTATTCCAGTTGCATTATCTGGTAGCTTTAAGGGCTGCAGGCAGTAAAGTTTTCTCTTTGACTGCATCTCTCAAAAGCCTGATCATTGCTTGTTCAAAGTTCTCTTTCTTGATTGATTAGTCCTGCTCCCTGGTAAGGAGTGACAGAACAGGTGAGGTTGGAAGGCACCTCAGGATGGTGAGGTTTATCACCTAGTCCAACACTGCTTCTCAAAGCAGGTCATCTAGGATCTTTTCCTGAGACAGGAATACTGCCTTTTTTTCTGCCACTAGAATAAACTCCAGGATTCCAACAAGAAAACAAGAAAGACTTTGTAAGGCTTAACCTTAACCTAAGCTCTCTTTATGAATCTGTGAGTTGAGGAAGTGACTGTCCTCTTCCACTCATTCTGCTGCAGGTCAATACATTGATGTCCACTCCAAACACAGTGAGCACTACTGATAATACAAACTGTGTCAAAGCTGTTAGCAAGAAATCAATAAACCTCCTTATGCTTAAGGCCATGAGAGACACAGAAGTCAAGTGGATAAAGCTGAGCACTCAGAAGCCTGTTGATTAACATTCTGTTCCCAGTTCATATCAAGTTACTCTAAAAAAATACGCTGCACTGTAGAGTGTTTTGAGATCCTGTGAATAAAATGGTCTTCAGTCCCATTCAGACACACAGGAATTCACAGCAGGTCATGAAGTGCTGTTAAAACTACTTGCACCCCTGAAATCATGATGCATGTGCCAATTTTTTAAACTGTGCTTATTATCAGATTATACAAAATTACATGCAGAGAAAATTATACTTCATTAGTTAATTCAGCATACATGATGCCAAACTGCTCAGGAAGAATAATTCCTAAAGAATGCCACGGTTGTTATAATCCAAAAAGCCAATCCAGCCTATCTTCAGCAAGAATCAGAATAAACCTAGAAAAGTTCTGTTTTCATGAATATGGATACTTTTTACATCCAATTTATTTGCTCATATCTTATTTATTAGGCTGTTTAACCAAAGATGCATTATAATGTCAAAGTACCAAAACTTAATGGTCCCTAAGAGAACTACAACTGACTGGTGATACCCTCGTGCAGCATCTGCTGATAGATGATCTACTTGAAAAGAAATGCTGTAGCCAAAAATCCAATACCAACAACTATAAACACAGAAGTTACCATATAACAAGGCAAACACTTCAGGAAATTAACAACAAGAGGAGACGCTTATAATGGTTATAACTAACTCTTCATCAAACAATACTGGCTTTCTAAAACAATTTGTAAGGAACCTCTATTCCTCACACCTTCATTAAACTAGACTCTATACAGCTAAACTGTGTGCTAAGCAAGCAGTTGTGGGAAGGGTCTGGTTAGGTCAAAGTAGGCTAGCTAGACTTTTTTTTCTAGTTTTTAATTATTTCCTTGAATACTAAAGAAAGCACAGCAGCTGCTCTTGAAAGAAAGATGCAGAGGCCTTTTTTCCGTAAGTGGATTTTCAAGAGACAGAGAAGTTTGACTTTTTTTTTAGGACAAAAAAATGAAGAAATTGATTTTAGAATTCAAGTCAGCAGCCTACAGAAATATATAGTGCTAGGTACTGCACAGTAAATTGATTACATTTCATAAGCTGGAAAGTGCTTCCATGTTAATTTCTCCTGCTTAGTTGTGAACAGGAGAAATGGAAAGCTACTTCCAAATTTCCTCTAACCTACCACTTATTCTAAACATGCTTATGCACTGTCTTAGAATGGAGCTTACAAAACAGTTTTGAAAATTATTAACTTTCTGCATCCTAAAAAATATAGCTGAGTGACAAGCAGGCAATTTTCCAAAGACCCTACTTTAACTGAGAATGGTAAAATTTAAAAAATAGAATAATAAGGGTTCCCTCAGTGTTTCTTCTGACAGGCACATCCAAATTGTGATACCAATATAACCTTTATGCTGAGAGAGAACAGGATGTCATAATATTGCATGTTTTTCAACAAAGCAGAGAATTAAATCTTCCTCTATCCTATGTGTAACATTCAAACATAAATAAATATGCCAGCTGTAAAAGAGTACATGGGACAAGTTTGCAGGGTTCTCTGACTGATAAGGAACTCACCTCAGTTGAAATTAAAGCAGATGATCCTTTTTTCACTATTTTGTATAGATTCATTTACACAGTACTAGCCTTCACTATATCATTTGCTATATATACTAGCAATGATATAATGCATTACCCCATGATAAAATTTTTGAAAATAGAAGAAAATTTTATTTGTAAAAAGAATAATCCACAAAGCTATGAAAAAACATCTGATAGCCTGCTTGCTCCTTTGCTTTATAACATTATTTTTTTCTCAGTAGGGATAATTTTCAGTGTCAAATGATGAATAGCCTTGTTGGATAATGACAGCTGCCTTTATAGCAGCTATTTGTATTATCGTAAACTTTAAAAAGCTCAAACTAGTTATTAGGTTTAGCCAAGAAACAGTAATGTTCTTTTAATAGGTAACTTCATCAGGTTAGGAGAGTCTGTTGTGATTACATCATCTCCAGGGTTTATCACCCTAGTTCCTCATGCTTAAAAGTGTTTTGATACCCACACTTAACAAATAGTCATTATAGCTCATCAAAAAGTTCAATTGGGAGGTGGCTACAATAGGTCAGGATAAGGCCTAGGGATCTTAACTAATTGTTTAAAACTGGACAGAAATGGAGTCGTTTAATTAAAAGTTTGAATGAGGAATTTCAGGTGACTCAGGTCTGCTCCTGAAATAAAGTTCATATTGGCACAGTGCATACCCTTTCTTCAAGATGATGGATTTGCAGCATATTTTCCTGGGACTGCAGCACAGAAGAAACACGGTAGGAATGCAATGACTGGACTAAAAAGAAGCCATTACTATTACTATCTTCTAAGCAAGTGAGTTTATTGTACTTTAATACTGACACAAAAAGTGTGTTTGAATATTTTGTATTTCTGTAATTGATTACTGACAATGTGTAATTGAATTCTGTAGTTGCAAAGGGTTGCTGTGAATTACTGCTTAAAAAAACCAGCACAGTGTGTGAAGCAAAAGATGGAACAACAACATTGCAACCACAAGGAAATCACATTTTGAAAGCCAACTCATACAGACCCTCACTACTGTGAGGATGTTCCTTACAACAGTTAGTACAATGCCCAATGCCAAGCAGTCACAGGATTAAGTTAGGCATAATCGATGGAAGGACCAATGATGAAGGACAATAAAAATGAGTGCAAAAAAGTGCTGAAAATTGGCATGTCACTCATAAAATCCCACTCTTGCAAAAGCTTCTCTTAGCCTAGGCAATTTGCTCCACTTCAAAGGTAGAGAAAAAAAACCCACTTGTGGCAATCATAACACCATTCAGAAACATCAAGTATTTCTGAGTGAGTTAGGCTGCCAAGTGTTATCCCAGCATTATGTGGGAAGAGGAACAAATTACATATCTTACCAGATCTTCTCAAAGCAAGGTAAACCAAAGGCTGTCACAAGAAGACCTCCTTAGAGCTTTTGATTGAGTGCTGTTGTAGAATCAGAAGAATTCAGGCCTAATAGAACAGCAAGTAGGATGCTAAAAGCACAGAGGTGATTTTTACTCAAGCAGCGTAAAGAAGAAGGGAAGAAATAGAAATGAGGTGTGCACTTTCCTGAAACCTTAAATGGACTAGTGCAGTAGCAGTCTAAACCAATGGAGTAAATTCTGAGCCAGGAAATACCTTGAGTAGCCTACCTAACAGAAATCTGCTGTTAACTACTTCTTTTTGTTTAAAGCAAGCAGTGACACATTAAGAGATTTCAATTACAGCACAACGAATGCTTCAGACAGTGGTTGCAGGTTCATCCATTACCACCCTCCTGCACTGTCTTTTGTTGCATACAATCAGGAAGGTGGTCCCATAAAGACAATTTAAAATCTAATTCATGGTTTAAACTATACTGCTTTCTGATAATATTTTTTTCCATCTCCTTTCTCATAGTACCTTTAAAAGATTTGTAGACTTGTCTCCCCAACACACTTAATTGTTGCCTAGAAAGTTTATTACATAGTTGTTAACTTTCAATGTTTCTAGTAGTCAGTTGGAATTTAATTATAGCAACTATCCAAATAAATCTGATTCTGTAGATTAGGTAACAGCTACTCTTAAGTAAATAACATTTGAATATCCTCCCCCTTTCTCTGTCATACATAAGCATTCCTAGTTATTTCCTAGCTGTTTGGTCTCACTAGATACTGCTCTAGCAGCCATTTGTTTTATTAGAACCCTAGGATCATTTGGGTTGGAAAGGACTTCAGGAGGTCTCTAGTCCAACCTCCTGCTCAAAGCAGGCCTAGATATGATGAAATCAGATCTAGCTGGGATAGATTCACAATCATCCATTTTTTAGATCATGATGCCTGGAGCCTTGACGTGGGGCAGGAACAGGGTGATTAATGGCTGATGGCAGTGAGCATTGTGCCTTTAAGCAGAGTGGGTGTTCTAATTCCGACCAGCATGGACTAAGGAAGCTGGTGTTATAGAATGATCATTTGGGGTTAACGTATGATATTTGGAACATCTGAAACCTGTTATTTTTCCTAGCTGAGGTTTATCCTGAAGCTTCATAAACTTTCCATTTTAAATTACAGAGCTTCCTTTTTTAACTATAATAAACTTTTATCTTAAAATGGTGTGTGCCTTTTAATCATTCCAAAGTATTTACTTTAATTAGGTTTTAAAAACCCTGCAGAAGACAGCACTGTTCTTAATTTTGGCTGTGAGAGTTTGCTCTGCATTCAGCTAGCAGCAGTTCCTAATACCCCTGCTGAACTTCAGCCAAACAGAGCATTTGAGGCAAAGCAAGATGGCATGATTTCAAAAAAGAATACTTGTTTTCATGAAAACACTGGTCCAGTTTCATGGCATTAGCTATTATCCACTGGTTTAGTAGAAGAAAAGAGTTTTCATCTTTCTTTCTCTATAGACGTGCAGCATGTGGCATTTTTAAGAGTGTCAATGTTTTCCTTGGTTTTCGCATGCATCATTAAAGATTTGAAGTTCAGAAATCCTGAGCATCCCCAACCTAGCAAAAACCCCTGGGAGCTGCAAACACTGAAACAAATTTGGTTCAAATGATATGTCTAACCAGAAAGAAAAAAAACAAAAAGAAAAAAACAAAAAAACCCCCAAGCTTGGGGTTGGGGAATAAAAAAGATTGTTATCTGGGGTTGCTGGAACTTCCTGCCTGAGGCTATAATAGCTTCCTACCTGAGACTACAACACCAGCAAAAACAAGACAACTGAGATTTCAACGGAGGTTATCAGTTAAATTACAGATAACTGAGCAGCTCAAAGCAAGCGCTATCCCAAGATAAAAACCAAGATGCCTTCTTTCTCTGGCATTTTAAATCAAGGTAGTTAACCTGACTGAGCCAGTCTGAGTTAGGATAGGCTACAGCAAATTTTACAGGTGTTAGACCCTTCTATCCAAGCACTCACAATAGTTCTGCCCCTTTTCTAGTGAGGGGTCTTGCAAACAAAGCCTGAGGTGGGAGAGAGACTATGGGTTGAGTTAATTTCTGCATCACTTTCTTACTGAACCTGAGGTTCTCATACTGGACTAACTGCTGCCACAGCCAGAGGTATGGAGATGAGCATGAAAAAGGGTGGGACTAATGTCCTCCTGTTCATTCTGAAGAGACATTCTAGCAAAGAAAAACTACTACTGCTCTTTCTTTAGGATATTTCTCAGTGGGCCAGAATAACTGGAAAACCTTAACTGCTGCAGAGCCATTTTGTAAGGTTTTTCTATTACTCCAGATGTACAAGCAGAAAGTCTCTCTATCTGCAGATACTCTCCGATAGAAACAAAAGAGAATGTTTTTCCCTTGAGTTCTTTTTGGGAATATTGTAAGAAAGGATATCAACACGGGGAGGCCCATTGGCTCTTACCCTTCTCCCACTCAATGCATCTGAAACTTCACAGGCTTTGAAAACAGTTTTCTTGTCAACTGGACTGAGGAACAGGGTTGTCAGTGTTCAAGCACATGGGTGAGGGAATGCTTGCTTTGGCTGGGTTAGAGACCTTGGCCCTCAAAAGGAGAAAATGGGAATCAAAATACCTTAATTTAAGGACCAACTTAATGTAAGGGTCACAGAGTAATTGTGTTTCCCTGGAATGCTACCGCTTGAAAAATCAAGGTGCTTGTAACGTAGATTCCTGGGTTTTAGATTGCCCTATATTCAATGGTATGTAAGATTTCTGTATTAGCATTAGTCTCTTTTTCAGTTAGTCTTTGTTCTTGCTTATGCTCTTAGATGTCAGTTCTGCACAGGAATAATGAGGCTAATAAACCTCACAGATGTATGCTTGCCTAGTGACATTTAAGAATTCCAGAAAGTGAATCATATTATTTATTAATCTGGCCTCTAGTCCTAATTTAGTCTCAGAACAACAGACTCTGGTTTCCCACCTAAAAAAGAGCTAACGTAGCCCTTAGATGATGACTTTAAGTAGAGTTGTAACTGAAGGGTAAGAAACATCCAAATAAATCACACATTCTGAAAATGCCAACTTTTGACTTTTTCTTCCAAATTTTGCTGAGTTGGGGCTAAACATGCTCTCACTTCCACTAGTGCAAAGACTCTGTTTGCACCAGCCAAAGCAATATAAGGACACACTGAATTTTACACACATCATTTACTTCAGCGTATCATCATGGAACTACTCAAATACATAACACTTGCTATGTGCTTGAGCATCTTGCCAGTGCAAGACCCAAAATAAAGCTGCGTGCCGCTAAGGTCATTGCAGACTTTTAAACAGATTCAACCTGATAAGTTGCAAAATCAATTCATGGGTTCTGATTACTTTTTTGCTTATGGGAATATGCTTCTTTTGCATAAATACCTAAATACCTTACCAATAATATAATTTATAACATTTCCTTTAGAAACTGGTGCCACACATCACTTCTGTCCACATGGAAAGCACAGATGAGGAAGTCTTTTTTGCCAGTGACTAGTACCTTCAAATAAACTTAATTCACATCAACCACGCAAAGCCTGAGACAATCATTGAAAAAATACTGCCATCATGTTTTCTTTTGTGTTTTTTTTCCTCAAAATTTAGAGCAGCACTGAGTTACTCAACAGAAAGGAAACAAAGAGAAAATGCTGACAACAGTGTGGAAAGAGGCTGAGAGGAGAGTACTTTAGTTTTGTCCTATGCTTCTGAGAATTATCAACAGAAGATTCTTAGCTGTAGAAATTAATGTATTTTTCCTATTTATTATGTAAGTAATCTCAGGCTGATCTTCAAAATACTCTTTCAGATATTTTTTTCTTATTGATCTTTCCTGGACGAGGCAACTGAAACCAGAATTGGGTTCTCTCTACAAAAAGAATTCACAGAATTTTGCATGACAAAAGTGATGGTTTAGGGGCATTACAACATCTTTCACTTCTTCCTTGCAGACACTTATAGGAGCTAAACTGTGTTCACAAGAACATTGCTAGAAAGCAACAGGACTAGGAATGCTCAAGTCATTCCAGGGTTCAGCAGGTAAATGGCCAGGAAGAGGGAATCCTGCCACATGACTTAAGCGATGAGGTACACCATAAATTTTACCTACTTTTCACAGTAGCCATCCCAGGAAATTAACAAGTGATTCACGGGCTGAATCACACACACAAAAAAAACCAAAAACAACAACAACAAAAAAAACCCAAGAACAAAACCAAATCAATCGAGGAAGTTCAAGTGATTAAAAGAGTAAAGTTTGCTCTTGGAAACTTCAAGCTGAAGTTACAGCAACTGATGTTTCAGGTTTTTTTGTTGTTTCCTTAACAACTAGAAAATTTCCGTAACCCAAGTGACTTCAGGGAACTCCTAGACTTACCTTGGCTTCCACAGAACCATGCAGAATCAGACCAGCTAATCACCTGATCTGACACAGCGGTTGATCCATTGCCAATTTTTATTATGCTTTTATGAATAATCTATAAGAACCTTGAGTTACAAGTAGACATTATTTGTTACACTGAATTAAATAGAAATAATAAGAGCAATTTGGCACTTTTACTATGAAGTAGTATATAATTATAAATCATTGGGAAATTCTAAGAGAAGCAATTTGAAACAAATGTTGCTAAAACTCATGTTTAATATTCAGACTGCTAGGTCAACAGAAAATTAACAAAAGTCATTTATGGTAACTAATTGAAGCCTATGAAAAATACATTTATACTCAGTGGTGCTCCCCTTTTTCATCTAATGGGCTTACTCATCTATAGATTCACTATTTGATCAGTGCATCTGGCTCCACAGGCTTCATAGTTTGCCAGCCACAACCTACTAATAAGCACCCTGCTGCCTGTTTGCTAAACAGAGCAGTGCTGGCAGGCACCCAAAATGCTAGCCTTTGAAACTTGGAGCTTTTTTGACTTGCCCAACCTATTGTGTGGCAAGAAAAGACAATAAACTATGAACCTCATAAATGCTGAGCAATTAAACATAAGTTAGTAATACAGTTGTGGTAACAGAGACTGCTTACCTCAATCCAATATATGCCACACTTGTTCTTTGTGTTGTTCCTGCTAAAAGCCAACCATAAGCAGTTTGCTCAAACCCTAATGGTTGAGATTTCTTTGTAAACAAGATGGTGGCCACCTACTAAGGGAACTCCATAATCCAAGTAGCAATAGGATTTTGCTTTCAGCAAAATCTTATATTTTTATGTTCAGCAACAAAAGCATTCACTCAAGCTCCCAACCTTCGTGTTTTAGCACATTGAGAACTTCCACTGTAGATCAAAGTTCAACTCCATGAGCTGAACACCTCCCTTTGGTTCTCTAGAAAAAAAGTGATTTACTTATGGAAACATGTTTTCAGAATCAACAGCTTTCCTTTAAAACTAATGAGCATCAAATCAGCGTGGTTAATGACTCACTCCAATTTGAGAATTGATCATACAAGAACCAGACTTTGGTTTCACGACTAGGCACTGCTCTAAGCACCCAGGAGTGAAATCTTTATTTCTGCATGAATCAGTTCCAGCTCAATCTGACCACTACACAGTCTAATGAAAAAAAAAAAACCAAAAAAATTATCCTCAGACGCTCTAGGGACTTCAAAGTTGGTTAGGGAAAAGCACTCATGTACTTATGTAAAAAGTTAATTCATCCTTTCCAAGATTTCAACTCAATAATAGTTGTGACCTGTGAAGTAAATTCAGCATAGGCATTGTGGAGGAACTGCTAGAGGACAGAGAAAGGTAGGAAGATCTTCCTGAACTGCTATCCTTCTAAATATACATTGTGCTTGATTGAAAAAAAAATGGAAGAACAAAATACAGAAGAGAGGGAAGTCTCCAATATGTAAAAGTTCAAATTCTAAGCATTGAAGTTATTAATTTTTAGCTGGATATTGGATTAGATATTTTTCTTGTATTTATTAACTGTATTTGGTGCCCAGGGAACACCTTTGGAAGGACGATGGTGCTGCACTTTGTGCTAACTTTACTATTTTAAACAAAAGCTGTTGAAAATTCTGCTTTGTTCAGACAGGACCAATCAGGCATGCTCAGTGCAAAAAAGTGGTTGTTATTCATCCAGTCCAAAATTTCCTTTTGAAGCTAAACAACTGCATTTTTGAAGTACAAAGGCAATCTAAATTCTATCCATAACCAGAAGACCCATTAGCCTGATTTTTCTAATTAAATTACTAAAATATTTTCACCATCTGTTTATCAAGTATGGTCATACAAAAGACCTCTATCACAGCAGACCTTTAATATATTTTTTCTCTGTCCTAGGCTTGTAGGCTTCTGTATACAAGAGTGCACATATCAAACATGTCACTGTAGGGTGAGAGGCCGTTTTGTTTCAGCAATGCCCCTCTATGGGAAAGTTAGGGGTATAAATGTTAGGGCACAAGTATTTTCTCCTGGTTTACACTGCAAATCCTATTAGCTGAAAAGTTAAAATGAGTTGCTAGTTTATATACATCCCCAAAGTGCACGTCATCTGGGGAGCTCCTGGGCTGGAATAGAAGATGATTATGTCTGTGTGTGCTGGCAGAACAACAGTTTATCACATAAGCTTAGAGCTCCATAGAGATCATTCATTCCACCATTTTATTTCAAATCCTAACCCAGAGAGGCCCCTGCAGGGATGGAGAGGGTGATGCATATCCCGGATCACTCCATTTCAGTGCCGCCTTTAAAAAGGTCAAAAGTGCCATTTACAGGGGAGGTTTCAGGGGTATACACATTACTGCTAAAAACAGGACAGAAGCTATCCAACAATGAGCAGCTAATAACCGGTTCCAGCTGGTTCTAATCTTGGTTGGATACAAACTTGTAACATACAAGGGAAATAATACCATGCAATATCAACTTCCAGAGACACTGGACACTCCCTGAAATGTCTGAGTTTGGATATTGCTGATCTAAGTTTTCTTCACAGTGCTAGTATCCTTATTTTGATAGAAAGCAAAATTATCTGTAATGCCTTCATGTCTCACATGAAGCAATCTATCCATAATGTTAATTGCTTGGATTTTACTCTGCCAGCAGTCCAGTCACTAGAGAAAAACAAGTAATCAATTTCCTTATTTGAAAGCCAGAAGCATGTAATGTTTATTAATAGAGAGCATGGTTTACATAGATTTTACTGTTATTGACCATAAAATGTTGTATATTATAAGCAAGGGTAAAATTTCTAACTAATTAGCCTGTGAAGATCATATTTAATGGAGTATATAAACTTAGGCTCTTTACAAATCTTTAGGGTCTTATTCATTAAGAGTATGCACATGTAGTCTTTATGCTGAAACAGGATTTTGATACAATACAAGGTTAAATAAGCCACCTTGAGATTCACAAAATAGAAAAGCTTATGTGTTCCAGTTCTTTAAGCCTGCAAGAAAGGAATCAAGTGAAATATGATGCATCTTCCTTAGCCAAGGAACTCTAAATACATCCAGGGAAAAAAGCTGCAATCACCCAGATACTTTAAAAATGTTGTCAGCAGGAAAAAAAAATAGCGTTTGCAATAACCAATTTTATCTCCTGGTGGCCTGATTCAGAATACAAGAATTAATCTTGTTAACTCTTACAAGAAAGGCCCCTGCACATGTTTTGCCTGGATCATCTATTGCCACTGTGCAGGCTGACAGTTTGGACTTCCTTTGGCAGTCCTCCTGTCAGCAAAACACTCCAGCATACACAGAAGCATCACTGACATCAGTGGAACTTGTGCATAAATTTGAAAGCATGTTGTTTAAGTAAAATCATGTGGTAAAATGACTAAATCTGACATGAGCCCATTCCATTGGGACAGAATTTGGTCATGGGCAGCTAGGTGAGGAATAGCTAACCTAACAATTCTGCACTCAGTGCAGTCCTTGGACAGTCAAACCTTTGAGCAAATTCCCTTAAGCCTTAGGCCACAATACAATTACACAAGTACTTGCCCATTTTAGTCCAAATCTTGCATCTGACTCAATCCTACATCCAAAGCAACTAGATCCATCAGCAACTGGTGTCCTTGAGTTTTCCTGTTAACTGAGATCCTTGGGACCAGTGTGTCATCACTTGTACCAATGCCTAGTTTTTATAAGCTGTGACTTCAATAGCATTTCAGTCACAAAATGCTCAGAGTTTTGATCTTCTTTTCATTTCAAAATACCTGCAAATAAAGGGCTGTAGTGTCATAATAACCGAGATATCGTAACCAATATTCTGACAAATGTGTTCCTATTGGAAAACAACAAAAATGTTATTGCAGAGACACTATAATGCTCAAATAATTGTGAAATAAGAATTTGACTTGTTATAATATCACAATACAAACAAAATTCTTGTTTCAAACTTATCGACTATATTTGTGTCACCTTCTGGAGCTTCTCCCATTTATATTGAAATCCTTAAATGTGTTCCCACTTGTTTAGGTTGATGCTGCCCTCTTCTGAACATAACAGATTATGACATTCACTACCCAGAAACTTCAGGACACTTAGAAAGGCAGTGAATAGTAATGCAACAATCTCCAAATAAGAAAAATTTTTAAAACTTTTATTTTTTTAATCTCATATAATTCAAATTTAATCAGCTCTTATTAGAAAGTACTAGGCTAAGAAACTATTTTTAATCCAGTTTGCTGCTGGAATGTCAACCTTTGAAAAATCCAGAATCTGATTTTCTCTCATTCAACCAAGAATTTAAACTGAAGCAGACTTGTATGAATGTGAATTATAATTTGAGAGTGCCTCACTCAAGTTTGTAGAGGATTGTTTTCTGACCCCAAACTGACACTATTCCATCCTTAGTAGTCCTTTGACCACTCAAAACAGACCATTGCATTTTGAGAAGTAATTACTAATGTCTGTCATTCTTCCCTAAAAAGGTACTATGGAGGTTGTATTTCTGTGTTCACACCCTCCAAGATTTGCTTTGGGTTTCATACACAAACAAACTGATAATATGCCAAAATCACCCTGGTTCTTATGCCCTGGGCTATACAGTCAAGGGAGCTATTCATAAAGCACATAAATGGTTTTATTCTGGTGGGCTCAGCTTCATAATAATCCCAATGCTTACTGATCTCTTTGGAGCAGTTTCTTCACAGCAAGCACTTGCAGGAGCAGACCTCTACACTGCCAGCAATGGAATATTGTATTTTAGGGCAGCAAAACAGCTAAGTGCAGTTTACGTGACCAAATGCTTGCCCAGACCAGTCAAGATAAAAAGGAAATAGTCTTGCTTAAAAATGCTCTTATTTTACCAGTGCTAAGCTATTATCACGTTAAATCCATTAATATCCTGTTTGCCCACATCACAAAATTGGTTCTTAAGCAATGCAGTCAAGTATGTCAGCACTTTCTGCTGTTCTGCATTAATTTAAAAATGAAACTTTACTTCTAATTTTGTTTACTATTTTTATTAAGTAAATATTATTTCAGGATGAAGCATGATCTGCTTCCTTCAGGATATAAATTCATCATGACACATGCAGTAATAACTGATATAAATTCTTGAAGTGCACTCCAATGCTAACCGGCACTAAAATCAAACAGTGCAAAGTTGCTTTGGGGGATTAAAAAAATAGAGAATAAAGACAGAATAATTACAATTCTTTGAGGCTAACAACAGCATTATGTGCATTCAAATAGTTAACCATCTGTAGCCAGAAATTTGTTGAAGTAACACAGAAGGGAATTGCTTACCAAAAGAAACGGAGTAGAGATGTGAAAGTGTTCAGCTGATATGAGAAATAAATGAAGGTGAGAGTGGTTTCTCCACTTCTTTACCCATGGAGTTAAATGTGGGACCACACAGACTGCCGTAATAAAAACCACCTGATACCTGGCCTAAGGCACTGATTATTAATATATTAAAGCTCCTTGCCCAACCAGTAACTTTGTAATAAAGACAGTACATCACTGGAAGTCAAAAGGGCTGACCCATTAGGCAGAGTATGTGGATATGTCTGCAATTTTGCACATATAGCCTGTCTTAACAAAAATGCCAGACTTGGCTCAGAGTCCATTTATTTCCTTTGTAATACCTCCTATTATAAGTCTCAATAGGACTGAAAGATGACTGTTAATATTCAAGACTCTGATTTGGAAGCCACCTACAGTGTTTGATGCCCAGTTTCTGTTCATCTCAATGGGATTTGAATTCAAGAATATTTTAAGTAGCATTGGAAATCTCAGCACAAATCTCTGGCCTCATTTTGGGCCCATTTGAAACTCGAATCCTCTCCAAAGAGACCTTGATTGGGATTTATAAATAATCCTACTACATGGGTCAAATTACCCTGGCAATTTCTCAGCCAGTTCCCTATAGTTCTTCAAGTTCATCAAATCAGGTCTTTAAATTGATGGTGAATTATTTAACCACCACATCACAGGGGCTTCAGTAGCTTCTATTTGTGTTCTGAAAACACACATAGCAGCTGTTAAAGTGTGAATTATGATTTCCATAGAGACCTTCTTTGCCTTCCTGTACTAAGCAAAAGCTGGGTGTTCTATGATTTGCACATCTCAACCTTAAAAAAATGATAACAATCACCATTGGAAGAATTGCTTCACCAGGGAATGCCATGATCTTACAAGGCCCTGTGAGGAGCCACACAGGGCACCTGAAAAGCAGTGGGGTCAAAGTAACCACTTGGCACACTACAATGAACAGGATTTTTCATGAAAAGAGCAACGTCAGTCAACATTTTCAAAATATGTTTTTGCCCATCGTGTTTCAGTACCATAAAAATTACTTGATGTAGAAATGCTATTTTTTTTCATATATTACACAAAAACTGAATAAATTTGGTCCAAAAATGTTCATTCACTGCTAACAGAACTCAAAAACTGAAATTTATTCAAAACAGCTTTGCAAATATACTTTAAAATCCTACTGTCGTTAAGGAATTATATATAAAATTAAGAAACTTTAAAGTAATGAAAACACAAAGTGAAAACAGAGCAAAATTTTAGCAAACATATTTTAGAAGATGTGAAGTCAACTTTGAAATACTTTAAAAGCAAGAAAATGTTAAAAACTTTGATTCATTTTTGCAATACACTCTGTTGAGCAAATAGTCTGAGGAAAAGAGTAGGTAACCTAGAGCAGCTTTAGAATCCACTGATTTGGATTAATAGTCTGACAAAAACTCCCCAATGCAAATGATGTAACATCTTCAACCTACTGACTGCAGAGAATGTTGCCAGCAAAACTAGCTCATGGCAAGTACATAAATATTGTTCCGTTTTGCTTGTGCTGCAGGCAGACATTAAGCAAGTTGATAAAAGGGACAAACACTAAAGGTGAGGCTTTGGCTCTACAGAGATGAAGAGTCAGTTTCACCGATGACTGCAATGAAGGCAAGATTTCCTCAAATCAATACAGAAATCTCATGATCATCTCTGATCCTATTGCCATAAAGACCTACATCCAAAAATGAGCAGTGAAAAATACATCCTTTGTCCTCACCACCCCACTCATGTGAAAATAACTTTATAAAAGTCACTTCACAAAGTCATAAAAAGGATGCCTCCTAAGGCTCCCAAAGCTATTCCCCACTCCACCAGTATCTGTCAGTCCTTCTCCCTACTTCCTTGTTTTTATGAAAGCAGACCAGCAGTAGGAGTCAGAGGGAATTTACCACTTCCTTTCATAGAAAAAAGTTCTGTCTCCAGTCTCCTCATTGCCTGTCAAGTTTTCAAAGAAGTGTTGCTAGAGGCAGGAATACTTTAAAAAAGCCCAGCAGATTTCTAAAGTCAGCTTTAAAAGTGTCCTTTAAGAGCCTCCCTGAGGTGTTTATGGCTTATATTGCCCAATTAGCTATTTTATATTGCAGTATTTTCTTCAAAAGCAATCTTTGACTAATTGTAAATTCTTAGAAATAAGTTTCACATTTTAAAAGTCCTATTTTTACAGCTAGAATAAAGTCCTCTAGGGCACATATTAGAGGCCATTATGGCACATGACTGGACTTCAACACTCACCCCATCATCATGATGGGTGTCTCCAAATAACTAGCTGTACCTAGTAACAAGCTGATGTTAGCACCTGTTCTCACAAAATGGATTTTAATAGAAATGGGGCCCAGCTGAATGAATCTGGGAAAGTTCAGTTCTGAGGGCTGGCTGAGTCCCTCATAAATATGGGAAGGTTTTATAAACAGATCCCAGCGCTTAGTGGTTTTGTCACTGAACTTCAGTTAACAAACTGAATGACCTGCCCAAAGTACATTTCATTCACCATATACACTGAACAGGTAAGCGTGAATGCCATGAAACTGGAGATGGCTGAAGTTCTGAATCTTTAAAGGCAGTCAGCTCCAGCACCTATCTCTTGGGATAAATGCTTCCAGGTTGAGTTTAGTTTTGAAAGAATTCTGCTGATTTTCTATATGGTGCTTTTAGCTGACTATAATAGAATATTACTATTATAGAAGAACTAAAACTTTATAATATCTCAATTAGAAAGTAACAGTCTCCCTGTAATCACTTGTGTTACAATAGGCAAATATATATTGCAGGAGACTTGTGTTCATCTGAAACAGTCTAATTTAGTTTGCATAAAGAAAACTTTTCCACCTTCTTTTTTTCTGCTCACATAAATAAACATTACAGAGAGTTAATGGAAGATTTGCCTCGACTGAAATTATTTCTTAATTCTTCCATATTGCACTTTTTGGAGTACCAACAAATCACTTCTGCTTACGCCTGTTGGTTTCCATTTTGATGTGCATGTTTTGTGTTACCCAGACTGTACTTCACATGCTCTTCTCACTGAGCTTACACAAATGAGAAGTCAACATCCTTCAGCCTGAGCTGCATGGCAGAACTGGGGTTCCCATCAGTACAGCAGGCAAACACATCGTGAAGTTTAAAGCCAAGGGCACTCACACTGACACAGCTCAACTATCCCCATAGTTTCCCCTTGCTCTGTCTATTGGTAAAGTCAGATTTGTGCTACACCTCTTTTTATCAACTGACACTGCATAAACACCTGAGCTCTCCGAGTGACATCTGCTATCAGAGTGAAATTAAATATTTATCTAATTCAATTATAAACATTCAGGATACAACTCTAGCTATAAAAGGTCTATTTTAATTAATAAACCCAGATTCATTATATGGCAGATTTCCCAGATAAGACCACAACTAATTTGATTAATAGTAATGCAGCACAGTAAAGTATTTACATGATAAAATATTAATGCCCTTCTAAGAAAAAAGAAAATGTAGAAATGAGGCAAGCCATGAACATGAGGAAATTATCTGTGTTTTCTAAAGTCTAGGATTCAGGATAGCCCTCATAACCAGTGTATGAAAAGTCAGAGCATTGCAACTGAGAGACGAACACAAAACCTGAAATGTCCAGAGCTTTAGTTCCCTTCATAAAATCCCTCTTTTCATGAAGTATGTGACGGACATTAAGAAAAATTGCAAATCACTCACCAATAATATACCAATTCCTCAAAATCCAGACTTTTAAAAAAGTTTAGTGCAGAAGAGGCACGTTATGAATTTCACAGTTAAGTATCTGTATTCATGCAAGCCTCCCCACAAATGTTCTATGATACTCTTTTCTGTAGCAGAGAAGACTAATTGCCATCAGACCATGCACTGTGGTCTGGAAGAAGACAAAATAAATAATCAAGATCCTTGCTCCTCCTGCTCTTGGAAACTCCCAAGTGAAGTGCTAGGGTTGCTGAACCACATGAACAGAGCAGCACAATCACCCAAATACACACGCACCAACAGAACAAAGTAATGCTTTGGTTCTCAGCTCATGTTAACCTGCATAGATCCATTAGAGTAGGAAAAGCTGACATTGATTTTTGCCAGCTGAAAATCTGCTCTGAACCTTAAAGTAGCTTGAGAACATGGCTGAACATCACATGCCTTCAATTTAAGGTACCTACCATTGTCCAGCTAAGCTCTTAATTAGAAAGCTCTATTCCTTGAGTAACTGAACACTGTTTTATAAAACTGATATATACAGTGGTTGTCCAAAACATAAGCTTTTTGTTTGGAGAGATCTAAATATATTAGCCAACTTAATATCAATGGGCAAAAAGCATGAACTCTCCCTGAAGGTAAAGAACACCTTCTTAATGAAAAAAACCTGGCAATAATCTTAGATCCATCTTCAATTTAGACCTTGTATTTTCCCCTGTTGTCAGAGTTTCAATCACCTTTGCTATGAGCTCTGAGTTTCAATTTACAGAGCCTTAGCCCTAGGCTCCTCATCAGCATCTTCAGGTCTACTGGGACATGCATTCCAAAATACTGAGCAACTGGAAGAACAAATCAAAATTAACAAATCCTGAGTGACAAACAAAGCAGACCAGTTGCTCAAGGAAATGGGGGGGTCTCCTCAAAATGTAAGAGTGCCGTGTAGATCCAAAACCATAGAGGTCAAAACAGTCTGAAGATGTTGACAAGAAACTGTCCTTAAGACAGATTGTCTATCAGTTAATTCAGATAAGCAGCTTACAAGTCAGGGAAGACTAAAAAAACTGAAAAACAAAGGCATTCAGATGTAGGCATCAAAATCATAGGTATGCAGAGATTCTATGCATTTCTGTAGCTGTTATTACTACAACCTGCCACATAAAGTGCAGATAATATGCATTACAGTAGGAAAGAAGTAAAAAAGAATCACCAAAGCCACTGCAAATAAAGGTGATTAGATCTCAGCTGGCTTCTCTCTGCCAGCAGCCTTCCTGAAACAAAGGTGAACACCTGTATGGAAAGGTTTACTTTCCCTGTTTGATGTCTCACTCCTTGTTAACCTGTTTTCCAGTCCAGCGTACCAGTCCAAGCACTCAAAGGAGAATTTGCAGTGTTCTCCTTCTTGGCATTGACTGCACATGGCAGCTGAAAAGCTTGTAGTCAGTCAATTTTGCAGCTGGTATGGTAGCAGTGGGCAAGAACCTAGTGTCCAGATGGAGACTAAATTTGCATTATTTATAATGCTTGAAAAGTGAATAAACCTATACAAAAGTGACTTATGAAGACATCTGTTTAGGGACTTCTTTCTGACAATTCTAAAGCCACTTTCTTCCAAGCAGTGCTTAGATGTTGAAGCTTTACTGGCCCTTAGGGAAAAAGTCCTACAGCTCTTGACCACTGTTAACCCTTAAATAACACACATGTGGAAGAACAGGTAAATCCTGTACTATTCACAGATTATGACATACAAGTTAATAGATCCATTTACAACTATAGTTCTTGTTTTCAACAGCATATACTATACAAGGATCTGACCTGCTGAAGTTTTCCTACTTGCAGTATGAAAGAATAAAGAAGAAGCACGCTACAATTCGTAGTTTTCAAATTAAAAAGTAAACAGTCCCTAGAAGGGCAAGCCACTAGGACAGGCATCCTGACTCTGGTTGCAAGAGAGTTAATTTTCTTCCTAGCTGGCACAGAGCTGTGTATTGAACTCAGTATGACAATAACACTGATAACACATTGATGCTTTGGTCGTTGCCAGGTAGTGCTTACCCAAATCAAGGACACTTCAGTTGCCCATGCTCTGCCTGTGAGATGTGCAAGAAGCTGGAAGACAGCATGGCTGAGGCAGCCAACTGGCCAGTTATTATATATAATAATATTCCATATTATAGAACACCAGTAGTAGCTGGAACTCTAAGTACTTCAGGAAAAGGTGATTGCAGTAAAAGTTTTAATCCAGTTCACATCCTGAAAACTAGAGATGTCTTCTTTGTACCCCTGCCATTGCAATGGAGCAGTAATTCTCATAGCCACAGAACAGATGCAAATTTTGAGACTCAAGTTGTTCAGTACCACATAACAGAAGTCCTAGATTTAATTATAAATTTGCTCTTACACATTTTAAGAGCATCACTTAATACTAAGTGGATTCCTCTCAATATGAGAAATGTGGAAACAAGATTCTACCTCTCAGTCTATGACAGTTATTTCTTTTCAGACTATCACATACTTTCTTATTCATCCACATTTGAAACTAAAGCCACTATTTTCATTATTTTCCAGTCTGCTGTGAAAAACTTTGGTTTTAACTGTTTTGTCTCCAAATCCACTAATTTTCTCTTGCAAAGATAATGCATAGCAATTCAAATAAATGTAAGTCATAGTTTTTTACAACGCCATTTTAATCTTTACATACTGTTCTTCTCTGTGCAATGTAACACTGTTTATTCTGTGGGATATAGCTGAACAACGAGCAAGATTTCAGCTCACTTTTCAAATTGACTCTACATTGCAACTGAACTGATTTGCAAGTGTTTCAGACATATTTCAAGATGGGTTTTACTGCATTGTCATCCATAAAAAGCACAATGAGGAGTTGATATTGGCATGAAAGTAGACAACGTTCTCCAACCAATCACAGTGCAAATGAACAGCAGAGCTATTCCCTTCACTAACAGGTATTCAATTCACTGGGCTCCAGTAAACTAGATGGTTTTGTCATTTGATTGGTGTTACACCAGTTTTAATTACTTAGAAGGATATTGAAACAATATGGCCAATGAAAGTACAGTGCATAATGCTTGTAGTGCATTATTATGTATTTTTGTTTCCATCCATGCTCACAAATACAAATTAAAAACCAGAACTGATTTGCTTTTACGTGTTTGGAGGTCAAGAAAACTTCAATTTTGCCAGTGAAGAGTAATTAGAAGGTGACAGAGCGTAACACATCCCTTCAATGGGCCCTGACCTCCTATACCAAAATGAAGTAGTTGCAGCATTAAACTGAACTGTCAGTTATTGTATGCATTCACTGAAAACTCATTTTGAGGTGATTTATCTAATATGTGTCTCCTTAAGAGCAGCATGAATACTGTTTTATCATCATACCATCTTCTCAGGTGGTTGTTGATTACACAAATGACTCAAAAATCAGCCATATCACTATTTTCACATGATGAAAGCAGCTCCTCATTCATGCTACAAGCTCTAATTTCTCCAGCTCCTTTTATACCAGGATCAGCCAGTTCACTCTTTCTAAAGATAGTAAATCAGTTCAGAGAGAACTACGCACATAAACAGTTGGTTAGAAATAGAGCAAGGGAGAGAGAAATGATTGGAATGATCAGATGGTTGGAATGAGAGTATAATTACCTCCAAGCAGCAGCATTGCTTCTTGTCAGCTTAAGCAGTTTGTGGAATTACAAAGTTACTTTGCAAGCTGAAGATGTTTTTAGTACTTTTAGAAGCCACAAAAGCCTTCTTCAAACAAATGTAACAGATTAACAGCATGGCTATATACTTTGGAAAAATGAATGTCCTTCTGGCAGTAATTGTTTGTAATTAGAAAACCTGTCTATCTGATAATTGTTATCCAGTTATCTGATCTTGGACACAATTATACAAAGCAAATGTCCAGGTTTCAGCACACAACTGGGGATTCCAATTCATATACTTGGACTGATGAACTGGCATGAATCCCACCAGCCCTGCTGCCAAGGCTATCTCAGTGAAACCTACTTCATCATGAGTGGTTCACTGTGTCCCATCCAATAACTCAAATTATATCAGCATCTTCTTAGTCAGAAACCAAACATTAAAAATTGAAAAGCTCTCAGGTCTACAATTTAAATGGCCACCTTATTTAAAGTGTCATGGGCTTTGAACCCTCGATGACTGCAAAATGAGCATGATCTAAAAAATAACACTAATGCAAACCTAATGTTGCCCTTACACAGTTCCTTGAGGAATTCAATGTGAAATAGTCCAAGAATAAAGAAACCTACATTTAAATTTCATTAAAAATTAAGCATCATAACAGAACCAACAGCAAAACAGCATTAACTAAAGGCAGCATTTCTGTGCATATGATGAAGTAATAGTTTTCACTGAAGGAGGCATGCTTGAATATTTGTATGCATATCCATATGCTTTGTATTTATATGTACACATAACCCACAAGTTCTACTTATATTATACCATACATTTCATAATAAAATTTCAAAGAATGGATTCTTGCTTATGGGAAATGCTGAGAAGCTTCACCATGCTTTATTTTTACGTTGCATCAGGTAAGTATTTATTTACTACTGGTAGTCACTAACATATATCCTATAACTGCCTTAGTAACAGCATCCTTAGGGAAGAAATAAGGCTTGTGTTTGTCATGTAATATAGCAAATAGATTATTAAAATAATATAGCTTATTTCTCTGTCTGAATAGCAGTTAAAACATGCAAAAATAGGATCACGTAATTTAAAAAAAGAAAAGAGCTCAAAATTTTACAAATAATTAGTTTTTAAATGTCACAAGAGATGCTGGAATAGTTATTCTACATTTACAGAATTTATTCCAACTGTGTGAAGGAACCAATTCACTACTACACTATAAAGAACTGAAGGTGAACTGAAGGCTGCACTTACATCAGTTTAAAAACAGTTATGAGTATTAAAGTATTATGGTGGTTTGCCATTAAAAAACACCTCCACACTCAGCATACAGTATCCTACACACAGCACTGTTGTCTCTTTCGATTCATAGAAACTCTTTCAATGCTTTTCAATGTGTGGTAACATTAAAAAAAATTAACAGAAAATATTTAATATGACCACTTACTGCACAACACTGAAGATTTTAGAAGCAAACTTCATATTTACTTCTAATACACGCAAATTGCACAAAGCCATAAGGTTTACTTTTTATTTCAGCAAATAGATTCACCCCTTAAACATGGAGCACAAACCCATTTTAAGCTGATATTGAGAAGAGAGATAGGAAAGCTTTTTTTTTTCTTTCTACTGAAGGCTTAACAGCTTTGAATCCCTCTGGAAAATCTTGTGGATTTTAAATTTGGTGTTTTACTTCGAGACAAAGAAGGTAGATTTGCTGGGAAACAGGGAGGACTTGGTCCACTGTGCCCAATGTAAGCAGGAGAGGCTTTCCCTAGAAGCAGGAAGTCCGATTTCCACATGCTGCAGGCTTCCACCGTTTGCCAGCAGGTGGCAAGGAGACAAGGAGAGGCGGGATAGCTAAACCCGTGCGACTCGCACATGGGAGCCAGCTGCCGCCTTCTGATGTAAATGAAGGGAAGGGCAGCTCGGTAAGTGCTGTGACCCCAGATAATGACATTTTCTAGATTTACTAAACGCTGAGAAACAGAGTAATTACAGTTGCATATAGCTCTACAAACCAATTTATAAAATGACTGACAAAGCAAGCAAGGGTTTCGTACTGCAGTCTGCATTGTGATTGAAGTTGCATGCTACTTATCTTCCCACACACCCAGTTAAGTGCTCAGTGCTACTCAGCTCCAGAAAAGACACAAAGAATGAGCAAAATGAGAAGGAGCAAACCCAAACTTTTAGGATCTTAATGAAGTCTAACACATGCAAAAATATTTCAAAATCTGTCCCAATATTCATTTACAAAGATATAAATGAGGAGGCATTGAAGTCAATTCAATCACAGAAGTGGGACAAGGATAAGTAAATAAAAACACAGGTGACAAAATAGAATGCAGAGTTCAAGTTAAAGGAAAAAAAAATTACCAAAGAATCCTTGTGGAACTTATCTAAATGCTTACTCCTAGAACACAGAATTTTATATGAAACCTGTGTCCATGGGCTCCTATTTTAAGTAAAACATAAAGGATTAATTGTCATTGCAAAGAAGAATATCTATTCTAAAAGAAAAACAAAACTCATCTTGCTACTGAAAACTTTAAGATATTTCTTACTAATAATTTTGGAGAATTATTTCAATAAAAATTCTAAAATACAAAGTTTCTGGTCTAGAGGGCTATCTCCCCACCTATTCTTCCACTTCCCAGAACCATAGTATACTGTACCAAAAAACTAACTCCAAGACCCGTGCTACCAGCACTGTTCTGTAAGGTACAACTAATTGAGGTCACAAACACAAAAAAGCCTTTACAAAAAGTAAATTATATTGGGTTTCAGATGTTTTTGTCAGATCTTACCTGCAAATAGAATGGAAGAACAAAGAGAGGGCAAATGGATGCACCTCCCTCCAAACAGATGCTAAAGAACTCCTTGCTGTATCTTATTCTGTACTGAATAAGTCAGGCAGCACAGTGAGAAACAACACTTTGAGTAGTGACCCAGGTCTGATCTCACTGCACAAACCTGTAAAGCAGAAATCATTCAAGTTGCACTACTGCAACACTGAAAACAGCTCTACAATGGCATTGTGCATAACAATGTGCAATGTTGGATGAGACTTAAATATCTACAAAAGAAAAAGACTCAGCAGAGAAAATATGAAGGACCTTTAAATGGAATAACAATAAAAGCAGTGCCTATACACAAGATTTATCATAACCAAGCCTCTTACTACAATTCAGCATTAAAATAAGATGTTCAAGCTGGGCATATATTCTTCTTCCATTTCTTTCTCTTACAAAAACTTTTAATTCTTGCAGTTCAAGCTAGGTGCACTACCATCACAGGCCATAGTATTCAAAGTAACCAACATATAGAATACAAACATGACTGGCATTCCTTTTGTTCCTTAAACCCTTGATTTCTTCCATAATGCTCAAGCATTGTTTGCAGTGCAATGTGGTAAAAAATTTGCTGCAACAACAGCAAGTAGAGCCATGTTTAATTCAGACATTGTCACTACATTTCCTTTAACCTCTGCAAAACTGCTGCAACTCTTGGTCTAATCCACATGAAATATTCTAATCATTTCATAAAGTACAGGGAGTGTTTTCCTCTCTTTGCTCCCTATTCCAGAAACCTCACAATTAGTATTCAGAGTAATAGGTAGAGTTTTAAAGCCAGGTGCATCTGATCCTATGCAGGTAAGATACAAGTGAGAAAAAAAAGTTTTCCTAAAGGAGAAGCAAGTATGCTATGTAATATGGAATAAGTAGTGATCCTTTCTATGACAAAGTTGTCTGCTGTAAGCCATGTTAGCCCTGCAAATACTACTACAAGGAAATTGAGTGACCTAAACACCCAATCAAAAATATCAGCTCAGAATCTGAGTTGTCAAATGCATGCAACTGCCCATGTGCAAGATACCTACCACAAACAAATGCCCACAGCTATTTGATTAACAGTTCTGAATACTAAACTATAGAATTGCTCACAACATGGCAAGAGAGGGAACAGCTAAATTCCTTTCTCCAAACTGCAGCTTTGCCATCTGTGTATCTTGATTATTCTTCTTTTTAGTCTTCTTTCAGCAAAACTTGGGCGCTCCAAACTGCTCAGTACAAATTTAACGGAGTCCTTGTCAGTGAAAGATGCTGTAATGAAACTTCTAAAATTTGAGCCATGCTGCAACAGACAGAACAGCTCCTCCCATGGTTGTAACATCAGTGTGTTCTCAGTGAGAGATCCCACAGCAGATCAACCTCAACTGCTGCTGCCCCACACATTTCTCCACCCCAAGAAACATACTCAATTCTAGTGGAGAAAACTAACCAATAAAAGAGCGACTAATCTTGAGCAGAATGAGGCCCTAATCACACAAAGGCCAGGAGCACTGGCAGGAAAGGGTAAAATAATGGAAATAGGAACACAGGACTATACCAGCTTTAACGTATGTCTTAGATCTTTTGAAAAACTGCAGGTCATAAGGGGCCTATTTTCTCAGATATTCATACAGAATTCAAAGCTTAACTTTTAGACAGCAACTTGAATTTGCTATGCAGCAAAGATTCAGCACTAACAAAGGTTCAAAAACATCTCCAAAAAGCACGGATTTAAGGCAGACTGACAATCTTACATTACACAAAGTAAACCATCAATGGAGCTTATTTGAAGAAGGTGCAAGATATGATCTCCTGCTTTAGACACCTAGAAGACATACTAAATTTCTCACAAATCTCCTATAAGAACTCTTCTTGGCCACTGACCCCAATTCCAAGACATGAAACCAGCTATGGTTAGTCAAAACATTCTATTCCTGGTAAGAACAACAAAAAATTCTTTTAATATACACATATTTCCATTTTGTTAACTTGCAATGATGTCCATTTTCTTCTGAAGTATAAGTATCAATAAGAAATGCAAAAATTTTCTTTCAGGTTTAACTTGCCACCCTTTTTACCTACCCCATTCCTCTTCCTCTCAGGGAAAAAAAAAACCCACAAAAAACAAAAAAGAAAACTCTAAAGAGATGGGTTACTTACAAGAAAAAAGATCATTGTAGGAAAAATATATACCCAGCAATCCAGTTCTGTTGACTGCCTCAGTCACTGGTGACAGCACAATTCTGTAGGCTGATCTGGAAAGAATGATTAAAAAAGAGGGACGCAGTCAGGAATTTAAATGCTCTTGACTACTGACACACTTTGCTAATCTACCTTGAGAAGGTCAGTTAACTTCATTGTGTGAATTTCCAAAAAGATATATTAAGTTTATCCATCTTTAAATAAGATTTTCATCTCACATCTTCAAAGTCGTTCTAAAACAGAGTATGCATTGTTACTAAAGCCAAAAGATTGTCAGACAGGGCAGGTAAATTCTGTGACAATATGTGACACCATTCTCTAATTAAACCATTGGAATAAAACACAGTAATTAACATGAAATTATTCTAGATTCACACAGTTCATTTGTGCTTCCACGAGCACAGCAATTTAGGACTATTTATGTTCATACACTTCACAATTCAATACAGGAAAGCTTTCAATGCCAAGATTTAAAGTCCATATGTTTAAGATATATGATTATACATATATGCATCTTATAAAGTGAGATGGAAATTGCTTTCCCTTTTGCAAAATTACCTAGTGTCTTCCATTAAGGCACACAAAGCTTACAGTCCTTCAGGGTGATTCCAACTAGTGCCATCCAAGAAGTCTTCTTTCCATGGTCAGGGGCCAATTCTTTAAAGCACACCTCTGCTGACTGAGGACAGACACATGGGAGGTATTTTCAAGAACACAATATTAAAAATAGTCAGTCTTCATGCAAAGTCAGTGCATTAATCTTAAAACTTTCCATGCCACACATTTTTTCAATTTTCACATTGTGGGCAAAAAGTGATCTTGCACAAGTCCTTCACACCGCCTGTCCTGCTGCCTTGGATAGCACTTGCTATCTCCTCTTTGGGAAGCCAGTTCCTGATTGTCCATTGCCATACTGCACCTCATACATATGAGCTGGCTCCAATACCTGTAATCGTTAGAAAAACAGATTTGTCAGAACAAAAATCCTCACCAGTTCTACATTTTCTTGTGTCTTTATAAAAAAAATGAAGAACAGTTTCTAGCTTTTCCAAACTCACCTGACTTTAAGAGTTTCTGGGCTGATACTGCATCCACTTGCCCCATTAGTATTTATGTTCGGTTTATATTATTTTCTCAAAGTTCCTTGTCTTCAGGTGACTTCTTGATCACAAATATCCAATATGTACAGGCTTAATTTCTTTTACTTTGCTATCTTTTCTGTTGCAGGAGGCTTTTTGCATATACAAAGGTCTGTACTGAAAGCAGACAAGATGTCCTTCATTAGTCCCCTTTTATCCACCCACATCAGATTCATTGTCCATGTTACAAAACAACACCTAAATAATAATTCACATTCCAAAGATGGACCTCTTGGCCTTCCTGTTGAATGTTCCACATAAAAGAGCAAGAAAAATGAGCTGATTTCAGAAAGACTAAACTTTCCACTACTCAAAAATGGAGCCTAAGAGATATCTACACAAATTCCTTTCAGTGACAAGTAACAATTCGAATAACTTTGGGCAAGAACAAAAAAATTGATGTATCATTATGTTTTAGAATGATCAAAACTGATTCCATGCTCAAGAATCTAGCTCTGAAACTTTGAAATACAATTAATGAGCACTTCTCTCTCCAAGTCACCAATTCCTGTTGCTCAAGAATAAGATGTTAAAGTTCAGTCTGCTGGACTCAGCTTCACACTGCAGAAAAAAGAACAACTATTCCTATGGCTTTGGGACAACAACACATTTAACAAAACTTTCCTAGCTGCACACAAAATGAAAACATCTTGCTCGTAACATTCCTTTTAGCAAACACTTTAACAAGAGTCTCCAGATTATAATCAAGCTTCTAACTGAAAGAATAAATGCTAACTCCCATTTATATGAAAAGTGGGATAAGTCAACCAATTATAATTGTTCTGCTGTTCACTGCCAATTACATCAAATTCACATTCTAAGTTAAATACAGAAAAAAATTAAAATATTTTCAACTGTTTACAGTATCAATCCAAACCAAAACACTAGTATATTAGAAGACCAGATTTTAAAATGAGAGACAAAGAGAGTGGAGTTATATAGACCCAAAAGCATACACTGAACTTTTAATTAGTTCAGTGGTACAATTTGCATATAGTAGGAACCTTGGGTGACAGCATTACTGATTTATTTGCCACACTTCTATTGCTAAAGGCCTATGGTCCTGCATGGCATGCAATCCTTCCTAGGTTTGGCTGGTATTTCTTTTGTTCTGAGCAGTGGTTTGATCAGAGCTCCTTGTTGGAAGTTCTCTAAGCACTTCCTGGCACTTAACTCCTACTAGGCCCAAATTTATTCTTTTTCTACAAATGACATCTGGCATAGATCTACAACAGAACTTTTTGTGTAACTTTTTTTTTAGCATATAAAGATTTTGTGTTTCTATTGCTTTGCAAAGAATAAATGCCTTTATATGATAGTTTACTTATGCTGACATTCAGCACCTCCCACACCTTACAAGATGGAAGAAGGAATAATTATGTGATTCTAGTGATCCATCAGAGACTGATGAATCACAATAATGGTTTTTAATAACTGACCAGCAATCCACGGCCTGAATGACCTATGTACATTTTTCAAGTTTTAAAGCTTATCACTACAAATGTGCCTAAAAATGCCAAGAGGAGAGTCCTATTATGACAGACAAACTTAATCCATGCTCCAAAGGGCTGACAATCCACTCATCATTTATCTGTTCACGAAAAACACAAGAGGTTTTATTGCAGATTGACACAATTCTGATCCCTGCTCTAATGCTTGGCCTACTCACTCCTAATAAATCCCACAGAGAAACCCAAAAACTGTTTAAAAACCGTCTGCAAATAAATTTTAGTTAGGCATTCAGTACTGAAGTCCTACTAATTTCCTTATGGATAAAGTAAACACAAAGTTTCAAGTTTCCCTGGCAATCCTGCCATTTAAAAACAGGCAAAAAAATAGGACAAACCTACCTCACTACTGCAAACCATCCAGCTAGTGATCCTGATAGCTACAGACTACAGCTAACTGATAGTGATGTAAACTCCTTATGCCAGCTTGCTTAAGCACAGAAGCACAAATGCACATAACTAAGATCTGATGTTTGCTTTTTCCTCCAAACACAAATGCAGTATTTGTGTTTGAGCACTGGCAGTAACAACTGTGAACTATGCTATTAATGTCTGATTTAAAAATGCTTGTGGCAGAATCCTGTCTAGAGAAGCAAAAATAAAATGTATTCAGACAAAGCAACAGTGAAAAGTGCATTAAGAAAATTAAAAGCAGTGATTACAGAAGAAAATAATGTATTCTCCTCTCAGAAAGTTATTTATGTATAACATTTCTTAAAATGGATCCAAACACTGCCATTCTCAATAAAAACTAAATTTCTGAGAGGATATATTTTTAAAGTAGATGTGAATCCTTGTTTTATTAAAAGAGAGAAATATAGTTCAGTACCCTTCTTGCTTATTTTCCTCAAGCATTTTTCAGGTTAAATAAATTGGTACTAAATTGTCCAGGAATCTAGATCCATTTATGGCTTCATTTATTAACTCAGGTTTAAGAATTTATATCTTAAAAAAAAAATACATCACAGAACTGAGGCTTCTTACGTTCAGTAAGGGACACAATGAAAACTGTCTGCAGCTTAAAGAAGCATTTCACACTAAACTGAGGCATCCATTTACTAGACAGTCTCCCAGAATGATCTCTGGCTCTAAATCAGTATCTGAAGGTGCATCCTTTCACTGAGAATCCATGGATTTCAGCTGTCTGTTGCAAGTGGCTGTAGTAGGACTACATGAAGTTGTTTTCTCGCCTGTTCCTATTGAAGTGTTCTGTAGTGATTGCTAATGCTATATGAAACCAGTCCTACAGCTTAGCCTTTTCTGTGAGATATGCACACAGAAATATCCTGGTGATTATAGTTCTGAATTTTTAAGGCCATACAAGGCTGAACACAGCCAAACTAGAGGCTTTGGGAAACAACGATCCAGGCAGGTAGAAAACATCCACCCTGTTATCATCTCACTCTGTCAGGGTTTTTGGCAGCCACTTCTGACATTATTTTTGTGCATGTGGCAATCCAAGTTAAAAAAAGGAATGGCAGAAGTTAGTCTTATGCTGAACACCCATTGTAATACACCCATCCACAAAGCCAGAATATTCTAAGAAAAGAAGAGAGAAGGGAAATTGGGATACAAGCACACACAAGCCAAAATTTCAAAATTTCACTGCCAAACCTCAGACTGCAGAAATTATTAGGGGGCTGAGTTTTGTCCAATTCTTTAAGCAAAAAAATCCCCTTTTATTACACTCCTTGGTCACTGTGCATTCTTTTAAATCCCAAACAGATTTCCTGATTTATATTGACTTCCACCAGGCAACATAGAGCTTTCTAAAGGCCCAAGTTTCTTGTACACTTAAACTGCAAACCACAAACAGCAGAACTAGTGATGATTTTTTGGGCAGACTCCTGCCCTTTGCTCTTAATTTTTCTATCAAAGTAATTCCAGCCCTTTCTACCCACCATGTCTTCTGGGCACTGGAGCAGGACAGAGACAGCACATGCAGGCTCCAGTGTGCAGAGCCACCACACTGAATTTTCATGAATTTTCAGCCTATTATGTTCAAACACACTGTATAGAAGCTGAATTCCCCCAGCTTCCTTCAGTAGAGTCATTCATTTGAATCATCCTAATCTATTAATTCAGCACTTTTCCCAATCCTTCCAGGATTATTTGCTCTGCAAGTCCTACTCTTCACTTACAGCAGCCAACAGAGACATCGAAAATGACGGATAGAAAGATATTAGAAAGGTTGACAGAATCGAGATTAAACAAAAGCAATTTCCACAGGGAAACAGAAAAGAGGAAAAGGTGTTTTATACAGTACAGTAGTTCCATATACTTTATACACTGATTTTTTTAGCATTAAAAAAACAAAAATGAGATCCTATATCCTGTGTTTTAGCAGCTTCTCCACACAGCTGGCATAAAAGAAACATGGATTTACTTTTCAAGCTGAAAAGCTTTTATTCTCACTTTCATACAAGTCAGTAAATTGCCCAGAGAGTGATTTATTCTCCACTATGATCTCCTGAATATCTTATATCCATACAAAGGATGGATGCTGGCAGGCAGAACTGTCAGTAGGAATTTCAGCAGAAGTAAATTGTTTAGTACTTACAATACAGCATAATAGCTGTAATTTCATTTGAACTGTTGCCATTAATAAAACTACAAGCCAAGACCTAGGCATTCATTACTGTGCAGCCGCTGGGAATTTCTCTGTGCACGCTTCAGCACAGATGCAGGTAGCTCAGTCCTGGAAGTGTTACCATACCTGAAAGAATGAGAAGCCAGGGCTGGCACTTTCTCTCAACAGTGAAAGACACAGGTGCATATCAACTGCTAAGGAGTTTCCCATCAGTATTTAACAGGTGTTTTCACAGCTATTCCCATCCTCTGCCAAAATGCAAATTAGCAATTTCAATGCATATGCATTGAAAAATGTTTAAAAGGAAACTAAAATACAATACACAGGCCTGCAAATATGTGTATATGTACACCACACATTAGTTGGGCAGGAAGCATGTTTTTCTGAAGCATGTTCTCCTGAAATATTACAGCTGCTACATAGGAAGTAATAGAAATTCAAATACATTAAATACTTGGCTAAAGGTATCACATCAGCAGATAGTTGTTCTTCACCTAGGCTTTTGGTGAAGCACCTTTAGTTTAAGTGCTATGATTAAAACAAACTATGGATTTTTTTTCTTGGTCTAAGAAGGCCTGAATTTTATTCTATGCTGTGTATATATGCCCTGAACAGAAGCTCAGGATTAACATACGTGCTATAAAGGCAATGAAACAAAGCAAATTTCAGAAAAAGTGCCTTGAGTGTAGTAAAGAGACTTTTGCTGTGGTACCTTTTCTACTCAGAAAGGGCAGATTTGGCTGCCTCTGACAGTTTAAACTAATTAACCACCCTGCAGGCAGCCCCAAAGCTCTATATGGAAACTCAGACACTGAAGAGGTGAATAAGCCATTAGTTCTCTCCAGAGGGATTAGATTTTACATGTATGTCTCTCCTCACTTCTAATCAACCATGATACACATTCTTTCTGCCAAACTCTCTGAGATGTATGGGTAAACATCTGCAAAGTCTGAAAAAATACTATATACTTCATTTTCCTGTCCAACCTACAGAAGGAGGGAAAAAGGAGCAGTGAACTGCACATGCAGGACAGGCTGTTTTACTGGCAACTCAGAGGTCAGCTCGTGATAGATCTGGCATATGAAAACTGTGAGGGCTGCTGTGGGGAAAGAAGAGATGTGGTAAGAGAAGCAGCATTTAAAAAAGAAAAGGTCTTTCCTTTTACAATAATAGAGAGCATAGCAAGCAAAGAATAAGTAAATAGAAGAACAGAGAGATGAGGCATCACAGAGAAAAGGAAAAACATGAAGGCTAACAAAGGCCTCTCAAAAATACAGTGCCTCCACTGGGTGATATGTGTAAGGATTAGTACACTCAATTATTGAATCTAATCACATTTTCAACAGCTACATGACAAAAGTTGGAAGCAAACTCAGAGCAATCAGTCTCCATTAAAATTTATAGCATGCCACAGAAGATTTTTTAGAACTCCTTGCGAGTAGGAATAAATTGGTGCTTTCTATTTTAAGTGGGGAAAAACAGGCCACGTACACCATTAATTCCTATAATCAGAAGAAAGTCCATTTCAAATTTTGGTCATGGTGTGTGTCTGAATTCTGACTAAAATATGGACTAATTTCCAAGCTCTCCCATAAGGCTCATGTAGCATTTTGGATGAAGATGAAAGCCTGTCTACAACCAATGTATTAGTTATAATTACCTGGTACCAGTTGCATCATGAACACACCACAGTTAAATAAGAATTTCTGGGCAGAAGTACCAGCATCCCCTTTGGTTGCTGTAACTATCCCCACAAGAGGAATAATGCCTGGAAACCCTTCTGGGCAAGCTAATCCCTCATCTGGAGAAACCACTGGAGAGGATATAGGCCACAAGAGGAGAAGAGCACAGATGGTTTTTTCACCATAGTGGCAGTAATTATTCATGTTTCTCAACAATAATTACTAACATGAAAACTTTCTTTTGCCTGAGCACTTCTCTTCAGTGGATCCCTACTTCTTCATCAGGTATCAATAATCACAACAGAGCCTGTGCAAGCAAACTTAGCAATCAAGGTCCAAATACCCAGATTTTCAGAGCATAGATATTTTGGTGTATTTCCGTAGGCATTTTTAAAAAAATTTTCTGCTTCAAATGAGAAAAGCAGAGCACTAGTTTCTTCTTATGTGTGTGCATTTAGTAGATTTTATCTAGTATTTCTTCAGCACAGTACCCAACAGCAATCAGAAGTGAGAAGGTTCCATTAGCCCACCTAATTAAGTTTTAATGGCAGCATGGACCTGAACTGCTCAAAATTGGACTGAGAAAATCTGTCTGTATGAACTGAAATAAGCAGTTGAATGAAGGAGCTAGAGATTTAGTCCTAAATGATATTGCTTCATTAGCAGAAGCATTGTGAAGGTTTCCACTCGGATCATAGCCTTAAGGCATGCTCACAGAGGAAAATCTAGAAAACACTCTACGACAATGTGTCAAAAATTCAAACCAGGAGAAAGAGGATGTGCTTGGGAAAATTCCAAAGTCGACACCTGAATGTTTCTGGCTGTTCTGATACGGACTTTTCAAATCGCGCCGCACAGCGACATCTTCTGGTGTCCAAAAATGCCACTAGTTTTGAGAAAAAAGCTATAACCATATCAAAGATAATTTTGATACACAAAAATAGTGTTAAGCTTTTAAAAAAGCTATTTTAATCAAAAACCTATAAAACTTAAATCACCAAGGTTTTAAATTAATCTCTTCCTATAAATGCGCAAAGTGGGGAAAAAGCTTCAAAACATCTTTCTCCCTTAATCAAGGAGCCACTCATCAACCTTGTTCTGATTTCTGCAACTGAAGAAAAATATGTATGGCTTAGACATGGAATAGTGAAATCTCAAGTATGTATCACAACAGAACTTCCTTCTGTGCTTCCAAGGGGACCCTCAATGGTGCAGCTCCACTCTCTGGAAGAGCATTTGGAGGAGCTTTGGAATATAAGAATTGCTGACCTCTAGCATGAGCCCGAAGACACAGTCAGTGTGCCAAACAGACCACAAGCACATCACAGCTTGAACTGAACCTCCGTGGGCAGTCCACACAAAAACACACAGACTAGAACTTACACTTCAAAAATATAAGCCGCTCTAAAGCATCCTGCTGGTTTCTAGCTTGCTACACTAACAAATAACCTTAATGTCGCCATATTTCCTTTAACTTGTTGAATTTTCCAACGAGAAGAAACCAGTCAATAGCTTGATTACTGGATTAAGCAATTAACGTCCAATTAACTCTCCTTTCTTGAGTGGCTCAGCTAACGGGAGACAGGCTTGTTTTTTGGTAGTTTTCTAGGTTTTTATACAATTGTTTTTAAGTAGAATAGGAAAATGGAATAAATACGTGAAACGTAAAAATTTTAGAAAAAGGAACCGCGAAAGTAACCGCTAAAAAATAAACTAAAAGCGGTTTCCTTGCTTTGTTTGCCGTGTAAAATACAGAATTCTCACCAGTACACGTGAAAACTTTTCTTCCAATGCAGGAGAACGAGTGTAACCAAAGCCAGTATTTCAAAGCTACCTTCTTATTTACTTTTTTTTAATACACCTTCAGGAGCCAAGCGAAGAAACATACCTTCCGGTTTGGAAATTACCTGCTCCACGTGGAGCTCTAGATCCCTCCTACTACTTTTAACTTTTACAGCCACACACTCCGAGGTTTTGCGGCCTTGCAGAGGAGCCTTCCCGGGGCCGCTCCCGGCCCGGTTCCCCTCAGGGTTCACGGCTCAGGCACGGCCTGAGGGCGGCGGGAGCGCACCTGCTCCCTCACGGCCCCGCGCGCTTCCCGCCGCCGCCTTTTGAACAGCCGCGTGACGTCATCGCGAGGCGGGCATACATGCCACGCCCCCGCCCTGTCCCGCCCGAGGTGGGCGGGGTCTGTGGGCGGGGCGGTGCGCAGGAGGCGGGCCGCGGGCGGTGCGCAGGCGCGGCGCGCGGGCGGTGCGCGGGGCGCGGAGCGGCGCTCCCATGAGCCGGCGCTGCCGCTCAGCCGCCGCCGCGCTGCTGCGGGGGCTCGCCGGCCCCGCCGCGCTGTGCCTGGGCAGCGCCATGAGCCTCTGCGGGGCGCCGGCCGCCTGCGCCGCGGGGCCTGCGGGCGGCGGCGGCGGGGGGTTCTCCGCGGGGCGGCTGAGCCCGCCGTGGCTGCGGCTGCCCGAGGTGCCGGGCGCTGAGCCGCACCGCACCAATGACCTGCTGCTGCTGCCGCCGCCGGCCCCGCGCGGCCCGGCCCCGTCTCCGCAGCACCACGTCGTGTACTTCCCGGGAGATGTGCAGGTACGGAGCGAGGGTGCGGGCGGAGAGCGATGGGGCCCGGGCGGCAGAGTGGCCGCAGGGCGGGAGCGGGGAAGCGGCGCCGGAGGGACGCGTCCGCGTCAGGGCTGTGCGGGTGGGCATTGCCCGGCTCCTGCCCGGCCATCGGAGCATCTCGCTGCCCCACACGGTCGGGCACAGGGAACGGGAACGGGCCCTCTGGAAATCTGAGCTGGAGCAGTGGCGGAGGGGAGGAGAGTCGTCTTCATAGAATCACTTAGGTTGGAAATCATTGAGTCCAGCCTATGACCAACACCACCACGTCGACTAGACCCCGGCGCTAAGTGCCGTGTCCATCCAGTCTTTCCTTCAACACCTCCAGGAACGGTGACTCCACCACCTCGTGGGCAATCCATTCCAGTATCTAATCACTCTTTCTCTGAAGGGTGCTTCCTAATGTCCAACCTACACCTCCCCTGGCACAACCTAAAACAATGTTCTCTTGTCACCCGGGAGAAGAGCCCGACCCCCATCTGGCTACAGCTCTTCTCAGAGAGCGAGAAGGGTTCCCCCTGAGCCTGCTCTTCTCCAGGCTGGACAGCCCTCGCAGGACTTGTGCTCCAGCCCCTTCAGCAGCTCCACTGCCCTTCTCTAGACTCACTCCAGCCCTATAGCACTGCCTGAGGGTGACATCTGTGACAGGGATGGCAGTGTCTGAGAGCGTGGCAGGGAATGTCAATGGAGACACCTAAGGTAGCCCGGTTGTCCTCCGCAGACAGAGCACCCTCTCTGTGCAGGTATGTGGACATCCCAGACACCATCCTTTGGGAATTCGACAGGAATTGACACTTTCTCAGCCTGTCCTGAGAAGGCACTTGTGGTCTCTTGAGTTCACAAGAAATTGCAGACTGAAGTGCTGTCTCCAACCGTGTGGTCGACCTCTCTTAACATAACATGCTCTGGTAGTCAGCTAATGTCAATTGTCACTACTGCTTCTCCAAAGCTGGGGTAGTGCCTTCTTCAAGGGAAAAGGCTTTCCCTTCTGTCAGGTAAAGATGCAGAATTTTGTGTGTTTTTGTTTTAAGGATTGGGATGGCCTACGAAGACTTGTCTAACTGCCATTCTTGCATGTGGCTTCATTATTCCTTAGTAAAATAAACGAACTGGTATTCTTTGCCATTAAGATTTCAGACATGAGGTTCATTCATGACTTGGGGGTTAATTTCTTTCCATTTATGCCCTCTATGGATGTAAAAAAGGCAATAAAAATTTCCTACAGCTGAATGAGAGGGGATATTTTTGTTTCTGTATAAAATCCAGAAAACTTGCCACAAAGTTTTAATTGTGTTTTTGTTTTGTACTAAGATAATCAGTATTTCTGTAGATGGAGATAATACAGTAAAATGATGTATTCTGTGTCATAATAAGTTGAATAATATCTAAATTTTCTTTCTGTGTGAAGTCAACAAAAACTATTAATATGTTCATGTGCTGATTTTATTGTATTGATCTTGCGAGTAGTAAAAATATGTGGTAAAAATATTAAAGTAAGCATATTGAAATATACCAGTTTCTTTAATGTGTTTCTTGTTCTGCAGACCTAAAAAGTGAGAGCCTCTAATGCATGTTTTTCTTTTACAGTCCTTTTTTATAAATGTGAGTACATTGGAGCTGAATCTTTTCACAGTGTAGTAATGCATCTTTTCTATTTTTTTTTTAAAATTTTTCAGAACTATCATGACATCATGTCTTGCCACCCAGAAAACTTTCAGTGGGAGCACTGGAGTTTTGAAAATGTTGCTACCATACTTGCTCGCCGGTTCCCTAATAGCTTCATCTGGGTCGTAAAGTGTTCTCGAATGCACCTGCACAAATTCAGTTGTTACGACAATTTTGTGACAAGTAACATGTTTGGAGCACCAGAGCACAGCACTGACTTTGGAGCTTTCAAGCATCTCCATGCTTTGCTAGTTAACGCATTCAGACTCTCTCAGAATATTCTGCTGTCCCAGAAAAGTGTGCATGGTGTCAGCAAGGATGCAAAAATAGCTGCTTGTAAATCACAGCCGCAGTCTGCTCCAACAACAAATGGCTGCTCATCCAAAGAAAGGGAGAGAGATTGTGAATGCTCTAATAATTCTGCTGTGAACTTCATGGTACCGTCTGCTGTAGGTGCAGCGTCCTTTACTTTGATTGGCTTCAGTAAAGGTTGTGTGGTTTTGAACCAGCTGCTTTATGAGCTGAAGGAAGCCAAAAAAGACAAGAATACAGATGCCTTCTTAAAAAACATAAAAGCAATTTACTGGCTGGATGGTGGTCACTCGGGAGGAAGCAATACTTGGGTTACTTACCCTGAAATGCTGAAAGAACTTGCAGAGACAGGAATTGAAGTTCATGCTCATGTTACACCATACCAAGTGTTTGACACAATGAGGTCGTGGATTGGGAGAGAGCACGAGAAATTTGTGCAGATACTTGAAGAATTTGGTGTGGAAATAAATGATCAGCTGCATTTTGCTGATGAAGTTCCCTCCTTAGACAACCATTTCAGAGTTCATGAAGTATTTTGAGACTGTATGTATGTGAACAGTATATTCTTTGTAGAAGCTCTTTTAACACTGTAAATGTTGTCATCTAGATTTTCAGCTTTGAGCAGATGCTTTCTAAACAGAATACTAAATCAGTTCGGTGTTGCTAATAGATACTAAATACAAATTTCTGTAGCTTGAAAGGCATATTGGGACCCCATAACTATAACAGATGTTGTTTTTTGATTCCTGGGAAAAAAAAGTGTTATGAAGAACAATCCTATACACGTTTTTTTGTTAAATGTGAATGTTTATTCTTAAACTGTTGGCAGAATTTTTAGTCCTGGATGTCTAATATCATATACTACATTTAATGGGACTTTAAAGTACTTGAGAATTTCTGATGTGTAGATACTTTGGTTGAGTGGCTTCCAGGGCTAAAAGTATTGGTCTTTGTCAATAACAGATGTAAGGTTAGTTTTTTGGCTTCAGGAAATTGATTGTAAGAAGAATGTTAATTATATATTTTGCTGAAACATGTTTTATTAGGTAATTAAATCTTCCAGTTTTGTAACATTTCTCCTGTTTGAAACAAAGTCACAAATCCTCACCATTGGAATAACAGTGCCAATGCATTTCTCTTCCTTATGTGCGCCTTGCCATTTCTGTCACTGTGAAGCTTGATTAATTAACTGTGTAGTATCTGCTAGTGAACAGCCATTTCACCTGGGGGCTTGAAAATTTTGATTTAGCTATGTTAAGTAACCAAGAATGTTGATTAGGGTGTAGCTTGTTCCTGTTTCAACATACCTTGCTGTTGCTTTGCTAACTTCTGTAAAGACCAGCAGTAATACATTTATTATCACATCAAGAGGTGACGTCCCTGCCTTGGGGTGGCAAAGCTTTTCTTGGTAATTGCTGCATCATAAGCACATGATCTATTAGAAATTGCATAAAAAATTCAGACTGTGTTGACTGTAGCTGTTTCAAAATGCCTGTTTTAAAATCTATTATCTCCTTTAAATGGACTGCAGTAGTTGCTTCTTGAGCTATCCAAAAATCTTATTTTTGGAGCCTAATTTTTCCTACAGAAATAAGCAACCTCTAATTAAATAGAAAGCCAGCCAGATTTGATACAGAAGATGTAATCTGGTTCAGACACCAAACCTGAGTGTTCATAAGAAAGAAATACTGAAAGATGGACAGTGATGGTATTAATGGAACTTTTTTACTGTTGCAAGTAACTTCCCATTTATCTACAAAGCTTAGAATCATTATTAAAGACAACTGCAGCTATTAACAATGAACCAGTAGCTCCAAATGGTTTTGGATTTCCTGGAAGTATAGGAATACAAAAGCAAGTTAGCAGAACACTGTGAAGATTACACAAACAATTGTGGCTAAGTTCTGAAAAAAGGCATTTAACTCAACTTTGGTTCTATGTTTGATGGCTTAGTGACATCTCTGCCCTGCTCCTTGTTTCCTGTAACTCTTACACAGTGAGAGGGAAGTCCCGGGTGATCTTTCTTCTGTCGGCATCATTAAAATTTACAAAGTTCCCTGTAGACAACTTTTGGGCAGAAATTGTGCACATCAGGGATCACTGAACAGTGAGAAAAGTGTGTTGTTCTCCTAAGAAACTTTTCTTAACTCTCAAAATACTAAGGGTGATAGAAGGGATTATGCATACAGTATGCACCTGACCATTTGAAAGAGAACTCTATCACTAATAATTAGATTAATGTACCTAGTTCATCAAAAGAAATCTATTTTAATTGATGGAGAAAAGTGCAACGTGCAAACAAGCTCTAAAAAGCCTGAAATTTAGTTCCATCTGCTTTTTTATTTTAGGCTGTTTCTTGGAGATTTCCTTCAATCCTATTTGTTGATTGCAATCTTAATAGGCTTGTAAAAACCTTTTAATGTGTTTCAAGGAACATTTTCCCCCTTTTTGGTCCTTTTGATAACATTTGCAGCATATGTGAGGACTTTTTTCTGTAAAGGAAATATGTGTCACCTAAAGAAGTGGTTTTAATAGAAATCCTGCCAACAGCTTCAAATATATTTTACCATCCCCTTATAAAATAAAAATTTAAAAAGTAAACCAGCAAAACCCCCAGAACATTCTATTGCTTTTGCTCCCTCAGTTTCAGGCTGACTAGGCTAAGTTGGGTGTGCTAACACTTGCCCAATCCAATAGCACTGCAAATCAGAGACCAATTTCTAAACGATTCCCTGCCTGCCAAAACAACAGGACTACATTGTTGCAAGCTTTTGGAAATAGCTGTTAAAATATTGACATTGTCTTCAAAAGTTTCTGGATGGCTGTCCTATGAAAATAATACTAACCTGTCTGATGGAGGCTGCCTACAATAACTGTTAAATGGGCTCAAGTGTTGCTGCATTACTTTGAAGAATGGGCACTTTGTTGTAAAACTAATCTTGTTATGAGACCTCGTGTTGTGGAGGGAAAACTGACTGGTTGTTTTTCATTCTTTAAACAGCTGTAGTACTCTGTTGGAATGTGCCTCTGTCATTCACTACAATGCATGCTAAAAATAAATTTTGCAAACTATGTAGAAAATAAACTATTTCTAATGGGTGAAATCACTTTGATGTGAGTATAAAACCATTAAACAAGGAATGTGCAGTTCTGTGGATTAAGCTTTATCAAGTGTTTGTGGAGACCTAGTTTAAAAAAAATCAGATTTATTTGATAACTTTTCTTCAAGGAGGCTTTGTATTTGTGTAGTCAGCATCCATAATTTTAAAACAGCTTACTGGCATCTCAAACACAGGAGAGCTGGCATGAAGCAGCCAAGGGTGGGGCATTTCTGTGTTAGGATGAAATGGGTCGTAGTTTGCATATGCCTGTTTTTCAACATTAACTGTAAAGGCAGTTTTTAATAAGATGTAATCAGATGTAAATGGCTAAAGTTAGGTGGCTCTCCTGCTTATAGTGGTGTAGGTTCAAGGCAGTTCTGTTTTTTAATGGAGTGAGCAACATTACAGAGTCCTTAGTACAACCTAGTGATGACTGGTGTTCTTTGTATGACATGCTTGTTTCTGGTTTCTGGTACAATAGAAAAGACATTCTTCAGATTTTGAGACATACTAACACGTTCTAAACTGTGACTGCTACATTATTTTAAAGCAAGGCTTGTTTCTGTGAAATTGTCCAGATGACGAGAATGATTTTGTGTGAATCTAAAATGCTATAAAGTTTGGTAAACTTCTTCCCATCTGGGACTGATTTAATCACTTCTCTACAAATGCTGATGCATTAATCGGTATTGGCCCCTAATTTTGGAAGATGTCTAAGGGTCCCATCCTTAACATGTGGCTGAAAGGAGCAATTTTCTCTGTCCTCCCATTGATAAAATCCTGCTGCCTCCCTGCACAAGCACTTTTATGGTAAGCTATTTTTCTAAACAAACATGATAAAGGTAAGCAATAGCAGTGCTATATATTTAAATAGTCATAGAAATTATTTTAAATTAGACTGTTAATTCAGTTCAGGAGTTAGGCTGTTATAACTGTGGATATGCACAGATAAAAATGATTGTGCATGAGCATGCACTCAGCTTTTCTCTGGATGTTTTTTTTTAAGCTGTAATACTTATTTCATCTCTGCACATAACCAGTATTTGTTGTCTTGTACAGACTGAAATTTGAAGCACTGAGGTTAATTGTGTACCCATTCATTTACCTTGAATGCTTATTTTAAATTACATGGGGTCTTACTAGTTAATACAAGAAAGAATTTATTAACAATGAAAATTCTGGGATGTGTGTGCCCTGTTGTGAGTGACACTTGTAGGTACATTACAGCCTAGCAGAACCCACAAACACAGAGATGTCTGGTGCCCTTGTGCAATACAAAAGCAAAGGCAGGTGTCTCAAGACTGTAATCCATAAGAGACAGCCTCTTTAAATCACCTTCAAAGTTACTTCACAAATCTATATTGAAATCTCATTTCATTTTTAAGGGTAGTAGATTAAATAAAAAAGTTTAACTTCTAATGATCATAACCTGATGATAATTTAGATACATTTGAATATTGCAGATGGAGAACTTAAGACCAAGGCTGGCTTTCTGTTGGTGTTGTTGATCTCTTAACTCTGTTCAGATGCAGGGTGACTGTTTTTGACTGGAATAAAGTAACATGAAGTCATTAAGCCAGTAATGCAAGATCATCTAACACCTATGTATCAGACAGGCACTGCCTCTTCCAGTGCCAGACATACTGTTCCTGACTAACTTCATTCTGTCGGTATTAACAGTGTAATTCACTCCTCCTGCTGACAAAAAAAAAACCCACTTGCACTGGATTAGCTGTTCCACATCACCGTGGAAACCATGCAAGACCGATTCAGGCAGTCATTTTGGATATAGTCTAGTGTGGGTTATAAGGTAATAATGGCTTTGTCATTTCCTGTCATTAGGGCTTTATAACATGTTTCCAAGTGACCCAAGAAGTGTCAAATTCTACTTAAGCAAATGACCAGAAAAGCAACTGGTAATCAAAAAGGGAAAAATAAATTATCTGATTTTAATTCATGTGTATAAACACCTTATGTACTTGAAAAGAAACAGAGTGCCATTACTTCAAGGTTCAGTATAAATTTTCTTTCTTTCAGTAGGCTCTCAAAGAGCACTTTCAGTCATGATTGCTAGTTTCTTTTGTTAGTCTTGGCACTTCAGAGCTGAGTTGTTTCTAAAGAAAGCACTGCTGCAAGACAAAAAACAGTCAGGAGACAGAGCAGTGCAGAAGGGCAGGACAAGGCTCTTCTCCCACATCAGAGTTTATGCTCTGAGCAATACTCCTAAGCCTGGGTGTCAGACAGAGCTGTTGTGTCCCTTACACACCATGTGCTCAGCTCATCATGAGAAATACATTAGGGTTTTGTGGTGAAAGTGGAAGAAAGCTATCCATGTCCTGCTTGACAACTGAAGTATAAATGTTTTCACAGCAGAAATTGTCCATTGCTGTGATCTGTGTTATTACTGCAAGCTACAGCTTCTGAGCATTTTTGTATGAACGCGGCACTGCACGTGGAGCTGCGTGTTTGACATGGTTGAGCAGTTCTTTTAATGGCTTCAATCTGCAACAAGGAACAGACCTGAACAGTTGGAAACAAAGTCAGCTGCTCTTGTTGCTCTCAGGAATCGCAGCTTAAGAGATTGTTGCTCCCAGAAATTCCTGCATACAGAGCTCAGAATCTATCCCCACTGTAGGGTTCCAAAGTAAAATAGGAAACCTTAATGTACAGCTTTACTGCAAACTTGGATAACTGTCTAAGAAAATGTAAAACTTCATCTGTCCTTCAAATAACACCAGAATGTTTGCTTATTGAATGATACCAACTTAGAGAATCCCTTGTAAAATCTACTGTCTCAGAACCTGCATCTTCAATACCTGTATCAGTTGCAAGAACATACCAGCTTTGGGAAGATACATTTTGGTTCAGAAGAAAAAAGAATCAAGGGCATACAGGAATTGTGAAGTAATGCATATTGGGATCACATCATATGTAACATCACCTCTACTGTAAATTCATTCTTATCTTAATCAAGTCAGTCTTGTGAAACCAACAGTGTGAATGAGACAAATAGTTTCATCCTGCATGTTTAAAAAAAATTGCTAATGTATTTCTGATCTTTTATGATCAAGTCAAACTATCTCATTAGGCATTTAACTTGATACTTAACCTAGACCCTGTGTAGCTACTGGAGAGGAACATGTTCTAAGTACATCAAATTGTCAGCACAAACACAACAGGCAGATTTTGAATTAAATGTTTAATTGTTTGACAAAAGAAATACTATGACATCAGTTTTTTTCATTTGAATGTTTCCACAGCAAGCACATTAAAAAAAATCTGAAATAATTTGTAATCCTTTATATTTCATATGGCTAAGAATAAATAATTCTGTCCAGGTGTTGACTTGCAATGAATTTCCATTTTAGATGCCTCAGTCACCAATTTTTTTAGAGTAAATCAAGGTTTGGGCCAAGTTTAAACTCCTGATTTCAGACATCGTCTTTATGTAACTGTCAACTCTCAGTCCTGGGCAGTCTGCATCACCCAACTCCTACGAACACACTGTCTGAAGTGGCTGCTTTGAATGCTTAAGATGGTCAGTGTTTATTTTGCTAATACCTGTTTACACATCTTCCTCTGTTTTATTGTGGCAAGACCTCTAAAAGACAAACCTCCACAAAATGTCAGTGGCTCTAATTCTTTGTGTGATTTCAGTAATGCATTTCTAAGTGTGCCTACTGATCTCTTATCTGAAAGTTTTTCCTTTAATGCTTTCACCATGCATTCATCACTTTATTGCCTGCTTCACACCATGTTGCACAGTGGTTACAAAATATTAAGTAACTTAATTTTTTTTAACACAGTAACTTCAAGATTTTTATCACTAGTCAGATTACATCCAAATTAATAAAATACATTTTAAAATACTCATATTCTTCTTTTATAGCATTTCAGAACAACTGTTGTAGAGAAGTTACTCTAAATAACAAATTGAAGAAACCCTATCAAAGTTAAATAAAGGCTTCATTTTAAAGTTGGCAGCATGAAAATAAAATTTACACTTGAGTGTTGAGGGGGCCTGAGAATAGCAAGCTAACACCTCCCTTTTGTGAATGGAGATCCAGGGAGTGGCAGAAGGAGGCATCAGCACAGTATTTCTCTGTACCAGTATCTTGAGAAGCTGCTGGCAGTTGCAGTTTAAAGTGATGGCTGTGCAGGCACAATGCTGGAACACAGCTTTGTTGAGCCCTGCAGGCTCTCTGAACCTCTCCATTCAGTCCTAACACACAAAGAATATGCTCTGTTCACCTCTGCAATTCAGGCTGGGCCCTTGACATTACCAGTCCAACAAAGCCAAGAGGTCACCCCAGCCTAATGGGCAGAAAGATTCTGTCTCAGCAGTATGCACAAGCAATCCTTGTTCCTTTCTGAACAAAATTTTGGGAGACCTATTTGTGATCCCAAATTTAAATTCTACCCTCAGAACATACAATGATGCCCGTCAGAAGCGCTTGGCTGGTTCCATTCATGCTTATTCATTGAGGTGGCTGGGTGCCTATTCACATGGTACCAGACTATTTTCACTGTGTTGAACTGCCAAGAAGAACAGGTTTAGGAGAATAATCTGCACAGTGTTCAAGCTCCTGCTCTGCTGAAGAAAGCTTTTTTCCAGCGTTTTTTTAACGCTACGCATTTATTTAGTCTAAGAGCTTTTGACAAGTTACAATTCTCAAAAAACATTGCTAAAAGTAACAGACTGACCCAAGTCAGACAAAAGCTGCATTCCCCAAACAGCACAAGGAAAAACATCAGGGGCGTTTCAAAGAGTCAATGACTTTTTGTCAGAACCCCACCTTTATTTCACAGGGCTTTTGTAAGCTCCACAATCTGCTGAAAAAGTGACCTACAATGCCTAAACAACAGGCTCCATCCCAAAAGGTGTTATGCAAACCCCTTTTCATACAGTAACAAAGAGCACATCCAGTACAGCTCCCAACAGATTCTGTGTCTACTCCACAATTATGAACTCCATTGCAGATCCTAGGACTGTATCTGGATGGATTTGTGGGCACATTAGTGGCAAGTGTGTCACAGCTGCAGGAACAGCAATGCTGTCTGACTGCACTGGGGCAGTGACAAAAAAGATAGATTTCCCCCCTAGTAATACATTATTGAGCTAGGAAAAGGGTAAATCATTTACCTTGCAGTCAAGCTGCTGCACAATTCTAAGTGTAACCTGGCATGGTTAGTTTTTGCTTGCTTTCCCATACCCACCCTGTCTCACTACAAGGGGGAGAAGAAACTCCCTACACCAATTGCCAGGTTATTACATAAAAAGAAACTGTGACCATTACAGCTCCCACCAATGGCTTGGACCTCCTCAGAAACCACTGTGGTTTTCCTAAAATTTAATGAGGTTGCATTCACAAAGATGTGCAGTTACTTCTAGGCATACATGCTGTATCATGTCAGCCCACATACCAAAACTTTTGTTCAGAAAAATTTAGGTAGAACATTCCAAAAAAGTACAACTTTAAGTGGAGGCACTGCAAATGTCTGTCTCATTGTAGGAAAGAGACCATCTCCAGATGAAGCAGACTGTGACCTCACTGCACATGAAAAACCAGAAAGAAAATCTAAAATACCAACTTTGTTATAGATGAATGTTTATTGACAGTTTTTATTGGTCTCACAGAAAGTGTATGTCAGTACGTATGGACAGCTGTCATACTAACATACAATTTTCTACTTGCAGGGGACCTTGCAGAATTACAGCGTGTTACTTTATCCATAATCATTCCTATAGGCTTTTTCTTGGATACGTAACACCATTCTCCGAGCATAAAAATCCCTATATTCCTCAGGCAGTTCTTCAAGTGTTTTCAAGGCTCTGTCCAAGATCTGTATAGCTCTAGAGGCTGCCATGGGATCTTTATTTCCATAAGTGTCAGTCTTATCATAGGACTCAGCAGGAAGGTGCTTCCAAAAGACATTCAGTGCAACTCCAAATTCCTCAGAAATAACATTATGGAACCACAAAGCTGTAGAAGGAACAGTGTCTAAAATAAAATTTTCTGTCCAAAACTTCCATGTGGCTCCAAGCAAGTGTCAGAATTGCCCAAACTAAATCTAGTTGAGGAAAAGGCACAACTACTGTACTTTTGTTTATTTATAAATATCAATATGAATATATTGCATTGTACCAAATTTGAGAAGTTTTTCAAGACATTTATGCTGATCCGTAGCTTCTCATAATCTTTTTTTTTTTTTTAAGTGATATGGACTGCAGGATGCTGACAAACCACCATTCTCTGGACTCAAAAATCCCTATACTACCCAGTCAGTCTTAAAAGAGCTGGGTGTGTCTCAAGTTTGACTCTGCTCACCCATTGGCAAAGATAAACAAGTATCTGGACTTTGTAAACAGAAAACAGGGATGCTGCCATCAGCAGCAGTGTGACATCCAACTATCTAACTGTAACCAAAAGTTTATTTAGGAAGAAACATAAAGCTAAGTTCAAAATTAAGCAGCAAGTCCAGGGCTAAGAAACTGTTATAAAATAACTTCCTAAAAACCTATTACCTTCTTGTTTACTGACCTGTTTATATTGCTCAGATAATGTAAAAGTGACAGGATAAGTCATATCTGCTGCAAGCCCACGATGAGTTAAAATAAAATCAGTGACAAGGAGGAATAATTCAATAGGAGTAATTCAAATGCCTTTCCCTGACTACCAGGATTTGTCATGTCAGCCCAGGAAGCAGCTTTCTGTATGTGCAGAAAAATTATTAGGACTTGTCTTTCCATTCCCCAAAGATGATTATAAATCTTTAGAAGGTCCAATAACTCTACCATTCATAATTCTCATCAGATCATGTGCCTCACAGTGCTTAAGTGCCAGAGCTACAGAAGAACAGAAATGGTATTTCACTCAAATTCTGTCATTAAAAAACTCAAGTCACTGAAGTAATTTCAGATTTCAGAAGGTAAGTTTATAGTATTAATCTATTGAGACACAAAATCAGGAGCATACAATGTACACTTAAGGGAAAATAAGATTTGTAGGTAGATATAATAATACTGTTTTGCAGGTTAATTGTCCAGTTGGAAGAAGTAAATAAATTCTGCCAACATCTTTCAATGCTCCTACTTGTAACAGAGAAACGCTTTAGTAACCTCTTACCACCTCCAGAAATCATAAATTACAAACAAGACAGTTTAATACCATGTCATGGTCAGGAACTATTTGCTACTTACCTGGAATAAATAACACATCTCCTGCTTCCAAAACACATTGATAGCGCTTGGCTTTCACAAAAAGGGGATATTTCTCCAAGTCTGGGTTATCCACATCCAGCACCTCTGATTTAGTACCTAGGAAAATTTCAGTGAATAAATATTCCCACTCTTCCAATAGTAACCAAGCATTGTCATATTGCTGGAAATGGCAGTTCTTGAATGAATTTAGTACTGGTTTATTTCTCAAAACCAGGGAAACCTGATGGCACCCCTCATTTACTGAAGAGATATTCTCCTGTTGTCTGTATTTGTTCTGTAACTGCAACCTTATTAACACAAAAAAACACTTTTCCTGACATTTAAAAAAAACATTTTGAACCCAGACAAAACATTTTACTCCTTCAGTTAAGTGTTGAAAATAATCAGGCAAAGCTGCTGTTCTCCTTTGACTAAAGCACACAGAACCAGAGTTAAGGGAACAAATGACTTCTTTTATACCAAGTCATGTTAGTGATTATTTTCTACAGTGCAACCCTTGTGAGCTAAGTGTAAGAAAAGCTAAGATCACCAAACTCTGGCCTAGATACCTATGACATGCATACCTGATAAATATAAATATGGTGCATCTCGAGGACTGTACAAAACAACTCGTTTTCTTCCTGTGACTTGGATTAAGAAGTTGTCCATTACCTGGGATGAATGTAACAATAGAGATGTCAACCAAAAGTTGAGTGAATAAATATGCAGACTTCAACTAATCATTAGCTTTAAAAAGAGAATTAATAAAACCTTCACATGTTAAGAATTATCTTATATTTATTCAGAACTCACTGCACGATGTTACATGACAACCTTATTTGGAATCTATTGCATTGTAGCCAGAAACCAATCATTGCACAGTTGGCAGTGTATTGTACAACTAGAATTTATCCTACTCTGGCCATTAGAGTGCAAAAAAAAAGGAAAGTAATGTTGAAAACAAAGATGTTGAAAGTTACTGTGTTTCAGATTTTCAACTGAAACTCAAAACAGTTTAAAAAGGGGAAACAAAATAAAAGATCCTTTAATCTTACAAATCTGGAAATAGACACAAACCCAGTTAAGATATTAAGCAATGCAGTATTTAAAATTCATGGTACCACTGAATGTGGTTCATTTCACTATTTCAAAATATGTGAAGTTTGTTACTATTCTCTAATCTTTGACAGAGATTTGCACCTTATTACCTCAACTCTATAATGCCATCTGCAACATTTTATGCTAAACCCATGTATTACCTACATCATAATGCGTCCATAACTGTAATCCAGCTGAGCTGATGCGGAAGACACTAGAGAAAAACTGTTCCTTCTCAAAATACTCTGGAATATGAACATCTTCTGCTAAAACAGGAAACTGCTTCCTGATATCGGCAATATCCTGAAACAGAAAGGGCATAACTCTTAGAGAACCATCTACGCACATTTAAATAGGGAAGGACTTCACAATCATTTCCAATCATACGAAACAGGGTTAGAACTTGGCAAAACACCTGAAATCAACAATGCTTTTCTGCATTGACTCGCTCAATGCCATTAATAAGAACAGCCAGAGAGCTGCTCTTAACCATAGCTGCTAGGAATCACACTGAAGGAGCAAGAGATCAGGATAAATCCTTTTATGAGTTTATAACAAAAGCTAAAGAAAGGGAATTTAGCAATATACTCTTCAGTGATCAGCTAAGCACCCATGCAACAGCAACTATTTTAGACACATTGAAAGACTCTGACCTAAATCCAGTCAGATTTACAAACCATGTGACCCTAAGTAAGTTGTATGACAACAGGCTTTAAAAAATATTTCTAAACTGCAACTTTACAATGTAAGAACTGTAATCTCCAGTAACTTACCTTCCTAACATCTTCACCCACTGATCGCAAATAGTACTTTTCATCCTGAAGAGAACACAAAAAGAGAATTGTTTGGGGGTTTTTAATAAGAATTACTAAAACACTTAAAGAACTTGTATTTTCTTATTTATCTAATGCAGAGTTTCATTAAAATATGGTACAAATAAACGGCATCTACAAATTCAGCTACTTTGTTATATTGTCCTTTACTGATCCTGCAGCTCATCTTCAGAAACGGGAAAAATAAGTTAACTGAAAGGGGAAGAGTAAAGTGTGGGGAGTCTGGTCAACTGAACAGACTCAAAGCAAATGCAGATTATAATTTAAGTTATTCAGTATACTGATGCAGAAAACTATTTTGATTAGCTTCAAAACTTACAGCATTCTAGGCAGCATAAAAGGTAAAAAGCATGTCTACATTCAAAACTATTTGCTTCCCAATCACAGTTATCTGAAAAATCCCTAGCCTGAGCACTGATATGTAAAGATAACCACACATTTGCTACTTCCAAATTATGTTACAATATATCTGGTTTTGTATTTTGGTAGTCATCAAATTCTAAAATATCTCCATGACATTTTTTTGCAAAACACACAGATGATATGGTTGTTATTCTAGACTAAGATTTGCTTTCTAAATTTTATACTGAATTTCTTTTTTGTCATGTAAGCAGTTTTTGTTAAGAGAAACAGGATGTCTGAAGTTAACCACATTGTACACATACAAAAAAAAGCTTCTGAGAAGAATTACCTCTCATGTTTTTTTTTCCTTTGGCATCAAGCCACAAGAAAAATTGAAGATCGAGTCTTTTACTGAAGTAAGACTTTAAATTACAATTCATCACTTCCCTCTCCATATACCAGCAAAATAACCAACAGAAGAAACTGTGACACTAAGGAAATTACCTCAGTAAGAAAGTACTCCTTGTGCTTGACTTCAGCTGCTCTCCGTACAAATACATCAAAAGGCAGAGTTCTGAAATATAAATATATGAATTTATACCATGGATCAGTGTAGGAACACACAATTTATAATAAGCTCCCTTACCATATCAAGTATAATGGAAGATGCAATAGGCTGCTCTCTTAGTTTTTTAACTTAACACGGTGACTAATCAATGTTTGCAGATGTTTGAAGAGTTCTCCCAAGACAGTGATCCTGCACTTAGAAACTTCTCTGCTTTTGTTAATTGTTCAAATATATATCCAAACTTCCTCAGGAGTTTTGATACAAAACACAGGAATCTTGACATTTTCAAATGTTTCTTTGCAGTTTTCCTTAAATGTACTAAAGACAACTTCAAAAGATTCAAGAAGAGTCACTGGGCATTAGAGCTGGTCCCTCTGAAGTCAGTTAGAGTGTTACATATTTATCTACATAACGTAACCTTTTCATACAGATTGCAGATTTTGGCATCAGTTGATAGCTGAAAGGCAAACCAAGCACAATCAGCAACAGGACATGTATTCATTATTATGAATTCAATGTTACATTCATGCAGCTCACCATCTCACACTAAGTGTCACTGGATAGTGAATTATTGCATGTAAACATCACATTTAGAGCAACTACCAAGTACCCAGGGGTAAGAAGAAACCATTCTCAAGCAAAAAGTTTCTTGATCTCATTATCTTTTTTACTAGAATGTGAACCTGGCATCTGACAGTACTTAAACCAATTCTCTAAATATTTTAGGCTTGTTTGGAACAGGCAAATACAAAACCCACTAAAGTCAATGGAAAACCAAACAAAACACAATGCTCTGACTTCAGCCAAACTGTTCTGTCATGTCCACTTACATTTGCTGCTGAAGAAAGTGAGAGCACAGCTCTGCTACAGCTTAAACTGATGCATTCTGGTGCTACCACAGCTCTGCCCTTGCTATCTGCCCTAATCCCCCCATCTCCCCCCTTACAGTAGCACTGGCACTCATCTGACCTCTCCATGAACCTGCTTACAAAGCTAAAACAGCAGAAAAACACTCAGATTTCTGCAGCACGTCACAACCTGGCTGAATGGGTTCCAGAACCAACACAAAAACGGGTAGGAGCATGCAACTTACAACAGAACTGCAGTACTACTAATGTTTATCAGTTTAAACTAATGGAACTGCTTGTTAAGTCCTCAGAGTTTCTATTTTGTTTCTACTTACTGTCTCTTCAGGTGAGAATGGGGGGCTTGCTGTGGAAAAGACCAAAGCTTTCTGAATTTCAAGTGAAGTATGTGAAAGTCCTGACACCTGCTACAATGAAACACCACCAGAGCATCAGAGTCCGTATGGCTGTCTACAAACCTGCTAAAACTAAACTGCTCCAGAACAACTGCATGTGAACTCACAGCAAGAGATGCTAAAAAAAACTGACAACAGAGCAGGGAAAATGAAATATGGAGATAAGGCAAAGTTAGTCAAGTACAACCTAATTTCAGAGATTTAAAAGTTCATTATGCAGGGAGCAGAATGCATCATGATTATAACTTGTGTTTATCCCCTGAACAGCTCAGAGACCTGTAGCTTGTTTACACCTACAGCACACACTCCCACCTGCTTAGAAGTTTAACAGGCTGAGCACATCCTGTTCCCACTTGGGGAAAACAAGAGACTGCTAAAATAAAGGCATTTACCTGAAGAAAAACACGAAAAACGAAAACATGACTGAGATTAGAAGAACTTTGAAGAAATATTCTGGCAGTTACATAAGAGGAGCCCAGAGGAGATCAAGGTTTTTTGTGGCCCACATCAAGATCAAAGAGCTGGTGAAATGTGTGGTATCCAGTGGTTTGAACATTCTGAAAGCTGCATGTGCTGCTAACTTTGAAAGGAGCTTGGTTTTAATTAGTTATACCCTTTCTGGAGTGGAATACCATGGCTGGCATACAAACACCAGCATTCAAACAGGATCAGACACACAGTGAGTCAGAAATTATCACTACTCAGTAACACTGAGAATGCACCATACAACTAGAACAAAATACCAGGTCATCGAGTGCAGATATAAAGGGTCCTTTGGTTTGTTTTTAATTAACAGCTGCAAGTGCCAGGCTCAAATTTCCCACAAGAGTGCTCTGACAAAATACCTTTACAACAGTTCTTCATGACATTGCTTTTAAGGTGTTGTTTGGCCCCTCATTTCACCCTCATTCAGGGTGTAGAATTATTACAAGAGGGAGAAATCTGGGACAACCCTTTGATACATAATGTAATGTTTTCACAACCTACTTTCCATTCCCACCCCCAGCTCCAAACAGATGCACTGGATGTCTGGAAGTTACAAGCACATGCCTTTAAAATACAAGAGGCCTTGGAGTGAAGTACCTATACACAAAGTTCTTACTGAGGAAGTCCATCTGTGGCACTGTAGAAACATGAATCTTTACTTCTTTAGATCCTTCAGCTTGGCTCAAGTAATCTACTGTCCATTTGGTGATACAAGTGCCCAGTTCCAGTCCTGTCAGCACTACTGGCTTTCTCTATGGAACAACAACAATGAAAATTCAATGGTGAACGATCACAGAACCCAACAGAAGATAAACCTCAGTGACTTGTTCAAATTAGATCCAAGCAAAGAAGTCAGTTGAATGCCAGGACCCACTACACAAGGTCACAACTAATCTGTTCACAAGCAATGTAACTCGAATGTTGAAACAGAATGCAGTAAATTATGGAACTGTTTCTGTGTTAACCACGTGTTTTTTCCTATTTGGGTAAGGAAGGATATGGAGAGGCAAAGACAATTACAGCCCACATTTCGTGCTGGGGCCATTGAGGAATCCAGCCAGATGAAGGAACAGATTTAACCTTTCTAGCCAAGGCTTAGCACAAAACATATAAAAACCCACAGAGTTAAGGTGCAGACTGTGAGCTGTGGCGATGCTGTTATGTTCTCATGAGAGAAGCTTTTTCCACCTACATCAAGGTTCCTTGCTGCTCACAATCACGAACAGGTTGGATCCAGCCCACACACAAAAACTGGAAAGACACTTTTTCTTTTAATTGGCACCTCGGAGGGTGGGGGGAATAAAACAAGAGATGACAAAGCAACAAAGCTAACGATCACACTTTTAACCAATGCCAAGGGAATGGAGTGTTACAGAGATCGCCTGTCAGAACTCGCCAGCAGCTCAGACAGGATCTATAGAAGACAGCCTACAGAAGCTCCTTGCTCCTAAACCCCCACTCCCCTCAGTGGATCAGGGCACCTTTCCGGGAATACACAAAGCCAAACCCTGAGCTTTGCCTGCCCGCTGAGGAAGGATCCCCGGACACCTCCTGCCCAGCCCTGCGTCCCCGTGGAGCCCCACCCGCTCCGAGCGGCCCGTACCTGCGGGTAGATGTCCCGCAGGAAGCGCTCCCGTGTCACCCGCTCCAGCCGCTCCAGGGCCACGGCCGCCTGCTCCCGCCGCTCCAGGGCCACGGCCGCCTGCTCCATGGCCACGGCCGCCTGCTCCCGCCGCTCCATGGCCACCGCCGCCTGCTCCGGCCGCTCCATGGCCACCGCCGCCTGCTCCGGCCGCTCCAGGGCCACCGCCGCCTGCTCCGGCCGCTCCAGGGCCATGGCCGCCTGCTCCGGCCGCTCCATGGCCACGGCCGCCTGCTCCGGCCGCTCCATGGCCACCGCCGCCTGCTCCAGCCGCTCCATGGCCACCGCCGCCTGCTCTGGCCGCTCCAGGGCCGCGGGCACCGCGCCCGCCCCGCCGCTTCCCCCGGAAAGAAGAGCCCGCGCAGAAGCGTTCCTGCCTCTCCCCCTGGGCACGGGCCGGAGCCCGCGGATCAC